>JARNME010000012.1:46920330-47286497 GCA_030179655.1 Scaptomyza flava
ATATATCGTAGAAAGCTCCGATAAGGATGAAATTTCATAGTGAGCAAATCCGACATAATCTAAGCAATCTGTGAGAGTTTCATCAAGATCGGTTCAGCAGTTTGGCCAGAAATCGTGTTGATATGGTAAATTTTTATGGTGGCTATATCGTTGAAAGCTCCGATCGGGTTGAAATTTCATAGTGAACAAACCCGACATGATCTAAGCAATCTGTGAAAGTTTCATCAAGATCGGTTCAGCGGTTTGGCCAGAAATTGTGTTGAAACAGACAGACGGACGGACAGACGGAAATCAATTCCTGAGCTCGTCCTGATCATTTTGATATATAGTTTATGGGGTCTCCCATCATTCCTTTAAGGCGTTACAGATTCATGACCTTGTGAAGGGTATATAAAGCTAAAATAGGATAGACGGACGGACAGACGGAAGTCAATTCCTTAGCTCGTCCTGATCATTTATATATACAGTTTATGGGGTCTCCCATCATTCCTTCAAGGCGTTACAGATTCATGACAAAGTCAATATACCCTGTGAAGGATAGACGGACGGACAGACGGAAATCAATTCCTTAGCTCGTCCTGATCATTTATATATACAGTTATGGGGTCTCCCATCATTCCTTCAAGGAGTTACAAATTCATGACAAAGTCAATATACCAGAAATCGCGTTGAAAAAGACAGACGAACAGACGGACGGACATATGGAAATCAATTCCTTAGCTCGTCCTGATCATTTTGATATACAGTTTATGGGGTCTCCCATCATTCCTTCAAGGCGTTACAGATTCATGACAAAGTCAATATACCCTGTGAAGGGTATAAAAAAAAAACATAGTGGCGCATAGTTAATTTTGGCTATGCCAAGACTATGATACACTTCACACAGCCAAATCAATGCTCCCCCCTCTTATTAATGTTTCTGTGCAGTTGTTGGTAATTTTCCGCTAATATTTTTACTCATGAGCGTCATTTACTTGTTCGTGTGCGACAACACTAACAATTTGACATGTAGGTACTTGAACGTGTACGACAGAGACATCAATTGATAGTACGATATGGTAAATTTGTATGGTGGGTATGTCGTAGAATGCTCCGATCGAAATGAAATTTCATAGTGAACAAACCAGACATGATCTAAGCAATCTGTGAAAGTTTCATCAAGATCGGTTCAGCAGTTTGCACGGAAATCGTGTTGATATGGTAAATTTATATGGTGGCTATATCGTTGAAAGCTCCAATCGGGTTGAAATTTCATAGTGAACAAACCCGACATGATCTAAGCAATCTGTGAAAGTTTCATCAAGATCGGTTCAGCGGTTTGGCCAGAAATTGTGTTGATGTGGTAAATTTGTATGGTGGCTATATCGTTGAAAGCTCCGATCGGGTTGAAATTTCATAGTGAACAAACCCGACATGATCTAAGCAATTTGTGAAAGTTTCATCAAGATCGGTTCAGCGGTTTGGCCAGAAATCGTGTTGAAACAGACAGACGGACAGACGGAAATCAATTCCTGAGCTCGTCCTGTTCATTTTGATATATAGTTTATGGGGTCTCCCATCATTTCTTTAAGGCGTTACAGATTCATGACAAAGTCAATATACCAGAAATCGCGTTGAAAAAGACAGACGAACAGACGGACGGACATACGGACATACCCTGTGAAGGGTATAAAAAAACATAGTGGCGCATAGATAATTTTGGCTATGCCAAGACTATGATACACTTCACACAGCCAAATCAATGCTCCCCCCTCTTATTAATGTTTCTGTGCAGTTGTTGGTAATTTTTCGCTTATATTTTTACTCATGAGCGTCATTTACTTGTTCGTGTGCGACAACTCTAACAATTTGACATGTAGGTACTTGAACGTGTACGACAGAGACATCAATTGATAGTACGATATGGTAAATTTGTATGGTGGGTATGTCGTAGAATGCTCCGATCGAAATGAAATTTCATAGTGAACAAACCAGACATGATCTAAGCAATCTGTGAAAGTTTCATCAAGATCGGTTCAGCAGTTTGCCCGGAAATCGTGTTGATATGGTAAATTTATATGGTGGCTATATCGTTGAAAGCTCCGATCGGGTTGAAATTTCATAGTGAACAAACCCGACATGATCTAAGCAATCTGTGAAAGTTTCATCAAGATCGGTTCAGCGGTTTGGCCAGAAATTGTGTTGAAACAGACAGACGGACGGACAGACGGAAATCAATTCCTGAGCTCGTCCTGATCATTTTGATATATAGTTTATGGGGCCTCCCATCATTCCTTTAAGGCGTTACAGATTCATGACCTTGTGAAGGGTATATAAAGCTAAAATATGATAGGAACGACGGAGAAAAAAAATTGTGTGTTTAAAGCCAAAAATTTATAGAAAAAACAAAGTGGCGCATAGTTAATTTTGGCTATGCCAAGACTATGATACCCTTCACACAGCCAAATCAATACTCCCCCCTCTTATGTTTCTGTGCAGTTGTTGGAATTTTTCGCTAATATTTTTACTCTTGAGCGTCATTTACTTGTTCGGTTTCGACAAAAACAACATATTGACATGTAGGTACTTGAAAGTGCACGACAGAGACAACAATTGATAGTACGATATGGTAAATTTGTATGGTGGCTATATCGTAGAATGCTCCGATCAAAATGAAATTTCATAGTGAACAAACCCGACATAATCTAAGCAATCTGTGAAAGTTCCATCAAGATCGGTTCAGCAGTTTGGCCGGAAATTGTGTTGATATGGTAAATTTATATGGTGGCTATATCGTAGAATGCTCTGAACGGGATGAAATTTCATAGTGAACAAACCCGACATGAACTAAGCAATCTGTGAAAGTTTCATCAAGATCGGTTCAGCAGTTTGGCCAGAAATCGTGTTGATATGGTAAATTTGTATGGTGGCTATATCGTAGAAAGCTCCGATCGGGATGAAATTTCATAGTGAACAAACCCAACATGATCTAAGCAATCTGTAAAAGTTTCATCAAGATCGGTTCAGCAGTTTGGCCAGAAATCGTGTTGATATGGTAAATTTGTATGGTGGACATATCGTAGAAAGCTCGATCGGGTTGAAATTTCATAGTGAACAAACCCGACATGATCTAAGCAATCTGTGAAAGTTTCATCAAGATCGGTTCAGCGGTTCGGCCAGAAATCGTGTTGAAACAGACAGACGGACGGACGGAAATCAATTCCTGAGCTCGTCCTGATCATTTTGATATATAGTTTATGGGGTCTCCCATCATTTCTTTAAGGCGTTACAGATGCATGACAAAGTCAATATACCAGAAATCGCGTTGAAAAAGACAGACGGACGGACAGACGGAAATCAATTCCTGAGCTCGTCCTGATCATTTTGATATATAGTTTGTGGGTTCTCCCATCATTCCTTTAAGGCGTTACAGATTCATGACCTTGTGAAGGGTATATAAAGCTAAAATAGGATAGACGGACGGACAGACGGAAATCAATTCCTTAGCTCGTCCTGATCATTTTGATATGCAGTTTATGGGGTCTCCCATCATTCCTTCAAGGCGTTACAGATTCATGACAAAGTCAATATACCCTGTGAAGGGTATACAAAAAAACATGGTGGCGCATAGTTAATTTTGGCTATGCCAAGACTATGATACACTTCACACAGCCAAATCAATGCTCCCCCCTCTTATTAATGTTTCTGTGCAGTTGTTGGTAATTTTTCGCTAATATTTTTACTCATGAGCGTCATTTACTTGTTCGTGTGCGACAACACTAACAATTTGACATGTAGGTACTTGAAAGTGCACGACAGAGACATCAATTGATAGTACGATATGGTAAATTTGTATGGTGGATTTATCGTAGAAAGCTCCGATCGGGATGAAATTTCATAATGAGCAAACCCGACATAATCTAAGCAATCTGTGAAAGTTTCATCAAGATCGGTTCAGCAGTTTGGCCAGAAATCGTGTTGATATGGTAAATTTGTATGGTGGCTATATCGTTGAAAGCTCCGATCGGGATGAAATTTCATAGTGAACAAACCCGACATGAACTAAGCAATCTGTGAGAGTTTCATCAAGATCGGTTCAGCAGTTTGGCCAGAAATCGTGTTGATATGGTAAATTTGTAAGGTGGCTATATCGTAGAAAGCTCCGATCGGGATAAAATTTCATAGTGAACAAACCCAACATGAGCTCCGCATAAGCCAATGTGGAGCAGACGTTGTCCTCATCCAGGAACCTTGGGTCTGTGGTGGCAAGGTGACTGGACTGGGGACCAAAGACTATAAGCTAATAGTAGCCCAAAATAAAGGTAAAATTCGCACCTGCATTCTAGCAAAAAAACACCTAAATATATTTTTGCTCCCTAACTACAGCGATGGAGACAACACAGCTGTCTGCCTGGAGTTGAAGGCTGGGAATGTGAGAGTTTGCTCAACATACTTGGCCCATGACCACCAAGGGCCATTCCCACATCCACTCCTGCAAGGGTTGGTGACCGACAGCGAAACCACGCACACCGACCTCATAATTGGGTGTGACGCCAACGCCCATCATCATCAGTGGGGAAGCACTGACACAAATGAACGGGGTGAGTTGCTTTTTAACTACATTCTGTCCACTAACCTCATGATTTGTAATACGGGCAACGACCCAACCTTCATTACAAAGAACAGGGAAGAAGTACTAGATATTACGCTAGTCTCAACCTCCCTCTGTAGCAAACTAACAAGATGGAGAGTGCTAGACGAGCACTCCTTCTCAGACCATAGATATATCGAAATAGTCTTGTCGTTCGACGTACCCAAGCCCAAATGGCACCAGAATGTTAGACGTACAAACTGGTCCACTTTCAAAAATCACTTAAACACTCTCGTCCCTGAGTCCCCCCCACTGGGAAACCCCACTACTGAAACCACAGACCTACTTATAAAAAAGCTTACGGAGGCATGCGAGTCCGCCCTAAACGAGTCGTGCCCCCGTAGCAAACCCAGAGGTAAGACTAAGCCACCATGGTGGTCACCCCAACTGGGTGAGCTGCGTAAGACATCACGCAAGCTTTTTAATAAAGCTAGGTCTCTCGGAGATGACCAGTCATGGAGTCTCTACAAAACCAGCCTCGCCTCCTATAAGAAGGCACTCAGACAAGCTAAACGCTCCTCATGGCAGACATTCTGCTCTAATATCGAAAGTACCACAGAGGCCGCAAGGCTCAGAAAAGTTCTTTCTCAAACCACCCCATCGGTAGGTTTTCTCAAAAAACCAGATGGCTCATGGACTTCGTCCAGCTCTGAGTCCTTAGAACTCTTGATGGAAACTCATTTTCCGGGCTGCTCAGCAGTAGCAAGCCCACAGACAAACACAGGGGTTCATATGGATAGACCTTCCACAAACTTCCTGACTAAAGAATTAATCTCATGGGCTATCAACAGCTTCATGCCCATCAAATCCCCAGGGCCAGACGGCATCTTTCCAGCCCAACTGCAGCATGCAGGTGAGACTGCCTTAAACTGGCTCCTACAAATTTTCACTGGAGTCTGGACGACGGGACTCATCCCAAAGCCCTGGCTTGAATCCAAAGTCGTCTTCATTCCAAAGGCGGGCAAAGCCTCCCACACAACTCCCAAGGACTTTCGTCCAATAAGCCTAACATCCTTTCTACTCAAGACCTTTGAAAGGGTGCTGGGCCTTCACTTAAGGAATTCGATACCGACACATCAATTCTCCCGTGCGCAACATGCGTATCAAAAAGGCAAATCCACGGAAACAGCACTTCATGCTGTAATCTCCACAGTGGAAAAATCGCTTCACCAGAAGGATTATTCTCTAGTCGCCTTCCTTGACATAGAGGGTGCTTTCAACAACGTCAACCCAGAGGCAATCACAGAGGCGCTAACGGATCTGGGTGTCGGGCACCGTGCTGTGCATCTGATCGATCAACTGCTAAGATGCAGGATCGTCAGGTCAACTCTCGGTTCCACGACAATCTCCAGGTTCGTCTGCAGAGGCACCCCTCAAGGTGGAGTTCTCTCTCCTCTCCTTTGGAACGTGGCAGTAAATCCTCTGCTGCGCTCCATTGAGGGAGGTGGCTGCAGGGTGATTGCCTATGCGGATGATGTTGCGATTGTTTTCTCGGGAAAATTCCCCCAAACCCTGTGCGAACGCATGACCGTAGTGCTGCGCACTCTGTCCACTTGGGCAAAGAAAAACGGACTTGGACTGAACCCAGCGAAGACTGATCTTGTCCTCTTTACTAGGAAATATAAAATCCCGAATCTTAGGCCGCCCACCCTTGACGGGGTGGAACTAACCTTCAGCAAATCAGCCAAATACTTAGGGCTCACTTTAGACAGCAAAATGGACTGGAATCTTAACACCGAAGAGCGTGTTAGGAAAGCCCTAGTTGCTCTTTACACGTGCAGAAAGTCGATCGGACTGAAATGGGGCATGGCCCCCACATAACTCTGTGGCTGTACACGGCCATCATTCGGCCAATCCTACTGTACGGAGTATCAGTATGGTGGCCAACACTCTCAAAGAAAAAGTCAGTTCGCTTGCTAGGCAAGGTGCAGCGCGCTGCAGGACTGACCGCCACTGGAGCCCTCAGAACAACCCCTAACGAGGCTCTCGATAATATACTGAATCTTTTGCCTATCGACCAGATGGGCAAACTAGTAGCAACCCTCTCAGCACTTCGCATGAGGGAAACAAACCAGTGGACCGCACAGACACACGGTCACTCAAGTATTCTCAATGGAAACTCGCTTCTTCCCCCAGCAACTGACTACTGCTGCCCTCAGGAGTTTCTAAATACTTCTTTCCACTCAATTATCCCATCGAGGGAAGAGTGGAGAGAAGGGATACCAGGGCCGACAGACTCAATTAGAATTTTTACGGACGGTTCAAAGCTAGACAACCGGGTAGGGGGAGGTGTCTTCTGCGAAGAACTGTCCATAAATAATTCCTTTAATATACCTGACCATTGCAGTGTTTTCCAGGCAGAAATCACCGCTATACAAGAAGCGCTCAAATCCTTACAAGGAATTGAACGCTCTGCAGCCAAAATCTGCATCTTTTCTGATAGCCAAGCAGCTATCAAATCGCTCAACGCGATATCGTCGAACTCGATATCCGTCACAAACTGCCGCAAATCTCTGCAAGAGATGGCAGAGCAGTTCGATCTCTACCTCATATGGGTGCCCGGTCACAAAGGCATCGAGGGCAATTGTAGGGCGGATGAGCTGGCAAGACATGGTACTACCATGCCCCTCCTCTCGGATAAGGAGGGTTTGGGCATGCCCATGGCCAGCTGTAAACTTAAGATTCGCGAGCATTTCGAACGCGAAGCAAATAAAAGGTGGCAACACACCACCGGTAGATGCAATATAGCCAGACAGACATGGCCAACGCGCTGTAAAAAGCGCTCTTCAAGCCTAATCCACCTAAATAGATCAGGTTGTGCCTCCGTAGTGAGGGCTGTTACGGGGCACTGGCTAGTGGGATCTCATGCAGCGAGACTACTAGCCCCTTCTAACGATTTCTGCAGAAGCTGTCGGGACGAGGAAGAGGAGGAAACTGTTTCCCATCTTTTCTGCGACTGTCCTGCACTCTGCAAAAATAGAAATCGCTTTCTCGGTTCCTATTTCCTAACAGACCTCTCAGAGATAGCGAACACCACCCCCAAGAGTATTTTCTCCTTTATTCATGCTTCGGGCTGGAACCACGCCCTCTCAAATAGTATCACACACCCTGTTCTCGGGTAGACGGAGTTGTGGACGCAGTCCATCGCGGCATCACAATGGGCCAATAATTGGCCTAAGTGAGTGGAAGGGTCTCTCACCTGCCCACTACCGCTCTAACCTAACCTAACCTAAACCCAACATGATCTAAGCAATCTGTAAAAGTTTCATCAAGATCGGTTTAGCAGTTTGGCCAGAAATCGTGTTGATATGGTAAATTTATATGGTGGCTATATCGTAGAATGCTCTGATCGGGATGAAATTTCATAGTGAACAAACCCGACATGATCCAAGCAATCTGTGAGAGTTTCATCAAGATCGGTTTAGCAGTTTGGCCAGAAATCGTGTTGATATGGTACATTTATATGGTGGCTATATCGTAGAATGCTCTGATCGGAATGAAATTTCATAGTGAACAAACCCGACATGATCTAAGCAATCTGTAAAAGTTTCATCAAGATCGGTTCAGTAGTTTGGCCAGAAATCGTGTTGATATGGAAAATTTGTATGGTGGATATATCGTAGAAAGCTCCGATCGGGATGAAATTTTATAGTGAGCAAGTCCGACATAATCTTAGCAATCTGTGAGAGTTTCATCAAGATCGGTTCAGCAGTTTGGCCAGAAATCGTGTTGATATGGTAAATTTGTATGGTGGCTATATCGTTGAAAGCTCCGATCGGGTTGAAATTTCATAGTGAGCAAACCCGACATGATCTAAGCAATCTGTTAAAGTTTCATCAAGATCGGTTCAGCGGTTTGGCCAGAAATTGTGTTGAAACAGACAGACGGACGGACAGACGGAAATCAATTCCTGAGCTCGTCCTGATCATTTTGATATACAGTTTATGGGGTCTCCCATCATTCCTTTAAGGCGTTACAGATCCATGACCTTGTGAAGGGTATATAAAGCTAAAATAGGATAGGAACGACGGAGAAAAAAAATTGTGTGTTTAAAGCAAAAAGTTTATAGAAAAAACATAGTGGCGCATAGTTAATTTTGGCTATGCCAAGACTATGATACCCTTAACACAGCCAAATATATACTCCCCCCTCTTATGTTTCTGTGCAGTTGTTGGAATTTTTCGCTAATATTTTTACTCTTGAGCGTCATTTACTTGTTCGGTTTCGACAAAAACAACATATTGACATGTAGGTACTTGAAAGTGCACGACAGAGACAACAATTGATAGTACGATATGGTAAATTTGTATGGTGGCTATATCGTAGAATGCTCTGATCGGGATGAAATTTCATAATGAGCAAACCCGACATAATCTAAGCAATCTGTGAAAGTTTCATCAAGATCGGTTCAGCAGTTTGGCCAGAAATCGTGTTGATATGGTAAATTTGTATGGTGGATATATCGTAGAAAGCTCCGATCGGGATGAAATTTCATAGTGAGCAAATCCGACATAATCTAAGCAATCTGTGAGAGTTTCATCAAGATCGGTTCAGCAGTTTGGCCAGAAATCGTGTTGATATGGTGAATTTGTATCGTGGCTATATCGTTGAAAGCTCCGATCGGGTTGAAATTTCATAGTGAACAAACCCGACATGATCTAAGCAATCTGTGAAAGTTTCATCAAGATCGGTTCAGCAGTTTGGCCAGAAATCGTGTTGATATGGTGAATTTGTATCGTGGCTATATCGTTGAAAGCTCCGATCGGGTTGAAATTTCATAGTGAACAAACCCGACATGATCCAAGCAATCTGTGAAAGTTTCATCAAGATCGGTTCAGCGGTTTGGCCAGAAATCGTGTTGATATGGTAAATTTGTATGGTGGCTAAATCGTTGAAAGCTCCGATCGGGTTGAAATTTCATAGTGAACAAACCCGACATGATCTAAGCAATCTGTGAAAGTTTCATCAAGATCGGTTCAGCGGTTTGGCCAGAAATCGTGTTGATATGGTAAATTGGTATGGTGGCTATATCGTAGAAAGATCCGATCGGGTTGAAATTTCATAGTGAACAAACCCGACATGATCTAAGCAATTTGTGAAAGTTTCATCAAGATCGGTTCAGCGGTTTGGCCAGAAATCGTGTTGATATGGTAAATTTATATGGTGGCTATATCGTAGAATGCTCTGATCGGGATGAAATTTCATAGTGAACAAACCCGACATGATCTAAGCAATCTGTGAAAGTTTCATCAAGATCGGTTCAGCAGTTTGGCCAGAAATCGTGTTGATATGGTAAATTTGTATGGTGGATATATCGTAGAAAGCTCCGATCGGGATGAAATTTCATAGTGAGCAAATCCGACATAATCTAAGCAATCTGTGAGAGTTTCATCAAGATCGGTTCAGCAGTTTGGCCAGAAATCGTGTTGATATGGTGAATTTGTATCGTGGCTATATCGTTGAAAGCTCCGATCGGGTTGAAATTTCATAGTGAACAAACCCGACATGATCTAAGCAATCTGTGAAAGTTTCATCAAGATCGGTTCAGCGGTTTGGCCAGAAATCGTGTTGATATGGTAAATTTGTATGGTGGCTATATCGTAGAAAGCTCCGATCGGGTTGAAATTTCATAGTGAACAAACCCGACATGATCTAAGCAATCTGTGAAAGTTTCATCAAGATCGGTTCAGCGGTTTGGCCAGAAATCGTGTTGAAACAGACAGACGGACAGACGGAAATCAATTCCTGAGCTCGTCCTGTTCATTTTGATATATAGTTTATGGGGTCTCCTATCATTTCTTTAAGGAGTTACAGATTCATGACAAGTCAATATACCAGAAATCGCGTTGAAAAGACAGACGAACAGACGGACGGACGTACGGAAATCAATTCCTTAGCTCGTCCTGATCATTTTGATATACAGTTTATGGGGTCTCCATCATTCCTTCAAGGCGTTACAGATTCATGACAAAGTCAATATACCCTGTAAAGGGTATAAAAAAAAAACATAGTGGCGCATAGTTAATTTTGGCTATGCCAAGACTATGATACACTTCACACAGCCAAATCAATGCTCCCCCTCTATTAATGTTTCTGTGCAGTTGTTGGTAATTTTCCGCTAATATTTTTACTCATGAGCGTCATTTACTTGTTCGTGTGCGACAACACTAACAATTTGACATGTAGGTACTTGAACGTGTACGACAGAGACATCAATTGATAGTACGATATGGTAAATTTGTATGGTGGGTATGTCGTAGAATGCTCCGATCGAAATGAAATTTCATAGTGAACAAACCAGACATGATCTAAGCAATCTGTGAAAGTTTCATCAAGATCGGTTCAGCAGTTTGGCCGGAAATCGTGTTGATATGGTAAATTTATATGGTGGCTATATCGTTGAAAGCTCCGATCGGGTTGAAATTTCATAGTGAACAAACCCGACATGATCTAAGCAATCTGTGAAAGTTTCATCAAGATCGGTTCAGCGGTTTGGCCAGAAATCGTGTTGATATGGTAAATTTGTATGGTGGCTATATCGTAGAAAGCTCTGATCGGGTTGAAATTTCATAGTGAACAAACCCGACATGATCTAAGCAATTTGTGAAAGTTCCATCAAGATCGGTTCAGCGGTTTGGCCAGAAATCGTGTTGATATGGTAAATTTATATGGTGGCTATATCGTAGAGTGCTCTGATCGGGATGAAATTTCATAGTGAACAAACCCGACATGATCTAAGCAATCTGTAAAAGTTTCATCAAGATCAGTTCAGCAGTTTGGCCAGAAATCGTGTTGATCTGGTAAATTTGTATGGTGGATATATCGTAGAAAGCTCCGATCGGGATGAAATTTCATAGTGAGCAAATCCGACATAATCTAAGCAATCTGTGAGAGTTTCATCAAGATCGGTTCAGCAGTTTGGCCAGAAATCGTGTTGATATGGTGAATTTGTATCGTGGCTATATCGTTGAAAGCTCCGATCGGGTTGAAATTTCATAGTGAACAAACCCGACATGATCTAAGCAATCTGTGAAAGTTTCATCAAGATCGGTTCAGCGGTTTGGCCAGAAATCGTGTTGATATGGTAAATTTGTATGGTGGCTATATCGTTGAAAGCTCCGATCGGGTTGAAATTTCATAGTGAACAAACCCGACATGATCTAAGCAATTTGTGAAAGTTTCATCAAGATCGGTTCAGCGGTTTGGCCAGAAATCGTGTTGAAACAGACAGACGGACAGACGGAAATCAATTCCTGAGCTCGTCCTGTTCATTTTGATACATAGTTTATGGGGTCTCCCATCATTTCTTTAAGGAGTTACAGATTCATGACAAAGTCAATATACCAGAAATCGCGTTGAAAAAGACAGACGAACAGACGGACGGACATACGGAAATCAATTCCTTAGCTCGTCCTGATAATTTTGATACACAGTTTATGGGGTCTCCCATCATTCCTTCAAGGCGTTACAGATTCATGACAAAGTCAATATACCCTGTAAAGGGTATAAAAAAAAAACATAGTGGCGCATAGTTAATTTTGGCTATGCCAAGACTATGATACACTTCACACAGCCAAATCAATGCTCCCCCCTCTTATTAATGTTTCTGTGCAGTTGTTGGTAATTTTCCGCTAATATTTTTACTCATGAGCGTCATTTACTTGTTCGTGTGCGACAACACTAACAATTTGACATGTAGGTACTTGAACGTGTACGACAGAGACATCAATTGATAGTACGAAATGGTAAATTTGTATGGTGGGTATGTCGTAGAATGCTCCGATCGAAATGAAATTTCATAGTGAACAAACCAGACATGATCTAAGCAATCTGTGAAAGTTTCATCAAGATCGGTTCAGCAGTTTGCCCGGAAATCGTGTTGATATGGTAAATTTATATGGTGGCTATATCGTAGAAAGCTCCGATCGGGTTGAAATTTCATAGTGAACAAACCCGACATGATCTAAGCAATCTGTGAAAGTTTCATCAAGATCGGTTCAGCGGTTTGGCCAGAAATTGTGTTGATATGGTAAATTTGTATGGTGGCTATATCGTTGAAAGCTCCGATCGGGTTGAAATTTCATAGTGAACAAACCCGACATGATCTAAGCAATTTGTGAAAGTTTCATCAAGATCGGTTCAGCGTTTGGCCAGAAATCGTGTTGAAACAGACAGACGGACAGACGGAAATCAATTCCTGAGCTCGTCCTGTTCATTTTGATATATAGTTTATGGGGTCTCCCATCATTTCTTTAAGGCGTTACAGATTCATGACAATGTCAATATACCAGAAATCGCGTTGAAAAAGACAGACGAACAGACGGACGGACAGACGGAAATCAATTCCTTAGCTCGTCCTGGTCATTTTGATATACAGTTTATGGGGTCTCCCATCATTCCTTCAAGGCGTTACAGATTCATGACAAAGTCAATATACCCTGTGAAGGGTATAAAAAAAACATAGTGGCGCATAGATAATTTTGGCTATGCCTAGACTATGATACACTTCACACAGCCAAATCAATGCTCCCCCCTCTTATTAATGTTTCTGTGCAGTTGTTGGTAATTTTTCGCTTATATTTTTACTCATGAGCGTCATTTACTTGTTCGTGTGCGACAACTCTAACAATTTGACATTTAGGTACTTGAACGTGTACGACAGAGACATCAATTGATAGTACGATATGGTAAATTTGTATGGTGGGTATGTCGTAGAATGCTCCGATCGAAATGAAATTTCATAGTGAACAAACCAGACATGATCTAAGCAATCTGTGAAAGTTTCATCAAGATCGGTTCAGCAGTTTGCCCGGAAATCGTGTTGATATGGTAAATTTATATGGTGGCTATATCGTTGAAAGCTCCGATCGGGTTGAAATTTCATAGTGAACAAACCCGACATGATCTAAGCAATCTGTGAAAGTTTCATCAAGATCGGTTCAGCGGTTTGGCCAGAAATTGTGTTGAAACAGACAGACGGACGGACAGACGGAAATCAATTCCTGAGCTCGTCCTGATCATTTTGATATATAGTTTATGGGGCCTCCCATCATTCCTTTAAGGCGTTACAGATTCATGACCTTGTGAAGGGTATATAAAGCTAAAATATGATAGGAACGACGGAGAAAAAAAATTGTGTGTTTAAAGCCAAAAATTTATAGAAAAAACAAAGTGGCGCATAGTTAATTTTGGCTATGCCAAGACTATGATACCCTTTACACAGCCAAATCAATACTCCCCCCTCTTATGTTTCTGTGCAGTTGTTGGAATTTTTCGCTAATATTTTTACTCTTGAGCGTCATTTACTTGTTCGGTTTCGACAAAAACAACATATTGACATGTAGGTACATGAAAGTGCACGACAGAGACAACAATTGATAGTACGATATGGTAAATTTGTATGGTGGCTATATCGTAGAATGCTCCGATCGAAATGAAATTTCATAGTGAACAAACCCGACATAATCTAAGCAATCTGTGAAAGTTCCATCAAGATCGGTTCAGCAGTTTGGCCGGAAATCGTGTTGATATGGTAAATTTATATGGTGGCTATATCGTAGAATGCTCTGATCGGGATGAAATTTCATAGTGAACAAACCCGACATGAACTAAGCAATCTGTGAAAGTTTCATCAAGATCGGTTCAGCAGTTTGGCCAGAAATCGTGTTGATATGGTAAATTTGTATGGTGGCTATATCGTAGAAAGCTCCGATCGGGATGAAATTTCATAGTGAACAAACCCAACGTGATCTAAGCAATCTGTAAAAGTTTCATCAAGATCGGTTCAGCAGTTTAGCCAGAAATCGTGTTGATATGGTAAATTTGTATGGTGGACATATCGTAGAAAGCTCCGATCGGGTTGAAATTTCATAGTGAACAAACCCGACATGATCTAAGCAATCTGTGAAAGTTTCATCAAGATCGGTTCAGCGGTTTGGCCAGAAATCGTGTTGAAACAGACAGACGGACGGACGGAAATCAATTCCTGAGCTCGTCCTGATCATTTTGATATATAGTTTATGGGGTCTCCCATCATTTCTTTAAGGCGTTACAGATGCATGACAAAGTCAATATACCAGAAATCGCGTTGAAAAAGACAGACGGACAGACGGACGGACAGACGGAAATCAATTCCTGAGCTCGTCCTGATCATTTTGATATATAGTTTATGGGGTCTCCCATCATTCCTTTAAGGCGTTACAGATTCATGACCTTGTGAAGGGTATATAAAGCTAAAATAGGATAGACGGACGGACAGACGGAAATCAATTCCTTAGCTCGTCCTGATCATTTTGATATACAGTTTATGGGGTCTCCCATCATTCCTTCAAGGCGTTACAGATTCATGACAAAGTCAATATACCCTGTGAAGGGTATACAAAAAAACATGGTGGCGCATAGTTAATTTTGGCTATGCCAAGACTATGATACACTTCACACAGCCAAATCAATGCTCCCCCCTCTTATTAATGTTTCTGTGCAGTTGTTGGTAATTTTTCGCTAATATTTTTACTCATGAGCGTCATTTACTTGTTCGTGTGCGACAACACTAACAATTTGACATGTAGGTACTTGAAAGTGCACGACAGAGACATCAATTGATAGTACGATATGGTAAATTTGTATGGTGGATTTATCGTAGAAAGCTCCGATCGGGATGAAATTTCATAATGAGCAAACCCGACATAATCTAAGCAATCTGTGAAAGTTTCATCAAGATCGGTTCAGCAGTTTGGCCAGAAATCGTGTTGATATGGTAAATTTGTATGGTGGCTATATCGTTGAAAGCTCCGATCGGGATGAAATTTCATAGTGAACAAACCCGACATGAACTAAGCAATCTGTGAGAGTTTCATCAAGATCGGTTCAGCAGTTTGGCCAGAAATCGTGTTGATATGGTAAATTTGTAAGGTGGCTATATCGTAGAAAGCTCCGATCGGGATAAAATTTCATAGTGAACAAACCCAACATGATCTAAGCAATCTGTAAAAGTTTCATCAAGATCGGTTTAGCAGTTTGGCCAGAAATCGTGTTGATATGGTAAATTTATATGGTGGCTATATCGTAGAATGCTCTGATCGGGATGAAATTTCATAGTGAACAAACCCGACATGATCCAAGCAATCTGTGAGAGTTTCATCAAGATCGGTTTAGCAGTTTGGCCAGAAAGTGTTGATATGGTACATTTATATGGTGGCTATATCGTAGAATGCTCTGATCGGAATGAAATTTCATAGTGAACAAACCCGACATGATCTAAGCAATCTGTAAAAGTTTCATCAAGATCGGTTCAGCAGTTTGGCCAGAAATTGTGTTGATATGGTAAATTTGTATGGTGGATATATCGTAGAAAGCTCCGATCGGGATGAAATTTCATAGTGAGCAAGTCCGACATAATCTTAGCAATCTGTGAGAGTTTCATCAAGATCGGTTCAGCAGTTTGGCCAGAAATCGTGTTGATATGGTAAATTTGTATGGTGGCTATATCGTTGAAAGCTCCGATCGGGTTGAAATTTCATAGTGAACAAACCCGACATGATCTAAGCAATCTGTGAAAGTTTCATCAAGATCGGTTCAGCGGTTTGGCCAGAAATTGTGTTGAAACAGACAGACGGACGGACAGACGGAAATTAATTCCTGAGCTCGTCCTGATCATTTTGATATATAGTTTATGGGGTCTCCCATCATTCCTTTAAGGCGTTACAGATTCATGACCTTGTGAAGGGTATATAAAGCTAAAATAGGATAGACGGACGGACAGACGGAAATCAATTCCTTAGCTCGTCCTGATCATTTTGATATACAGTTTATGGGGTCTCCCATCATTCCTTCAAGGCGTTACAGATTCATGACAAAGTCAATATACCCTGTGAAGGGTATACAAAAAAACATGGTGGCGCATAGTTAATTTGGCTATGCCAAGACTATGATACACTTCACACAGCCAAATCAATGCTCCCCCCTCTTATTAATGTTTCTGTGCAGTTGTTGGTAATTTTTCGCTAATATTTTTACTCATGAGCGTCATTTACTTGTTCGTGTGCGACAACACTAACAATTTGACATGTAGGTACTTGAAAGTGCACGACAGAGACATCAATTGATAGTACGATATGGTAAATTTGTATGGTGGATTTATCGTAGAAAGCTCCGATCGGGATGAAATTTCATAATGAGCAAACCCGACATATGCTTAGCAATCTGTGAAAGTTTCATCAAGATCGGTTCAGCAGTTTGGCCAGAAATCGTGTTGATATGGTAAATTTGTATGGTGGCTATATCGTTGAAAGCTCCGATCGGGATGAAATTTCATAGTGAACAAACCCGACATGAACTAAGCAATCTGTGAGAGTTTCATCAAGATCGGTTCAGCAGTTTGGCCAGAAATCGTGTTGATATGGTAAATTTGTAAGGTGGCTATATCGTAGAAAGCTCCGATCGGGATAAAATTTCATAGTGAACAAACCCAACATGATCTAAGCAATCTGTAAAAGTTTCATCAAGATCGGTTTAGCAGTTTGGCCAGAAATCGTGTTGATATGGTAAATTTATATGGTGGCTATATCGTAGAATGCTCTGATCGGGATGAAATTTCATAGTGAACAAACCCGACATGATCCAAGCAATCTGTGAGAGTTTCATCAAGATCGGTTTAGCAGTTTGGCCAGAAATCGTGTTGATATGGTACATTTATATGGTGGCTATATCGTAGAATGCTCTGATCGGAATGAAATTTCATAGTGAACAAACCCGACATGATCTAAGCAATCTGTAAAAGTTTCATCAAGATCGGTTCAGCAGTTTGGCCAGAAATTGTGTTGATATGGTAAATTTGTATGGTGGATATATCGTAGAAAGCTCCGATCGGGATGAAATTTCATAGTGAGCAAGTCCGACATAATCTTAGCAATCTGTGAGAGTTTCATCAAGATCGGTTCAGCAGTTTGGCCAGAAATCGTGTTGATATGGTAAATTTGTATGGTGGCTATATCGTTGAAAGCTCCGATCGGGTTGAAATTTCATAGTGAACAAACCCGACATGATCTAAGCAATCTGTGAGAGTTTCATCAAGATCGGTTCAGCAGTTTGGCCAGAAATCGTGTTGATATGGTACATTTATATGGTGGCTATATCGTAGAATGCTCTGATCGGGATGAAATTTCATAGTGAACAAACCCGACATGATCCAAGCAATCTGTGAGAGTTTCATCAAGATCGGTTTAGCAGTTTGGCCAGAAATCGTGTTGATATGGTACATTTATATGGTGGCTATATCGTAGAATGCTCTGATCGGAATGAAATTTCATAGTGAACAAACCCAACATGATCTAAGCAATCTGTAAAAGTTTCATCAAGATCGGTTTAGCAGTTTGGCCAGAAATCGTGTTGATATGGTAAATTTATATGGTGGCTATATCGTAGAATGCTCTGATCGGGATGAAATTTCATAGTGAACAAACCCGACATGATCCAAGCAATCTGTGAGAGTTTCATCAAGATCGGTTTAGCAGTTTGGCCAGAAATCGTGTTGATATGGTAAATTTATATGGTGGCTATATCGTAGAAAGCTCCGATCGGGATGAAATTTCATAGTGAGCAAGTCCGACATAATCTTAGCAATCTGTGAGAGTTTCATCAAGATCGGTTCAGCAGTTTGGCCAGAAATCGTGTTGATATGGTACATTTATATGGTGGCTATATCGTAGAATGCTCCGATAAGGATGAAATTTCATAGTGAGCAAACCCGACATGATCTAAGCAATCTGTGAAAGTTTCATCAAGATCGGTTCAGCAGTTTGGCCAGAAATCGTGTTGATATGGTAAATTTGTATGGTGGATATATCGTAGAAAGCTCCGATAAGGATGAAATTTCATAGTGAGCATATCCGACATAATCTAAGCAATCTGTGAGAGTTTCATCAAGATCGGTTCAGCAGTTTGGCCAGAAATCGTGTTGATATGGTAAATTTGTATGGTGGCTATATCGTTGAAAGCTCCGATCGGGTTGAAATTTCATAGTGAACAAACCCGACATGATCTAAGCAATCTGTGAAAGTTTCATCAAGATCGGTTCAGCGGTTTGGCCAGAAATTGTGTTGAAACAGACAGACGGACGGACAGACGGAAATCAATTCCTGAGCTCGTCCTGATCATTTTGATATACAGTTTATGGGGTCTCTCATCATTCCTTTAAGGCGTTACAGATTCATGACCTTGTGAAGGGTATATAAAGCTAAAATAGGATAGACGGACGGACAGACGGAAATCAATTCCTTAGCTCGTCCTGATCATTTATATATACAGTTTATGGGGTCTCCCATCATTCCTTCAAGGCGTTACAGATTCATGACAAAGTCAATATACCCTGTGAAGGATAGACGGACGGACAGACGGAAATCAATTCCTTAGCTCGTCCTGATCATTTATATATACAGTTATGGGGTCTCCCATCATTCCTTCAAGGCGTTACAGATTCATGACAAAGTCAATATACCCTGTGAAGGGTATAAAAAAAAACATAGTGGCGCATAGTTAATTTTGGCTATGCCAAAAGCAGTTTAGCAGTTTGGCCAGAAATCGTGTTGATATGGTAAATTTATATGGTGGCTATATCGTAGAATGCTCTGATCGGGATGAAATTTCATAGTGAACAAACCCGACATGATCTAAGCAATCTGTGAAAGTTTCATCAAGATCGGTTCAGCAGTTTGGCCAGAAATCGTGTTGATATGGTAAATTTGTATGGTGGATATATCGTAGAAAGCTCCGATCGGGATGAAATTTCATAGTGAGCAAATCCGACATAATCTAAGCAATCTGTGAGAGTTTCATCAAGATCGGTTCAGCAGTTTGGCCAGAAATCGTGTTGATATGGTGAATTTGTATCGTGGCTATATCGTTGAAAGCTCCGATCGGGTTGAAATTTCATAGTGAACAAACCCGACATGATCTAAGCAATCTGTGAAAGTTTCATCAAGATCGGTTCAGCGGTTTGGCCAGAAATCGTGTTGATATGGTAAATTTGTATGGTGGCTATATCGTTGAAAGCTCCGATCGGGTTGAAATTTCATAGTGAACAAACCCGACATGATCTAAGCAATTTGTGAAAGTTTCATCAAGATCGGTTCAGCGGTTTGGCCAGAAATCGTGTTGAAACAGACAGACGGACAGACGGAAATCAATTCCTGAGCTCGTCCTGTTCATTTTGATATATAGTTTATGGGGTCTCCCATCATTTCTTTAAGGAGTTACAGATTCATGACAAAGTCAATATAACAGAAATCGCGTTGAAAAAGACAGACGAACAGACGGACGGACATACGGAAATCAATTCCTTAGCTCGTCCTGATCATTTTGATATACAGTTTATGGGGTCTCCCATCATTCCTTCAAGGCGTTACAGATTCATGACAAAGTCAATATACCCTGTAAAGGGTATAAAAAAAAAACATAGTGGCGCATAGTTAATTTTGGCTATGCCAAGACTATGATACACTTCACACAGCCAAATCAATGCTCCCCCCTCTTATTAATGTTTCTGTGCAGTTGTTGGTAATTTTCCGCTAATATTTTTACTCATGAGCGTCATTTACTTGTTCGTGTGCGACAACACGTACAATTTGACATGTAGGTACTTGAACGTGCACGACAGAGTCATCAATTGATAGTACGATATGGTAAATTTGTATGGTGGGTATGTCGTAGAATGCTCCGATCGAAATGAAATTTCATAGTGAACAAACCCGACATGAACTAAATAATCTGTGAAAGTTTCATCAAGATCGGTTCAGCAGTTTGGCCAGAAATCGTGTTGATATGGTAAATTTGTATGGTGGCTATATCGTAGAAAGCTCCGATCGGGATGAAATTTCATAGTGAACAAACCCAACATGATCTAAGCAATCTGTAAAAGTTTCATCAAGATCGGTTTAGCAGTTTGGCCAGAAATCGTGTTGATATGGTAAATTTATATGGTGGCTATATCGTAGAAAGCTCTGATCGGTATGAAATTTCATAGTGAACAAACCCGACATGATCTAAGCAATCTGTGAAAGTTTCATCAAGATCGGTTCAGCAGTTTGGCCAGAAATCGTGTTGATATGGTAAATTTGTATGGTGGCTATATCGTTGAAAGCTCCGATCGGGTTGAAATTTCATAGTGAACAAACCCGACATGATCTAAGCAATCTGTGAAAGTTTCATCAAGATCGGTTCAGCGGTTTGGCCAGAAATTGTGTTGAAACAGACAGACGGAAATCAATTCCTGAGCTCGTCCTGATCATTTTGATATATAGTTTATGGGGTCTCCCATCATTTCTTTAAGGCGTTACAGATTCATGACCTTGTGAAGGGTATATAAAGCTAAAATAGGATAGACGGACGGACAGACGGAAATCAATTCCTGAGCTCGTCCTGATAATTTTTATATACAGTTTATGGGGTCTCCCATCATTCCTTCAAGGCGTGACAGATTCATGAAAAAGTCAATATACCCTGTGAAGGGTATAAAAAAAACATAGTGGCGCATAGATAATTTTGGCTATGCCAAAACTATGATACACTTCACACAGCCAAATCAATGCTCCCCCGTCTTATTAATGTTTCTGTGCATTTGTTCGTAATTTTTCGCTTATATTTTTACTCATGAGCGTCATTTACTTGTTCGTGTGCGACAACTCTAACAATTGACATGTAGGTACTTGAACGTGCACGACAGAGACATCAATTGATAGTACGATATGGTAAATTTGTATGGTGGGTATGTCGTAGAATGCTCCGATCGAAATGAAATTTCATAGTGAACAAACCAGACATGATCTAAGCAATCTGTGAAAGTTTCATCAAGATCGGTTCAGCAGTTTGCCCGGAAATCGTGTTGATATGGTAAATTTATATGGTGGCTATATCGTTGAAAGCTCCGATCGGGTTGAAATTTCATAGTGAACAAACCCGACATGATCTAAGCAATCTGTGAAAGTTTCATCAAGATCGGTTCAGCGGTTTGAAACAGACAGACGGACGGACAGTCGGAAATCAATTCCTGAGCTCGTCCTGATCATTTTGATATATAGTTTATGGGGCCTCCCATCATTTCTTTAAGGCGTTACAGATGCATGACAAAGTCAATATACCAGAAATCGCGTTGAAAAAGACAGACGGACAGACGGACGGACAGACGGAAATCAATTCCTGAGCTCGTCCTGATCATTTTGATATATAGTTTATGGGGTCTCCCATCATTCCTTTAAGGAGTTACAGATTCATGACCTTGTGAAGGGTATATAAAGCTAAAATATGATAGGAACGACGGAGAAAAAAAATTGTGTGTTTAAAGCCAAAAATTTATAGAAAAAACAAAGTGGCGCATAGTTAATTTTGGCTATGCCAAGACTATGATACCCTTCACACAGCCAAATCAATACTCCCCCCTCTTATGTTTCTGTGCAGTTGTTGGAATTTTTCGCCAATATTTTTACTCTTGAGCGTCATTTACTTGTTCGGTTTCGACAAAAACAACATATTGACATGTAGGTACTTGAAAGTGCACGACAGAGACAACAATTGATAGTACGATATGGTAAATTTGTATGGTGGCTATATCGTAGAATGCTCCGATCGAAATGAAATTTCATAGTGAACAAACCCGACATAATCTAAGCAATCTGTGAAAGTTCCATCAAGATCGGTTCAGCAGTTTGGCCGGAAATCGTGTTGATATGGTAAATTTATATGGTGGCTATATCGTAGAATGCTCTGAACGGGATGAAATTTCATAGTGAACAAACCCGACATGAACTAAGCAATCTGTGAAAGTTTCATCAAGATCGGTTCAGCAGTTTGGCCAGAATTCGTGTTGATATGGTAAATTTGTATGGTGGCTATATCGTAGAAAGCTCCGATCGGGATGAAATTTCATAGTGAACAAACCCAACATGATCTAAGCAATCTGTAAAAGTTTCATCAAGATCGGTTCAGCAGTTTGGCCAGAAATCGTGTTGATATGGTAAATTTGTATGGTGGACATATCGTAGAAAGCTCCGATCGGGTTGAAATTTCATAGTGAACAAACCCGACATGATCTAAGCAATCTGTGAAAGTTTCATCAAGATCGGTTCAGCGGTTTGGCCAGAAATCGTGTTGAAACAGACAGACGGACAGACGGAAATCAATTCCTGAGCTCGTCCTGATCATTTTGATATATAGTTTATGGGGTCTCCCATCATTTCTTTAAGGCGTTACAGATGCATGACAAAGTCAATATACCAGAAATCGCGTTGAAAAAGACAGACGGACAGACGGACGGACAGACGGAAATCAATTCCTGAGCTCGTCCTGATCATTTTGATATATAGTTTATGGGGTCTCCCATCATTCCTTTAAGGAGTTACAGATTCATGACCTTGTGAAGGGTATATAAAGCTAAAATAGGATAGACGGACGGACAGACGGAAATCAATTCCTTAGCTCGTCCTGATCATTTTGATATACAGTTTATGGGGTCTCCCATCATTCCTTCAAGGCGTTACAGATTCATGACAAAGTCAATATACCCTGTGAAGGGTAAACAAAAAAACATAGTGGCGCATAGTTAATTTTGGCTATGCCAAGACTATGATACACTTCACACAGCCAAATCAATGCTCCCCCCTCTTATTAATGTTTCTGTGCAGTTGTTGGTAATTTTTCGCTAATATTTTTACTCATGAGCGTCATTTACTTGTTCGTGTGCGACAACACTAACAATTTGACATGTAGGTACTTGAAAGTGCACGACACAGACATCAATTGATAGTACGATATGGTAAATTTGTATGGTGGGTATGTCGTAGAATGCTCCGATCGAAATGAAATTTCATAGTGAACAAACCAGACATGATCTAAGTAATCTGTGAAAGTTTCATCAAGATCGGTTCAGCAGTTTGGTCAGAAATCGCGTTGAAACAGACAGACGGACAGACGGAAATCAATTCCTTAGCTCGTCCTGATCATTTTGATATACAGTTAATAAGGTCTCCCATCATTCCTTCAAGGCGTTACAGATTCATGACAAAGTCAATATACCCTGTGAAGGGTATAAAAAAACAAGTGGAAGCGTAGCAGTCGGACGCAACCGACTGCGGTATACTCGATACCAGTATTAAAAATTTTGATGCCCATCCATGTGAGATGTCAATTGCTATCTTCATACCAAATTTGGTGACTCTAGCTCGAAGTTTGTATAAAGTGGGGAAAGGGGGGCTGGGGGCGGTAGGGTGGAATATCATCCAAATTTTTGATGCAGATCATTGTGGAATGTCAATTGCTATCTTCATAACAAATTTGGTGACTCTAGCTCAAAGTTTGTAAAAGTGGGGAATGGGGGGCTGGGGGCGGTATGGTTGGGCGTGGCATCCAAATTTTTGCTGCAGATCCTTGTGGAATGTCAAATGCTACCTTCATACCAAATTTGGAGACTCTAGCTCAAAGTTTGTATAAAGTGGGGATATGGGGGCTGGGGGCGGTATGGTTGTGCGTTGCATCCAAATTTTTGCTGCAGATCCTTGTGGAATGTCAAATGCTACCTTCATACCAAATTTGTTGACTCTAGCTCAAAGTTTGTATAAGGTGGGGAAAGAGGGGCTATGGGGCTGGGGGCGGTATGGTTGGGCGTGGCATCCAAATTTTTGCTGCAGATCCTTGTGGAATGTCAAATGCTACCTTCATACCAAATTTGGTGACTTTAGCTCAAAGTTTTTATAAGGTGGGGAAAGGGGGGCGGAATAGATGGCTAGGCTCCAAAACTTTGATGCCGATTGTTGGGGGTCGTTGCCAGCTATCTTCCTACCAAATTTGGTGGCTCTAGCTCCACTACTCTGGAATATACACGCATTCCCGTTTATGACGAAGCGTTGGGCAGAGGGGTGGCAGGCGGTATGGTGGGGGCATCCAACTTTGATGCAGTTTTGGGGGGTCAAAACTGGGGATATAGCTTTTGACTTAAATGCGGGGGTGGGGCGGAATGGGGGGGCGTGGCTCCAAAATTTTTGCAGTTTTTTGGGGAATGCTAGTAGCTATCTTCTTACCAAATTTGGTAGTTCTAGCTGTAAGGGTGTGTGAAATATGCGGATTTATCGTTTTTGAGTTATCGAATTTATCGATTTGCCAGCCCCCTAGTTATCGTAGAACCCCAATCTTGACACTTTAATATACTATCCCATAGATAAAGAGAATTGGAAAGTTTCAAGTCCCTAGCTTGAAGGGTGTGGAAAAAACTTGCACACATACGGACGGACAGACGGACAGACACCATGACGGACATTGCACAAAACCAATATACTCTTTACCTTCGGTATCGAGTATAAAAAATAGTGGCGCATAGTTAATTTTGGCTATGCCAAGACTATGATACCCTTCACACAGCCAAATAAATGCACCCCCCTCTTATTAATGTTTCTGTGCAGTTGTTGGTAATTTTTCGCTAATATTTTTACTCTTGAGCGTCATTTACTTGTTCGTGTGCGACAACATTTCCAATTTGACATGCAGGTACTTGAAAGAGCACGACAGAGACAACAATTGATAGTACGATATGGTAAATTTGTATGGTGGCTATATCGTAGAAAGCTCTGATCGGGATGAAATCTCATAGTGAACAAACCCGACATGATCTAAGCAATCTGTAAAAGTTTCATCAAGATCGGTTCAGCCGTTTGGTCAGAAATCGCGTTGAAATAGACAGACGGACAGACGGAAATCAATTCCTGAGGTCGTCCTGATCATTTTGATATATAGTTTATGGGGTCTCCCATCATTTCTTTAAGGCGTTACAGATGCATGACAAAGTCAATATACCAGAAATCGCGTTGAAAAAGACAGACGGACAGACGGACGGACAGACGGAAATCAATTCCTGAGCTCGTCCTGATCATTTTGATATACAGTTTATGGGGTCTCCCATCATTCCTTCAAGGCGTTACAGATTCATGAAAAAGTCAATATACCCTGTGAAGGGTATAAAACAAAAATAGTGGCGCATAGTTAATTTTGGCTATGCCAAGACTATGATACCCTTCACACAGCCAAATCAATGCTCCCCCCTCTTATTAATGTTTCTGTGCAGTTGTTGGTAATTTTTCGCTTATATTTTTACTCATGAGCGTCATTTACTTGTTCGTGTGCGACAACAACAACAATTTGACATGCAGGTACTTGAAAGTGCACGACAGAGACAACAATTGATAGTACGATATGGTAAATTTGTATGGTGGCTATATCGTAGAATGCTCCGATCGGGATGAAATTTCATACAGAACAAACTCGACATGATCTTAGCAATCTGTGAAAGTTTCATCAAGATCGGTTCAGCGGTTTGGCCAGAAATCGTGTTGATATGGTAAATTGGTATGGTGGCTTTATCGTAGAAAGCTCCGATCGGGTTGAAATTTCATAGTGAACAAACCCGACATGATCTAAGCAATCTGTGAAAGTTTCATCAAGATCGGTTCAGCGGTTTGACCAGAAATCGTGTTGAAACAGACAGACGGACAGACGGAAATCAATTCCTGAGCTCGTCCTGATCATTTTGATATATAGTTTATGGGGTCTCCCATCATTTCTTTAAGGCGTTACAGATGCATGACAAAGTCAATATACCAGAAATCGCGTTGAAAAAGACAGACGGACAGACGGACGGACAGACGGAAATCAATTCCTGAGCTCGTCCTGATCATTTTGATATACAGTTTATGGGGTCTCCCATCATTCCTTCAAGGCGTTACAGATTCATGAAAAAGTCAATATACCCTGTGAAGGGTATAAAACAAAAATAGTGGCGCATAGTTAATTTTGGCTATGCCAAGACTATGATACCCTTTACACAGCCAAATAAATGCTCCCCCCTCTTATTAATGTTTCTGTGCAGTTGTTGGTAATTTTTCGCTAATATTTTTACTTATGAGCGTCATTTACTTGTTCGTGTGCGACAACAACAACAATTTGACATGCAGGTACTTGAAAGTGCACGACAGAGACAACAATTGATAGTACGATATGGTAAATTTGTATGGTGGCTATATCGTAGAATGCTCCGATCGGGATGAAATTTCATAGTGAACAAACTCGACATGATCTTAGCAATCTGTGAAAGTTTCATCAAGATCGGTTCAGCGGTTTGGCCAGAAATCGTGTTGATATGGTAAATTGGTATGGTGGCTTTATCGTAGAAAGCTCCGATCGGGTTGAAATTTCATAGTGAACACACCCGACATGATCTAAGCAATCTGTGAAAGTTTCATCAAGATCGGTTCAGCGGTTTGACCAGAAATCGTGTTGAAACAGACAGACGGACAGACGGAAATCAATTCCCGGTGGGGAAAGGGGGCTATGGGGCTGGGGGCGGTATGGTTGGGCGTGGCATCCAAATTTTTGCTTCAGATCCTTGTGGAATGTCAAATGCTACCTTCATACCAAATTTGGTGACTCTAGTTCGAAGCATGTAAAAGGTGGTCAGAGGGGGGCTATGAAGCTTGGGGCGGTATGGGTGGGCGTGGCATTCAAATTTTTGCTGCAGATCCATGTGGGATGTCAAATGCTCTCTTCATACCAAATTTGGTGACTCTAGCTCAAAGTTTGTATAAAGTGGGGAAAGGGGGGCTGGGGGCGGTATGGTTGGGCGTGGCATCCAAATTTTTGCTGCAGATCCTTGTGGAATGTCAAATGCTACCTTCATACCCAATTAGGTGACTTTAGCTCAAAGTTTTTATAAGGTGGGGAAAGGGGGGCGGAATGGATGGGCTAGGCTCCAAAACTTTGATGCCGATTGTTGGGGGTCGTTGCCAGCTATCTTCCTACCAAATTTGGTGGCTCTAGCTCCACTACTCTGGAATATACACGCATTCCCGTTTATGACGAAGCGTTGGGGCAGATGGGGGTGGCTAGGGCGGTATTGGTGGGCGTGGCATCCAAACTTTTGATGCAGTTTTTGGGGGGTCAAAAACTGTGGGAGATATAGGCTTTTTTGACTTTAAAATGCGGGGGGTCTGGGGGCGGAATGGGGGGGCGTGGCTCCAAAATTTTTGCAGTTTTTTGGGGAATGCTAGTAGCTATCTTCTTACCAAATTTGGTAGTTCTAGCTGTAAGGGTGTGTGAAATATGCGGATTTATCGTTTTTGAGTTATCGAATTTATCGATTTGCCAGCCCCCTAGTTATCGTAGAACCCCAATCTTGACACTTTAATATACTATCCCATAGATAAAGAGAATTGGAAAGTTTCAAGTCCCTAGCTTGAAGGGTGTGGAAAAAACTTGCACACATACGGACGGACAGACGGACAGACACCATGACGGACATTGCACAAAACCAATATACTCTTTACCTTCGGTATCGAGTATAAAAAATAGTGGCGCATAGTTAATTTTGGCTATGTCAAGACTATGATACCCTTCACACAGCCAAATAAATGCACCCCCCTCTTATTAATGTTTCTGTGCAGTTGTTGGTAATTTTTCGCTAATATTTTTACTCTTGAGCGTCATTTACTTGTTCGTGTGCGACAACAACAACAATTTGACATGCAGGTACTTGAAAGAGCACGACAGAGACAACAATTGATAGTACGATATGGTAAATTTGTATGGTGGCTATATCGTAGAATGCTCCGATCGGGATGAAATTTCATAGTGAACGAAGCCGACATGATCTAAGCAATCTGTGAAAGTTTCATCAAGATCGGTTCAGCGGTTTGGCCAGAAAATGTGTTGATATGGTAAATTTGTATGGTGGCTATATCGTAGAAAGCTCTGATCGGGATGAAATTTCATACAGAACAAACTCGACATGATCTTAGCAATCTGTGAAAGTTTCATCAAGATCGGTTCAGCGGTTTGGCCAGAAATCGTGTTGATATGGTAAATTGGTATGGTGGCTATATCGTAGAATGCTCCGATCGGGTTGAAATTTCATAGAGAACAAAGCCGACATGATCTAAGCAATCTGTGAAAGTTTCATCAAGATCGGTTTAGCGGTTTGGCCAGAAATCGTGTTGATATGGTAAATTTGTATGGTGGCTATATCGTAGAAAGCTCTGATCGGGATGAAATCTCATAGTGAACAAACCCGACATGATCTAAGCAATCTGTGAAAGTTTCATCAAGATCGGTTCAGCCGTTTGGTCAGAAATCGCGTTGAAATAGACAGACGGACAGACGGAAATCAATTCCTGAGGTCGTCCTGATCATTTTGATATATAGTTTATGGGGTCTCCCATCATTTCTTTAAGGCGTTACAGATGCATGACAAAGTCAATATACCAGAAATCGCGTTGAAAAAGACAGACGGACAGACGGACGGACAGACGGAAATCAATTCCTGAGCTCGTCCTGATCATTTTGATATACAGTTTATGGGGTCTCCCATCATTCCTTCAAGGCGTTACAGATTCATGAAAAAGTCAATATACCCTGTGAAGGGTATAAAACAAAAATAGTGGCGCATAGTTAATTTTGGCTATGCCAAGACTATGATACCCTTCACACAGCCAAATCAATGCTCCCCCCTCTTATTAATGTTTCTGTGCAGTTGTTGGTAATTTTTCGCTAATATTTTTACTCATGAGCGTCATTTACTTGTTCATGTGCGACAACACAACAATTTGACATGCAGGTACTTGAAAGTGCACGACAGAGACAACAATTGATAGTACGATATGGTAAATTTGTATGGTGGCTATATCGTAGAATGCTCCGATCGGATGAAATTTCATAGTGAACAAACTCGACATGATCTTAGCAATCTGTGAAAGTTTCATCAAGATCGGTTCAGCGTTTGGCCAGAAATCGTGTTGATATGGTAAATTGTATGGTGGCTTATCGTAGAAAGCTCCGATCGGGTTGAAATTTCATAGTGAACAAACCCGACATGATCTAAGCAATCTGTGAAAGTTTCATCAAGATCGGTTCAGCGGTTTGACAGAAATCGTGTTGAAACAGACAGACGGAAATCATTCCTGAGCTCGTCCTGATCATTTTGATATATAGTTTATGGGGTCTCCCATCATTTCTTTAAGGCGTTACAGATGCATGACAAAGTCAATATACCAGAAATCGCGTTGAAAAAGACAGACGGACAGACGGACGGACAGACGGAAATCAATTCCTGAGCTCGTCCTGATCATTTTGATATACAGTTTATGGGGTCTCCCATCATTCCTTCAAGGCGTTACAGATTCATGACAAAGTCAATATACCCTGTGAAGGGTATACCATAAAAATAGTGGCGCATAGTTAATTTTGGCTATGCCAAGACTATGATACCCTTCACACAGCCAAATAAATGCTCCCCCCTCTTATTAATGTTTCTGTGCAGTTGTTGGTAATTTTTCGCTAATATTTTTACTTATGAGCGTCATTTACTTGTTCGTGTGCGACAACAACAACAATTTGACATGCAGGTACTTGAAAGTGCACGACAGAGACAACAATTGATAGTACGATATGGTAAATTTGTATGGTGGCTATATCGTAGAATGCTCCGATCGGGATGAAATTTCATAGAGAACAAACTCGACATGATCTTAGCAATCTGTGAAAGTTTCATCAAGATCGGTTCAGCGGTTTGGCCAGAAATCGTGTTGATATGGTAAATTGGTATGGTGGCTTTATCGTAGAAAGCTCCGATCGGGTTGAAATTTCATAGTGAACAAACCCGACATGATCTAAGCAATCTGTGAAAGTTTCATCAAGATCGGTTCAGCGGTTTGACCAGAAATCGTGTTGAAACAGACAGACGGACAGACGGAAATCAATTCCTGAGCTCGTCCTGATCATTTTGATATATAGTTTATGGGGTCTCCCATCATTTCTTTAAGGCGTTACAGATGCATGACAAAGTCAATATACCAGAAATTGCGTCGAAAAAGACAGACGGACAGACGGACGGACAGACGGAAATCAATTCCTGAGCTCGTCCTGATCATTTTGATATACAGTTTATGGGGTCTCCCATCATTCCTTCAAGGCGTTACAGATTCATGAAAAAGTCAATATACCCTGTGAAGGGTATAAAACAAAAATAGTGGCGCAAAGTTAATTTTGGCTATGCCAAGACTATGATACCCTTCACACAGGCAAATCAATGCTCCCCCCTCTCATTAATGTTTCTGTGCAGCTGTTGGTAATTTTTCGCTAATATTTTTACTCTTGAGCGTCATTTACTTGTTCGTGTGCGACAACAACAACAATTTGACATGCAGGTACTTGAAAGTGCACGACAGAGACAACAATTGATAGTACGATATGGTAAATTTGTATGGTGGCTATATCGTAGAATGCTCCGATCGGGATGAAATTTCATAGTGAACAAACTCGACATGATCTTAGCAATCTGTGAAAGTTTCATCAAGATCGGTTCAGCGGTTTGGCCAGAAATCGTGTTGATATGGTAAATTGGTATGGTGGCTTTATCGTAGAAAGCTCCGATCGGGTTGAAATTTCATAGTGAACAAACCCGACATGATCTAAGCAATTTGTGAAAGTTTCATCAAGATCGGTTCAGCGGTTTGGCCAGAAATCGTGTTGAAACAGACAGACGGACAGACGGAAATCAATTCCTGAGCTCGTCCTGTTCATTTTGATATATAGTTTATGGGGTCTCCCATCATTTCTTTAAGGAGTTACAGATTCATGACAAAGTCAATATAACAGAAATCGCGTTGAAAAAGACAGACGAACAGACGGACGGACATACGGAAATCAATTCCTTAGCTCGTCCTGATCATTTTGATATACAGTTTATGGGGTCTCCCATCATTCCTTCAAGGCGTTACAGATTCATGAAAAAGTCAATATACCCTGTGAAGGGTATAAAACAAAAATAGTGGCGCATAGTTAATTTTGGCTATGCCAAGACTATGATACCCTTCACACAGCCAAATAAATGCTCCCCCCTCTTATTAATGTTTCTGTGCAGTTGTTGGTAATTTTTCGCTAATATTTTTACTTATGAGCGTCATTTACTTGTTCGTGTGCGACAACAACAACAATTTGACATGCAGGTACTTGAAAGTGCACGACAGAGACAACAATTGATAGTACGATATGGTAAATTTGTATGGTGGCTATATCGTAGAATGCTCCGATCGGGATGAAATTTCATAGAGAACAAACTCGACATGATCTTAGCAATCTGTGAAAGTTTCATCAAGATCGGTTCAGCGGTTTGGCCAGAAATCGTGTTGATATGGTAAATTGGTATGGTGGCTTTATCGTAGAAAGCTCCGATCGGGTTGAAATTTCATAGTGAACACACCCGACATGATCTAAGCAATCTGTGAAAGTTTCATCAAGATCGGTTCAGCGGTTTGACCAGAAATCGTGTTGAAACAGACAGACGGACAGACGGAAATCAATTCCTGAGCTCGTCCTGATCATTTTGATATATAGTTTATGGGGTCTCCCATCATTTCTTTAAGGCGTTACAGATGCATGACAAAGTCAATATACCAGAAATCGCGTTGAAAAAGACAGACGGACAGACGGACGGACAGACGGAAATCAATTCCTGAGCTCGTCCTGATCATTTTGATATACAGTTTATGGGGTCTCCCATCATTCCTTCAAGGCGTTACAGATTCATGAAAAAGTCAATATACCCTGTGAAGGGTATAAAACAAAAATAGTGGCGCATAGTTAATTTTGGCTATGCCAAGACTATGATACCCTTCACACAGGCAAATCAATGCTCCCCCCTCTCATTTATGTTTCTGTGCAGCTGTTGGTAATTTTTCGCTAATATTTTTACTCTTGAGCGTCATTTACTTGTTCGTGTGCGACAACAACAACAATTTGACATGCAGGTACTTGAAAGTGCACGACAGAGACAACAATTGATAGTACGATATGGTAAATTTGTATGGTGGCTATATCGTAGAATGCTCCGATCGGGATAAAATTTCATAGTGAACAAACCCGACATGATCTAAGCAATCCGTGAAAGTTTCATCAAGATCGGTTCAGCGGTTTGGCCAGAAATCGTGTTGATATGGTAAATTTGTATGGTGGCTATATCGTTGAAAGCTCTGATCGGGATGAAATTTCATAGTGAACAAACTCGACATGATCTTAGCAATCTGTGAAAGTTTCATCAAGATCGGTTCAGCGGTTTGGCCAGAAATCGTGTTGATATGGTAAATTGGTATGGTGGCTATATCGTCCAAAGCTCCGATCGGGTTGAAATTTCATAGTGAACAAACCCGACATGATCTAAGCAATTTGTGAAAGTTTCATCAAGATCGGTTCAGCGGTTTGGCCAGAAATCGTGTTGAAACAGACAGACGGACACACGGAAATCAATTCCTGAGCTCGTCCTGTTCATTTTGATATATAGTTTATGGGGTCTCCCATCATTTCTTTAAGGCGTTACAGATTCATGACAAAGTCAATATACCAGAAATCGCGTTGAAAAAGACAGACGAACAGACGGACGGACACACGGAAATCAATTCCTTAGCTCGTCCTGATCATTTTGATATACAGTTTATGGGGTCTCCCATCATTCCTTCAAGGCGTTACAGATTCATGACAAAGTCAATATACCCTGTAAAGGGTATAAAAAAAAACATAGTGGCGCATAGGTAATTTTGGCTATGCCAAGACTATGATACACTTCACAAAGCCAAATCAATGCTCCCCCCTCTCATTAATGTTTCTGTGCAGTTGTTGGTAATTTTTCGCTAATATTTTTACTCATGAGCGTCATTTACTTGTTCGTGTGCGACAACACTAACAATTTGACATGTAGGTACTTGAAAGTGCACGACAGAGACATCAATTGATAGTACGATATGGTAAATTTGTATGGTGGCTATGTCGTAGAATGCTCCGATCGAAATTAAATTTCATAGTGAACAAACCAGACATGATCTAAGCAATCTGTGAAAGTTTCATCAAGATCGGTTCAGCCGTTTGGTCAGAAATCGCGTTGAAACAGACAGACGGACGGACAGACGGAAATCAATTCCTGAGCTCGTCCTGATCATTTTGATATACAGTTAATAAGGTCTCCCATCATTCCTTCAAGGCGTTACAGATTCATGACAATGTCAATATACCCTGTGAAGGGTATAAAAAAAAAATAGTGGCGCATAGTTAATTTTGGCTATGCCAAGACTATGATACCCTTCACACAGCCAAATAAATGCTCCCCCTCTTATTAATGTTTCTGTGCAGTTGTTGATAATTTTTCGCTAATATTTTTACTCTTGAGCGTCATTTACTTGTTCGTGTGCGACAACAACAACAATTTGACATGCAGGTACTTGAAAGTGCACGACAGAGACAACAATTGATAGTACGATATGGTAAATTTGTATGGTGGCTTTATCGTAGAAAGCTCTGATCGGGATGAAATTTCATAGTGAACAAACTCGACATGATCTTAGCAATTTGTGAAAGTTTCATCAAGATCGGTTCAGCGGTTTGGCCAGAAATCGTGTTGAAACAGACAGACGGACAGACGGAAATCAATTCCTGAGCTCGTCCTGATCATTTTGATATATAGTTTATGGGGTCTCCCATCATTTCTTTAAGGCGTTACAGATTCATGACAAAGTCAATATACCCTGTGAAGGGTATACAAAATTAAAGTAATTAAAAATCAATTGCGATTTTTATATAATACGTAAGTGTTTATATATAATACGAAAAATATGCAAAGTAATTTTGAATCAAGTTAAATTTATGTGCGAAAATGTTAACAAAGAAAAAAGATTGTGCTAAGAGAGCCTAAAGCCCATGACACGTTCTACTTGCCCATTAGCCCTACTAGCACCTGTAGCAACTAAATGTAGTTCGACTTTATTTGCTGAACAAAATTTACAAAAATCGTTACTTGCAAAGCAAGAAGCTTGATCTGCTATAATTCGAGTGGGTACCCCAAAAAGCGATATGGCTGACTTCACTTATGCAACTCAACGCATCTAAATTCAAGGTGTGATACAAATAAACATATTTCGTGAAGGCATCGATCTGTACAATAACGTACTCCTTCTCATCATTTTTAACACTGAGATTTCCGCTTATATCAATATGAATGGTATGCCATGGAATTTCTATTTTTGGTATGGGATGCAGTTCTACCTGTATCTTATCCGACATGGGCTTGGATAATTTCCATGTCAGAAAGCATTCAACAAACTTTCTTACGTACTTTGCCATATTCTTAAAGCAATATTGTTCGTATACTTTATCTAACGTTTTCTGCCACCCCATATGCATTAAAGCCTCATGTACATGGGTAATTACAGACCATCTAAATGTTCTAGGAATGACAGGCAAACATCGAGTCTTGTTTTGTCTTTGTATTCTACGATAAAATAAACCACCTCTTATCTCGTAAGTCGTTGACTGATTACTTTGTATTTCACTACTATTCAACTCTGCTATAATTGACAATATACTTTGATCGCGTTGTTGTTCAGAAATCAACCAGTTATCCGTTATGGATGCCAAATCAATTCGTACCTCGGATAATTTTTGTATGTTTCGTGATAAACAATATACGTGAACCATCTGACTTATTTTGCGATACTCCACATCAAAGTCAAACGATCGCATAAACGCCCACCATCGATGCACTCTGGGCGTTAATTTTATTTTGGTACGCCTTGCTTTCAATGAATTACAGTCTGTATGTACGATGAATGTCATATTTTAAAAAATAATCAGCTACAACATGAAACAAAACTTCCAAATTTAGGTCGGAAATTTGCACAGTAGATAGTATTTGCATCTGACTCTTCACTACACTTTCGCCAATGCCTCTCAATATTACTAAATTGTAACTGCGTTTACCCGCTAGCTTCTCACTCAGTTTCTCCTTAATAAGAGAACACTAAGCTCCAGACACAAAAAAAAAAAAAAACAAAAAAAAAAAACTGGAAAGCGCTCACCAAATTGACTCAGGAATGCATTTTGCTCAATAACCGCACACAAGTTCACTTTCTTCTCATTGCCGCTCTTATTTGTCGGCGCTGTCCCTTGCACACACGAAGATGCGAAATGTCCAGCGTTACCACATTTGTAACAGGTCACATTTGCTCGCTCTCTAAAGCTGGTTAATTTGCCATGGTTTTGGCTCGTCTTGTAATCGGTCTTCTCTTCTGCTTTTTTCTTCCGACAGTCCAGTGCTTTATGCCCGAGCTTGCCGCAATAATGGCACTTGATCGGCGTCTGCATTTAGAACCTCTTTCTCTCAGGCTCCTCTTTCCTCTCACATTCCGAAATGCCACTCTTCCTTCCAAGCGCATGTGCTTTCAATTGCTGCTGCAGCTCATTTCGTGTCTGTATATTTGTTGTAAAGACTAGGCGTTGCAGACGAGCGTCAATTTGTGTCGTGTGCGCTAACACAAATGAAACAGCGATTTCTTCTTGAGACATCGTGTTCCATTTTGTCATCAGAGACGTCACCAGTCGGATCCCATACACCGATAGACACTCATTAGAGTTTGGTCGTCCGTTTAAAATGTTTAGCAACATGGCAGCTGGCGTCTCGGTGCCCTCATAACGCTCCAAGAACAATTCTTTAAATTGTGTCCACGTCATTCCAGCAAAGCAAATTTGCGAAAGCCATTGCGATGCGGTGCCATGCAAAGATTTGCTTCGAGCCATCACTAGTGCTGCGCTTTCTAATTGTTTGCATAATATTATACTAGCCGTTTTACACCAAGCTGCAGCGTTAGCGTCAGCAGCCTCTGGGTTGAAATTTTTCGCTTTTAACAATTCGCAAATAATTTTGTTTTGCGACTCCAGAAGCGCTTGCCACGTGGCGTCAGAATACTTCTGTGGCTTAGGCGATCCCTTTTCTGATGTTGGAGAAGCAATAAAAGAAGGTACGGGTGATTCTTGATTGTCAACCATTTTCATTAGAATGATTCCGCAGCGAGTCGCAACGGTTATTAGTTTTTAGACACTGAATTGTTCGACCGTTCTACTCAACGTGCTGTCGCAACGCTTCTTCACGTCTCTCACTAATACCAATGCGCCACGCTCAGTAGGATTTTGCCATCCTCCTACCGCGTTCTCACTCAAATGAACTAGAACTAGAACTCATTGACTTAGTTTATCCTTGAACTCAACCAAATAAGGTAATTCAATGATTTATATCCTACAAATATGTAAAGTAATCCATTTATTCCATTATTTATTTAATATTTATATATTTATCAATTATTCTCATAATATATTACTATTTATTTTAGCTGCTCTAAGCACTTGCCTTTTTGTTATACTTATTATTTTTGTTAGCGTCATGTTAGGTCGTTTGTTATTTGTGTTAAGAATATAATTATGTCTGCTTAAATTATCTATGTTTTATTGGAACCATGTCTAGCTTGAACGAGATGCGCTAGATGCCATAGGCGCTTTTAAGGATCCTGAACCAATATATAGAGTTGGCTATTGTCAGGATCATGGTAGGGTGGGCGTATGGACTTCAACACCTTGTGCCTTTGCATCAGCAGCCTTTGCCATAGTCTACATTGTGTAAAGAAGTTTTTTTTTCAGCCACCCATAAAAACCCACACAATTTTACGTGCTTCCCGACTGGAGCAACGAAGCACTCGGTTAATTCTTTTTGTACCCTCGACTTAGCCGACGAGCCACAGCCGTTAAAGCCAGTGCGTACTCCGTTGTCCGCTACAATACCATCCGCTCATCAATACTTGTACGTTAATCGTTTTAGTATCTTTTTGTTATTTTGATTATTACTTGGTGCCCAGACATGTGGCTGAATTTGGTAGACTTCATGTACAAAAATTTTAGTACGAAGTTACTAGATTACTGTCCTTGATAAAGTTTTAAATCTCCAAGTAAGTCGACAACAACTAGATACTTTATTTTTCTTCTTTTCCCAATTCCCTTGTCCTTGGCTATAGGCGTAAGCTTTAGCTAACAGGCTTGTGTGAGACATTCTGGATAAATAGTTATTTCAAAAAAGTTATATTGACGATGTCTAATTACACATAAGTGTCATCCTTTTCCTAAGTGATATAAAATTTTGTGTCTAAGTTAAGCAGGATAAGGCAAGTGGACCAGATTTACTTCCGGCCGCTAATTGAAGTATGTAATTTTGTAGTACCATTTCTCTCTCAGTAAAATTGTTTAATTTACACGGTAATTGGTCAACAACAAATGCTGCAGATTACCGCCGATCACATATTGGATACGTAACTGCAAATAAGTGTTAAGTTGTAGATTAGTTTCGTAGGTTCACCCTCTTGATTATGCGGGTTAAATCAGCAGGCCACTTCATTGTTTTGACTGGGTATTGTTTTGACAGGCTAGGTGCAGAGTAAAGGTTGGTAGCTTACCGCGATCAAATATAGTCTGCATGCGCTATTATGCTATACTTGACCTATGTACATCGGTAGCTACCTTCAAGTTATTCTATAGTTTCAGAGTAGTAATTTTTTTTTGCCGTTGATTTTGTTTTGTTTCTTGATCTACTACTCTCTTCGCAATAAAAAAAAAAAAAACAAGGGTATCTATATGTGAATTTCCGTTATATGTAAGAAATGGTAATTGGTTAGTTAGCTTATACTCAGGATGGTTTGGCATGGTATCGAATAAAATTTCATAAGTTGTTCTTTTCGTTCGTTTTTGTTTGTCTATTAGTTATTTACCTCGTAAAATATTCGATAAAGTATTAGTTGTTATTTAAAATAAATATATTATTTTAATTTAAAATTGTAATATATATTATAATTGGTAACTGCTTTGCAAGCTAGGTTAGCGTGTAGGATAAATATTTATACTAGGCATGCTTTCAAATAATTCCGCCTCTGTGCATACCCCCGAGACAATCTGTTGTGTTTGCACCAAAGAAGTCGAGCTTCTAAATCAGCTATTCACAACACGGTGTTATCATTATTTTTACCACGCGTGTTTTGTAAGTCAAACAAACAACAGAAAAGTTTGTCCAGTTTTGCTTACTTCGCTTCGTTGTTCATCCACTAATCTGTTGGAAGAACTAAGAGCAGCACAGTTATCCAAGCACAACATGCCATCGACAAGTATAACTACCAGAGAACAGTCAAAAACGATTGCTGCAGGCTCATCAATAGGCCTGAATATTGAAACGTCTGCAAGTCATATGAACCCTACCAACAATTCATCTGAGTTACAGTCGAACATAAGTCCGACTCTGCGACAGCCGCAATCCGTACAACCAGAAACTGGGGAAGTTATGGTTGATCAGAACCGATAAGCTCAGCCAGAAAGTCAACCAAGACCGATGCAAATGGGCAGGAAACATTGTTGGCTAACTTGCAACAATCAATTAAAACAGCAATGGCCACAGTATTATTGCAACAAACACGAAAATTGCTCAATCAATCGAAGCTGGATTTCAGAGATTGTCGGTACAAATATCCACTAGTTCGGAGCCGATTCGGCCAATTAATAGTGTTTCGCCATCTGCAGAAGCACATCAAAGTTTCGAACAGATTTTTAGAATCCCAAGTAGACCCGATAGTGAACATTTTCCTCCTGCAGGTACGTCTGCTGGTTCGCAGCCAGATCGTATTAGTCAAATCATGTCTACTTGGAAGTTACGTTTTACCGGACATTCGTTTTTGTCAGTTGACGACTTTTTGTATCGAGTCGAAGCACTCACTCACCAGACGCTGGAGTGCAATTTTTAACTGTTAGCAAGATATGAAAGCAATTTGTTGGAGGGAAGTGTTAATGAATGGTATTGGAGATTCCACAGAAGTGTCCCTGCAGTTCGCTGGCCAGATTTGTATGTAGCGTTGAGATCGCAATTCCAGGATGGTAGAACTGATTTAGAGATTCGGTCAGCTATTGCTCAAAGGAAGCAAAAGCATTATGAAACTTTTGATAGTTCTTATGAAGCAATATTGTGTAAGCAGATAAGCTTAGTCAACAATTAAGTGAACAAGCTTTATTGGAAATACTCCGTGCAAATTTGTTGCCAGAAATACAGCGCGAAATATTATATGTACCTGTAGGTAACATTGTTCAGTTGAGACACGTAGTGCGTACACGTGAACGATTTGTGAAATCTGTATTCAATAGTTCCTGTGCAACGGTAACAATCCAAACGGCAGGTAAATGAAGTTACGGTACAAACCGAAACCGACAATGAAGATGATGAGGATCTCAATAATGGATATGGTAAATTGGTATGGTGGCTATATCGTCCAAAGCTCCGATCGGGTTGAAATTTCATAGTGCACAAACCCGACATGATCTAAGCAATTTGTGAAAGTTTCATCAAGATCGGTTCAGCGGTTTGGCCAGAAATCGTGTTGAAACAGACAGACGGACAGACGGAAATCAATTCCTGAGCTCGTCCTGTTCATTTCGATATATAGTTTATGGGGTCTCCCATCATTTCTTTAAGGCGTTACAGATTCATGACAAAGTCAATATACCAGAAATCGCGTTGAAAAAGACAGACGAACAGACGGACGGACATACGGAAATCAATTCCTTAGCTCGTCCTGATCATTTTGATATACAGTTTATGGGGTCTCCCATCATTCCTTCAAGGCGTTACAGATTCATGACAAAGTCAATATACCCTGTAAAGGGTATAAAAAAAACATAGTGGCGCATAGTTAATTTTGGCTATGCCAAGACTATGATACACTTCACAAAGCCAAATCAATGCTCCCCCCTCTTATTAATGTTTCTGTGCAGTTGTTGGTAATTTTTCGCTAATATTTTTACTCATGAGCGTCATTTACTTGTTCGTGTGCGACAACACTAACAATTTGACATGTAGGTACTTGAAAGTGCACGACAGAGACATCAATTGATAGTACGATATGGTAAATTTGTATGGTGGCTATGTCGTAGAATGCTCCGATCGAAATTAAATTCATAGTGAACAAACCAGACATGATCTAAGCAATCTGTGAAAGTTTCATCAAGATCGGTTCAGCCGTTTGGTCAGAAATCGCGTTGAAACAGACAGACGGACGGACAGACGGAAATCAATTCCTGAGCTCGTCCTGATCATTTTGATATACAGTTAATAAGGTCTCCCATCATTCCTTCAAGGCGTTACAGATTCATGACAATGTCAATATACCCTGTGAAGGGTATAAAAAAAAAATAGTGGCGCATAGTTAATTTTGGCTATGCCAAGACTATGATACCCTTCACACAGCCAAATAAATGCTCCCCCCTCTTATTAATGTTTCTGTGCAGTTGTTGATAATTTTTCGCTAATATTTTTACTCTTGAGCGTCATTTACTTGTTCGTGTGCGACAACAACAACAATTTGACATGCAGGTACTTGAAAGTGCACGACAGAGACAACAATTGATAGTACGATATGGTAAATTTGTATGGTGGCTTTATCGTAGAAAGCTCTGATCGGGATGAAATTTCATAGTGAACAAACTCGACATGATCTTAGCAATTTGTGAAAGTTTCATCAAGATCGGTTCAGCGGTTTGGCCAGAAATCGTGTTGAAACAGACAGACGGACAGACGGAAATCAATTCCTGAGCTCGTCCTGATCATTTTGATATATAGTTTATGGGGTCTCCATCATTTCTTTAAGGCGTTACAGATTCATGACAAAGTCAATATACCCTGTGAAGGGTATACAAAATTAAAGTAATTAAAATCAATTGCGATTTTATATAATACGTAAGTGTTTATATATAATACGAAAATATGCAAAGTAATTTTGAATCAAGTTAAATTTATGTGCGAAAATGTTAACAAAGAAAAAGATGTGCTAAGAGAGCTAAGCTCCCCCCCCCCCCCCCCCCCCAAACATTGGCTATCAGTTTACCATACCACAGTTTTCTGGCTCTTGCCGCCCACTGCGACGATGTTACCACCGTGCCAATCGATACCACACGATTCATGTCCGCCACACAATGTCATCCGTAACTAGCATGAACATTGTGCATGAACCTAGCCACTGTTTATGATGTTCTCTGCACCTCAGCTATGTGGCAGAGAGATTCATTTGACCGACGTCTTTTTCACTGACGTCAAGTTTTCCATACAACTCAGACACAACTTGTCTATCTGGTAAACTTCACACACTCTCGTGTGGATACTTGTTAGTTCGCTTACTTGTCAAAGATTTCAATAAATAACGGTCACCACTTTGGCCTTATTATTATCAAATCTACTCTTATTGTACTGTGCCTCTTTATCCACATTAGTTTTCGCCATTGCTCTTGATTATTTTAAATCGACTTGTGCTTCTTCGACGATAGATAACACGCCTAAGCACTCTAGAGCACTAAACTTAGTCACCCGATTGGCGGTACAGTTCATAGCCAATTGGACCTCCTCCAGTGCATCCTGCCACGAACGCTCACTAACTTCTACTGCCGACTAGCTGGCTTCTACTGCCAACATTCTTTTCATTGTGCCCATGACACGTTCTACTTGCCCATTAGCCCTACTAGCACCTGTAGCAACTAAATGTAGTTCGACTTTATTTGCTGAACAAAATTTACAAAAATCGTTACTTGCAAAGCAAGAAGCTTGATCTGCTATAATTCGAGTGGGTACCCCAAAAAGCGATATGGCTGACTTCACTTATGCAACTCAACGCATCTAAATTCAAGGTGTGATACAAATAAACATATTTCGTGAAGGCATCGATCTGTACAATAACGTACTCCTTCTCATCATTTTTAACACTGAGATTTCCGCTTATATCAATATGAATGGTATGCCATGGAATTTCTATTTTTGGTATGGGATGCAGTTCTACCTGTATCTTATCCGACATGGGCTTGGATAATTTCCATGTCAGAAAGCATTCAACAAACTTTCTTACGTACTTTGCCATATTCTTAAAGCAATATTGTTCGTATACTTTATCTAACGTTTTCTGCCACCCCATATGCATTAAAGCCTCATGTACATGGGTAATTACAGACCATCTAAATGTTCTAGGAATGACAGGCAAACATCGAGTCTTGTTTTGTCTTTGTATTCTACGATAAAATAAACCACCTCTTATCTCGTAAGTCGTTGACTGATTACTTTGTATTTCACTACTATTCAACTCTGCTATAATTGACAATATACTTTGATCGCGTTGTTGTTCAGAAATCAACCAGTTATCCGTTATGGATGCCAAATCAATTCGTACCTCGGATAATTTTTGTATGTTTCGTGATAAACAATATACGTGAACCATCTGACTTATTTTGCGATACTCCACATCAAAGTCAAACGATCGCATAAACGCCCACCATCGATGCACTCTGGGCGTTAATTTTATTTTGGTACGCCTTGCTTTCAATGAATTACAGTCTGTATGTACGATGAATGTCATATTTTAAAAAATAATCAGCTACAACATGAAACAAAACTTCCAAATTTAGGTCGGAAATTTGCACAGTAGATAGTATTTGCATCTGACTCTTCACTACACTTTCGCCAATGCCTCTCAATATTACTAAATTGTAACTGCGTTTACCCGCTAGCTTCTCACTCAGTTTCTCCTTAATAAGAGAACACTAAGCTCCAGACACAAAAAAAAAAAAAAACAAAAAAAAAAAAACTGGAAAGCGCTCACCAAATTGACTCAGGAATGCATTTTGCTCAATAACCGCACACAAGTTCACTTTCTTCTCATTGCCGCTCTTATTTGTCGGCGCTGTCCCTTGCACACACGAAGATGCGAAATGTCCAGCGTTACCACATTTGTAACAGGTCACATTTGCTCGCTCTCTAAAGCTGGTTAATTTGCCATGGTTTTGGCTCGTCTTGTAATCGGTCTTCTCTTCTGCTTTTTTCTTCCGACAGTCCAGTGCTTTATGCCCGAGCTTGCCACAATAATGGCACTTGATCGGCGTCTGCATTTAGAACCTCTTTCTCTCAGGCTCCTCTTTCCTCTCACATTCCGAAATGCCACTCTTCCTTCCAAGCGCATGTGCTTTCAATTGCTGCTGCAGCTCATTTCGTGTCTGTATATTTGTTGTAAAGACTAGGCGTTGCAGACGAGCGTCAATTTGTGTCGTGTGCGCTAACACAAATGAAACAGCGATTTCTTCTTGAGACATCGTGTTCCATTTTGTCATCAGAGACGTCACCAGTCGGATCCCATACACCGATAGACACTCATTAGAGTTTGGTCGTCCGTTTAAAATGTTTAGCAACATGGCAGCTGGCGTCTCGGTGCCTCATAACGCTCCAAGAACAATTCTTTAAATTGTGTCCACGTCATTCCAGCAAAGCAAATTTGCGAAAGCCATTGCGATGCGGTGCCATGCAAAGATTTGCTTCGAGCCATCACTAGTGCTGCGCTTTCTAATTGTTCGCATAATATTATACTAGCCGTTTTACACCAAGCTGCAGCGTTAGCGTCAGCAGCCTCTGGGTTGAAATTTTCGCTTTTAACAATTCGCAAATAATTTTGTTTTGCGACTCCAGAAGCGCTTGCCACGTGGCGTCAGAATACTTCTGTGGCTTAGGCGATCCCTTTTCTGATGTTGGAGAAGCAATAAAAGAAGGTACGGGTGATTCTTGATTGTCAACCATTTTCATTAGAATGATTCCGCAGCGAGTCGCAACGGTTATTAGTTTTTAGACACTGAATTGTTCGACCGTTCTACTCAACGTGCTGTCGCAACGCTTCTTCACGTCTCTCACTAATACCAATGCGCCACGCTCAGTAGGATTTTGCCATCCTCCTACCGCGTTCTCACTCAAATGAACTAGAACTAGAACTCATTGACTTAGTTATCCTTGAACTCAACCAAATAAGGTAATTCAACGATTTATATCCTACAAATATGTAAAGTAATCCATTTATTCCATTATTTATTTAATATTTATATATTTATCAATTATTCTCATAATATATTACTATTTATTTTAGCTGCTCTAAGCACTTGCCTTTTTGTTATACTTATTATTTTTGTTAGCGTCATGTTAGGTCGTTTGTTATTTGTGTTAAGAATATAATTATGTCTGCTTAAATTATCTATGTTTTATTGGAACCATGTCTAGCTTGAACGAGATGCGCTAGATGCCATAGGCGCTTTTAAGGATCCTGAACCAATATATAGAGTTGGCTATTGTCAGGATCATGGTAGGGTGGGCGTATGGACTTCAACACCTTGTGCCTTTGCATCAGCAGCCTTTGCCATAGTCTACATTGTGTAAAGAAGTTTTTTTTCAGCCACCCATAAAAACCCACACAATTTTACGTGCTTCCCGACTGGAGCAACGAAGCACTCGGTTAATTCTTTTTGTACCCTCGACTTAGCCGACGAGCCACAGCCGTTAAAGCCAGTGCGTACTCCGTTGTCCGCTACAATACCATCCGCTCATCAATACTTGTACGTTAATCGTTTTAGTATCTTTTTGTTATTTTGATTATTACTTGGTGCCCAGACATGTGGCTGAATTTGGTAGACTTCATGTACAAAAATATTAGTACGAAGTTACTAGATTACTGTCCTTGATAAAGTTTTAAATCTCCAAGTAAGTCGACAACAACTAGATACTTTATTTTTCTTCTTTTCCCAATTCCCTTGTCCTTGGCTATAGGCGTAAGCTTTAGCTAACAGGCTTGTGTGAGACATTCTGGATAAATAGTTATTTCAAAAAAGTTATATTGACGATGTCTAATTACACATAAGTGTCATCCTTTTCCTAAGTGATATAAAATTTTGTGTCTAAGTTAAGCAGGATAAGGCAAGTGGACCAGATTTACTTCCGGCCGCTAATTGAAGTATGTAATTTTGTAGTACCATTTCTCTCTCAGTAAAATTGTTTAATTTACACGGTAATTGGTCAACAACAAATGCTGCAGATTACCGCCGATCACATATTGGATACGTAACTGCAAATAAGTGTTAAGTTGTAGATTAGTTTCGTAGGTTCACCCTCTTGATTATGCGGGTTAAATCAGCAGGCCACTTCATTGTTTTGACTGGGTATTGTTTTGACAGGCTAGGTGCAGAGTAAAGGTTGGTAGCTTACCGCGATCAAATATAGTCTGCATGCGCTATTATGCTATACTTGACCTATGTACATCGGTAGCTACCTTCAAGTTATTCTATAGTTTCAGAGTAGTAATTTTTTTTTGCCGTTGATTTTGTTTTGTTTCTTGATCTACTACTCTCTTCGCAATAAAAAAAAAAAAAACAAGGGTATCTATATGTGAATTTCCGTTATATGTAAGAAATGGTAATTGGTTAGTTAGCTTATACTCAGGATGGTTTGGCATGGTATCGAATAAAATTTCATAAGTTGTTCTTTTCGTTCGTTTTTGTTTGTCTATTAGTTATTTACCTCGTAAAATATCGATAAAGTATTAGTTGTTATTTAAAATAAATATATTATTTTAATTTAAAATTGTAATATATATTATAATTGGTAACTGCTTTGCAAGCTAGGTTAGCGTGTAGGATAAATATTTATACTAGGCATGCTTTCAAATAATTCCGCCTCTGTGCATACCCCCGAGACAATCTGTTGTGTTTGCACCAAAGAAGTCGAGCTTCTAAATCAGCTATTCACAACACGGTGTTATCATTATTTTTACCACGCGTGTTTTGTAAGTCAAACAAACAACAGAAAAGTTTGTCCAGTTTTGCTTACTTCGCTTCGTTGTTCATCCACTAATCTGTTGGAAGAACTAAGAGCAGCACAGTTATCCAAGCACAACATGCCATCGACAAGTATAACTACCAGAGAACAGTCAAAAACGACTGCTGCAGGCTCATCAATAGGCCTGAATATTGAAACGTCTGCAAGTCATATGAACCCTACCAACAATTCATCTGAGTTACAGTCGAACATAAGTCCGACTCTGCGACAGCCGCAATCCGTACAACCAGAAACTGGGGAAGTTATGGTTGATCAGAACCGATAAGCTCAGCCAGAAAGTCAACCAAGACCGATGCAAATGGGCAGGAAACATTGTTGGCTAACTTGCAACAATCAATTAAAACAGCAATGGCCACAGTATTATTGCAACAAACACGAAAATTGCTCAATCAATCGAAGCTGGATTTCAGAGATTGTCGGTACAAATATCCACTAGTTCGGAGCCGATTCGGCCAATTAATAGTGTTTCGCCATCTGCAGAAGCACATCAAAGTTTCGAACAGATTTTTAGAATCCCAAGTAGACCCGATAGTGAACATTTTTCTCCTGCAGGTACGTCTGCTGGTTCGCAGCCAGATCGTATTAGTCAAATCATGTCTACTTGGAAGTTACGTTTTACCGGACATTCGTTTTTGTCAGTTGACGACTTTTTGTATCGAGTCGAAGCACTCACTCACCAGACGCTGGAGTGCAATTTTTAACTGTTAGCAAGATATGAAAGCAATTTGTTGGAGGGAAGTGTTAATGAATGGTATTGGAGATTCCACAGAAGTGTCCCTGCAGTTCGCTGGCCAGATTTGTATGTAGCGTTGAGATCGCAATTCCAGGATGGTAGAACTGATTTAGAGATTCGGTCAGCTATTGCTCAAAGGAAGCAAAAGCATTATGAAACTTTTGATAGTTCTTATGAAGCAATATTGTGTAAGCAGATAAGCTTAGTCAACAATTAAGTGAACAAGCTTTATTGGAAATACTCCGTGCAAATTTGTTGCCAGAAATACAGCGCGAAATATTATATGTACCTGTAGGTAACATTGTTCAGTTGAGACACGTAGTGCGTACACGTGAACGATTTGTGAAATCTGTATTCAATAGTTCCTGTGCAACGGTAACAATCCAAACGGCAGGTAAATGAAGTTACGGTACAAACCGAAACCGACAATGAAGATGATGAGGATCTCAATAATATGGATCTCGCTGCAATGTCCCTTTCTTGTTGGAACAGTGGTAAACATGGGCATAGGTATCAAGATTGCGTGTCAGCTCGGAACGTTTTTTGTTATGGGTGTGGTAAACGAGGCAGATATAAACAAATTTGTTCTAGATGTACTTGTACACTTCAAAAAAAAAAAAAAAAAAAAAAAAATGAACTCCAGCGTGCACCCTTGACAAGTGCACGTAAGCTAGTGTCCAGCGGGACAGATAAAGAAGAGCTAGAAATATCACACAGGATACGACCCCAATCCCAGATTTCCCCTAACCTAAATATAAACCTTAACTCAAAATAAATGCCGAGTGTTTGCGGCACACTCGCAAATGCATTCGTCAACGTTCTTTTCGCTTAAAGCAGAAACAGTCCGTATTGTAGATGTGTCTACTGATGTTCGGTTATATGCAGAGGTAACCTTATTGGGAAAATCTCTAAGAGGTCTTATGGATACAGGAGCGTCAATTAGTTGTATGTGTGGTAAATTTGCATCAGATTTGAATCAAGTAGAATATAAGCCATTGAAGCTTAATGTTCGCACAGCTGATGGAGCAAAACAAGCTATCATAGGTAAAATCACAACTGAAATTTTCTTAAGAGGTGATACAAAACGATAATGCTTTTATATTGTTCCGTCGCTATCATAAGAATTATATCTTGGCATTGGTTTTTGTATAGCCTTTGACTTGTTACCTTTTTTGTTGATGCATAAAACCCATAGTGCTAACGTGGCTGCTTTCGACTTATCCGATCCCCTAAAAATTTCACTAACGGTTGAGCAGCACAAGAAGTTGTTATCTACAATTAAACTGTTTCCTTCTTTTGCTGAAAAAGGACTTGGCAAGACAACTTGGCTTTCTCACGACATAATCAGCGTCATTATGCAGTATCGCCAGCAGTCGAAAAGCTAATGAACGACGAATTTGAGAGAATGCTAGCGCTAGGAGTTATAGAAAAATCAGACAGTCCTTGGTTATCTCCCATTGTTCTGGATCAGAAACCCGGTAAAGTTCGTTTGTGTCTTGATTTTAGAAAAGTAATGAGGTAACAGTTAAAAATTTATACCCAATGCCATTGATAGATGGTATACTTGGTAGGCTTCCTCGAGCTGAGTACATAACAAGTACCGACTTAAAAGATGCTTATTGGCAAATCCCGTTGACTCAAAGAGCTCGAGAAAAGACAGCGTTTACTGTCCCAGGTAGACCATTATTTCAATTCACTGTCATACCTCTTGGTTTAACCAACGCGCCGCACACAATATCCAAGCTAATGGATGCGGCTATTCCGCCCAGTTTGGGCAACGAGATTTTTGTTTATCATAGCATATCACCGTGCTTAGACAACTTGCAAGCCGCTTAGCCCTTGCAGGTCTAACAATAAATGTTGAAAAGAGTAAATTCTGCCTTAAAGAAGTTAAATACTTAGGGCATGTGATCCTGGTCTAAAGAACTTGTGGGATAGTTCAGAGGGGGCTAAGCTGAGGCCACCAGGCGTGTCGCGGGTTGCGGATAGCGAACGGCCTCTTTATGAGGTTAGCTGCGAATAAGCGAGAATCCTTGCAAATAAGCAGTCCCGGACAAACAGCGGGTACGGTACCGTTCACCGTACCGACAAGACGCTTGTGTCGCCGTCTTCAAAGCATAGCCTCACACACTCCCAACTCCCTCTTACGTACCCTTCTTCATCCCTTCCCCAATATCTCACTCTGGCTGGACTAAGGTGTCATTCGAAACGTGCCGAAAGTCAACCTGGCCGGGGGCACATATTAAAAACTAGCCCAGTCGCTAACGGTGAGCTCAGGCAGATGGCGACCGCCTGTTCTAATTAGCCTTACCCGGGTACTGCGGATCTCTGCCCGGGTGGACCCCATATTTCTCCGCAACTCGAGGGAACATGTCAGGAAACAATAAAAATAAAATTTAGGTGTGCAGCAGGATACCCCTGTTGCCAGTGTCGCGAGACACTTTGAGGACCGCCTCCTTGACGGGGAGCGGCCCTCCAATGTGGGACCAGCCGCACGGCGCCCTAACCAGGCGCAGCAAACAAGAAGGCCGCATACGGCAATAAACACAGCGCGCGCACCTACGACGAGGGAAGCCCCACGTCACCGTGTCGCCCCAGCTGCAGGAGGAGGAAGCAAGGCTGGACCATCCCAGCCGATGTGACCGAGGCTTAGCGCTGTGAGGCGACATGGCGTGCAGCACCAGCAGCCAAAAGCGCAGCTGCCAAAATTGGGAGAGCCGGGCGGTTTGGATGACCCAAACCGAAAAACGTTGAACGGCTCAAAAACCAAATGGTACCTCAGGTACCTTCAGCAGGGACTACCCCCTGCAACGGCAACGGCTGGAAGAGACTCGGCGAGCCAGGTACGGGGACCAGCCCCCAAACGCCTGAGCAGTAATTTGACGCCACCCACTGCCACCCCCAAGAGGGCGTGCCCAGAGGAGCGTCCCAGCACGGCGGCATCCGCCGTAGCAACTGCAGTGAGGTCTTCCTCTCCATTGTCCACCGAGACTCGCATATCGTAAGCAGCGATTGCAAAAAAAGTCAAGGTGGCCATGTTACCTGTGGAATACCCGCAGGTTATGCTCAGCCATGGGGACTTGTCCGCATTTGAGGAGGCCATTCTGAATGAGGTTATCCTCACAGGATGGGACACCGTGGTCGCGTTCGCGGGCATTCATTTCCGGGTTGGCTAGCTGGTCATTGAATGTTCCGACGATCACTCAGCGGAGTGGCTGAGGACCGTGACGCCAAGACTGCAGTCGTGCAAGGTGGCACCAAACGTCACCGTCACTGAGCTAGCCCAGATAAACCTCCATCGGGCTAAGGCAGCCTCTGCTGTCTTGGTCAGGATGTTTATCACCCAACATCTTGGGCTAGCCCTGGTACAGGAGCCATGGATAAACAATGGTATAAAAGGCCTGTAAACCGCTGACTCAAAGGTAATCTGGGATCAAAGAGATCCTACACCAAGAGCATGCATTATGGAAAGGGAATGTATTAATTTTACTATTCTTTCAGAACTCCTTACTACGGACTGCGTACTTATTGCCGTAAGGGCAATTGGAAACGTTGGAAAAGCTGGTGGATTATAGTATAAGGAGTACTCTGCTAACACAGAGTCCACTGCAGGCAACGCAGCACGCATACAGAACAGGCAGGTCTACGGACACTGCCCTGTATGAACTGCTCCGTACTCTGCGGGCGGCAGTAATAAACAAAGAAGTAGCAGTTTGTGCATTTTTAGACATTGAAGGTGCTTTCGACAACACATCACATGATGCTGTCAAAGCTACCTTGAATAGAAGAGGGCTGGACAGTACAACTAGTCGATGGATTTCATCCTTATTAGGGTCCAGACAGGCTACGGCATCTATACAAGATAGTACCGTAACAGTAACAACCACAAGGGGCTGTACTCAAGGGGGAGTTTTATCACCCCTTTTATGGAGTATACTAGTAGACGAACTATTAAGTAGACTTGCAAACAGGGGTATTCAATGTATAGGCTATGCAGATGACATTGTGATAATAGCTCGGGGCAAGTATGAAGAAACTCTTTGTGATAATGTTCAACTGAGGGAGATTAGGCTCGCGGGGAGTCCAATAGAAACAAGCAGGGGAGTTAAGTACCTTGGGGTCAATTTCGACAGTAAATTAAACTTTGGCACCCATGTTCAGAATACGATCGCAAAGTGCTGCAGAGCGCTGTATACGTGTCGTAGCATAGCCGGGAAGTCATGGGGAACATCACCAAAGATTATAAGATGGCTATACCTTATGGTAGTAAGGCCCATGCTCACGTACGGAGTGATTGCATGGGAGGATAAGGCAAAGAAAATCACTGTGCAGAAGCAGCTTCAAAAGAATGGCATGTGTAGGAATCACGGGAGCGATGAGGACCTATCCCACATCAGCGCTTGAGGTTCTATTAGAGATAACGCCACTCCATCACACAATTGGGCTGCAACAAAAGGCAACCCTCTTAAGAATGTCCGTTGAAGGAGATGGGAGAGGACACATTCTTAGTCGAGTAGAGGCAGATATGCTATCGGGTGAACTTCCCCTACTGGAACAGCCAAGGGACGAAATGAAAGTCGAACACATGTTCGGTCAAAAGTTTCAAGTTCACCTCTGTAATAAAAAGGAGTGGACATCTCTGGAAGAGGTTCACAACATGAAGCCACACACCATAAAATGTTACACCGATGGATCCCTAACGCAACAAGGCTCCGGTCTTGGTGTGGTAGGCCCTCGGCTAATGTACCACGAGACAATAGAAATGCAAACCCGCATATTCCAAGCTGAGGTATGTGCAATCGGGAGGTGTTTGGACTTTAATCTAAAGCGTAACTATCGGAATAGGGATATAGCCATCCTATCCGATAGACAAGCAGCAATAATGGTACTTAGTAAGACCAAAATCAGGTCAAATGTAGTTCGTGAGGCACGAACCAAGCTAGATGCTCTGGGATCACAAAATAGGCTTGCCCTAAGATGGGTTTATGCAAGTAATATCAATGGGTAAAATAGACTCAGGATACTCACCGGCCTCTTGACAGGACTACGAGGTCACCTGGCAAAGCTAGGTATAGTCAGCAACGAGATTTGCAGATTCTGCGAAATGGAAGGAGAATCCTCTTTGCACATTATAGCAGAATGCGTAGCCTTAGTAAGGAAAAGAAGTTGTTTTCTAGGAAAACATATTGTGCAACTTAGCGATTTAGAAACCTTCGACCCAACAAAGGTACTTGCTTTTATGCAACACCTGGGCCTGATGGAAGAGCTGTAGGCCAAGAAGGGGGCACAATAGATCTATTTGGTCGCAGTGTATTTACCCCCAATATAATAATAATAATAGAGAATGTGATAGGACATGGTACAATTTAAACTGGCCCCGAAAAAGTCGCTGTAATAAGAAACTTTCCAGTACCTCGATCTATTAAACAAGTCCTTCGGCTTCTAGGTACCACAGGTTGGTATCACAAATTCAAAAATAACAAGTAAGAAGGCTCTAGTCTGGAGAGCCCGATTAGAATATACCCTGAACCCAGTTGCAATAAATAAATTAAATGTATGTAGACTTTGGTAAACTGACTTAGCTTCAAGCGATAAAATTCGATATCTCCGGTGTTTCTCAACCGATTTGGACGAAATTTTCAGAAAAGTTCTATCGTTACCCATTACCAATCCTCATTTTTACATTTTCCAAATTACATATTTTTTGTTATCGATATTATGTGTATATCGGAAACCAGAATAGTTATCGATAATTTGAAGCAAACTTGTTTTGCTCATGGTATAGGAGAACTTAAATACAAAATCTGAAGTCGGTAGCTCTTGTAGTCTCTGAGATCCACGCGCTCATACAGGCTATATCGTCTCGGCTGTTGATGCTGATCAAGAATAAATATATACTTTATGGGGTCGGAGATGCTTCCTTCTGCCTGTTACATTCTTTTGCACAAAACCATTATACCCTTATTTACCCATTTCTGACACCCTCAAAAGTAAAAAAAAAAAATTTGAATGGTCAGAAGAGTTTAAAAAAGCATTTTGATTGTTAAAAGAGCAAATGAGCAAGGCTTCAGTATTGCATAGCCTGGACTTTACGTTGCCGTTTTCCATACTTTGTGACGCTAGTCATACAGGTGTTGGAGGCGTGCTTATGCAAGAGGATAGCGAGGGTGATGAAGTACCAATTGCATTTATGTCTCACAAACTAAATAAATGTCAACGAAATTATTCAGTAACGAAAAAGAGCCTTTGGCCGCTGTGATGTGCGTGAAAAAGTTTAGAGCATATATAGAGGGACATACATTTTCCATCATCACGGATCATGCTTTGTTAAAGTGGCTCATGTCAAAAACAGATTAGAGTACAAGATTAGCGAGGTGGGCTTTTAAATTGCAGGCATTTTCATTTAAAACTCATCATCGCAAAGGCATTAAGAATGTAGATCCGGATGCACTTTCTCGCATATATACGGAAGATTTATCGGAAGTATCGTTGGATTGTCCAATTGATTTGAAATCTTCGCATATTCACACTCAGGAGTATGTGGGACTTAAAGACAAAATTTTAAAACAAAAGGTTCTATTGCCAGATGTCAAGGTTATAGACCATATTATCTATCGGCGAGCAGAGCATCCTACTGGTGAGCAAATTGCAGAAGATATGTGTTGGAAGTTGTGGATACCAAAAGAGTTGGTCTCTGACGTTTTCAAACAGTGCCACGAACATCCATAAGCCGCGCATAATGGTATTAGTAAAACGCTCGAAAGAATTCGGCGCTATTACTACTGGCCCAATTTGGTAGGGGATGTTAAAGCATTCATTAATAACTGTGCAACATGCAAATGTACCATACATCCCAATCAACCCTTGAGACCGCCTTTAAGTTCTTCAGCCGTTATACAGAGAGGGCATATCAGGGCATATAGGCATTTGTGTGATGGTTGACAACATTTCAAAATATCCGTTTTTGAAACCAGTTAGAACACTAACTGCTGACGCTATTATTCGTTTCCGGGAAGTGGAAATTACTCACTGCTTTGGAGTACCAGAGACTGTTCTATCGGACAATGGGGTGCAATTTAAATCGCACCAATTTAACGCTTTGTTGCAAAAATATAACGTACAACATCGTTTTACAGCCATGTATGCACCTCAAGCTAACGCCTCTGAGCGAATAAATAGATCGGTACTTGCCGCTATAAAAGCTTACATAAAGCCGTATTAGTCCAACTGGGACGAACAACTCAGCCGTATTAGCTGAGCACTGCGTTCTGGTGTGCATTACGCTGTAAAAAGTAGTCCATATAGAATAGCATTTGGTTAACACATGATCACCGATGGCTCTACTAATCACCTTTTGAGAAGTTTGCAACAGCTAGATGACCGGACTATGACTTTTAATAGGGAAGATTCGTTGGATCTTATTCGTCAAACAGCGAAAATAGGAATCAATCAGCAGCATACGCAAAAAATACTGTAACACTCGCAGTAAGTTGATTTCTTATGTTGTTGGACAAGAAGTATATCGTCGTAATTTCCAACAAAGTAATTTCGCTACAGGCTTTAGTTCGAAACTAGGCCCAACTTTTGTCGAGCTGGAAGATTTTTAGGGTAAACTTGTGGGAAAATATCATGCTAAAGGTTCAAAACAATAACGACGATTCTGTTTTTGTTGTTGTGTCTCTCCAAGCGGGTATCCCACTTTGGTCGTTTCAGCGCCAAAGTGTGATTTTAGCAGGGGGGTAATATGCCGCTTGTCGATTTTATTTAATTTTAGGACAAGCCCTAAAGGTAGGCAACCATAACCTCCCAAGCTTCGCTCAAGTTCCTGTAAAACTGTATGGCTTTATATCAGTGATGGGCAGACGTCGACGTCCATATTATTTCTAACTCACACGAGGCAGCGCTTTTATTTTTCAAATTATGTCAAGTAAAATAAATTTGGAGTATTAATTTTGGTAACTTTAACCAAATAACAAAAATTAATAGCATAAAAAATAAATAAAAACATAGTGGCGCATAGTTAATTTTGGCTATGCCAAGACTATGATACCCTTCACACAGCCAAATCAATGATCCCCTCTCTTATTAATGTGTCTGTGCAGTTGTTGGTAATTTTTCGCTAATATTTTTACTCTTGAGCGTCATTTACTTGTTCGTGTGCGACAACAACAACAATTTGACATGTAGGTACCTGAAAGTGCACGACAGAGACAACAATTGATAGAACGATATTTTAAATTTGTATGGTGGCTATGTCGTAGAATGCTCCGATCGAAATGAAATTTCATAGTGAACAAACCCGACATGATCTAAGCAATCTGTGAAAGTTTCATCAAGATCGGTTCAGCAGTTTGCCCGGAAATCGTGTTGATATGGTAAATTTGTATGGTGGCTATATCGTAGAATGCTCCGATCGGGATGAAATTTCATAGTGAACAAGCCCGACATGATCTAAGCAATCTGTGAAAGTTTCATCAAGATCGGTTCAGCAGTTTGGCCGGAAATCGTGTTGATATGGTAAATTTATATGGTGGCTATATCGTAGAATGCTCCGATCGGGATGAAATTTCATAGTGAACAAACCCGACATGATCCAAGCAATCTGTGAAAGTTTCATCAAGATCGGTTCAGCAGTTTGGCCAGAAATCGGGACGGACAGACGGACGGACAGACGGAAATCAATTCCTGAGCTCGTACTGATCATTTTGATATATAGTTTATGGGGTCTCCCATCATTCCTTTAAGGCGTTACAGATTCATGACAAAGTCAATATACCCTGTGAAGGGTATAAATATTAGTGCCACTGGATACATGCGATTATAAATTTTCCGTGATGCAGCGCACTTGGATTTAAAAGCCGTAATAGGTAATTAAGAGCTAATTTTTTTTTTTTTGGTGGCGTTTGCAATTCGTTCGCAAAAAAAGAAAACAAAGCCATTATAAAAAAAAAAAAAATAAATAAATTAAAGTAATTCAAAATCAATTGCGTAAGTAATTTTGAATCAAGTTAAAGTTATGCGCGAAAATTTAAACAAAGAAAAGAGATCAGCGACGAAAAACAACACACAAATAGAACGAAAGATCTTTCAGCGTGGGATAATGCCGCTGTAAGTGATTGCTCTTAATCTATTCATTCCCTTACAAAATATGCCCGCGAAAGCTTCTCTTTTGCGTACATTAACCCAACTTTTACAATATCTGCTCTTAATTAACCTTGAACTCCGATCGCTATGACTTTGCGTGCGAACACATATGTTTTGCAGCATAGGCAAACACACTTGTGCTAAAAAGTTAACGTACCAATTTGCACTAATATTTGTAACTAAGATTTAATAGTCAAGTAATGTAATGCATATCATTTTAAAATGATTAATTTTGAATATGTTTGAGAAGCAATTAAAGATGGTACGGGTGATTCTTGATTGTCAGCCATTTTCATTAGTGCCTGGAGTCTGTAAACTTATTCTTCTGTCATCCTTTCTGTTTTCTCTTCTTTACGTCTCTCACTAATACGAATGCGCCACGCTCAGTAGGATTTTGCCATTCTCCTACCGCGTTCTCACTCAAATGTACTAGAACTTAAACTCATTGACTTATTTCATCCTTAAACTCAACTAAGGCCCAATATTTCAATGTCCGGTTAGTCAACTTATTCTAAGTTTAGTCGAATTTGAGTTGTTCAATGTTCGGTTAGGAGTATGTGAGAAACAAACTAACCGGAAGGCTGGGTGTCGGTTAAAATTTATAGCGCGTTGAAGTCACGATATATCGATAAGAATCATCGATAAAGCAAACAGCTGTCCCTTGAATTGTATATTTATTTTGTTATTAAAGAAAAATGGCATCGCACAGAATATTTGTCCTTCAAGGCTTTCCACGAACGACTAACACCAGTTTGCGCAGTGAACTGAGCAGCAAGTTTCTGCCAGGCTTCGTCCTTCTGCTTCCACGTAACGGCGTCGCTCTTGTTGCACTCTAAAATATGCTGATTCGACTCCACTCGTTCAACTTACAAATGCTCCTCAGAAAGCGAAAAGTTTTTCCCACGGAACCGTTTGCAATCAGGAGTGTTCATTTTAATTTTATGTAGTATATATTTAAAATATGCAAAATTTGCCAGTCACCAACCAAAACAATAACAAAAAACAGCCGAGCCGCTCGCTATAAATGGCAACGCTGTGTATATATGTGGCAACGCTGTTAAGGCGATAGTTACTTATCGATGAAAGGTTATTTTGGCTTTGAGACAACCAAACTGTTTTAACTCGACCAGCAAAATAATGCGGCAGTTAGCTAAACGAAAATTTAACCGGACATTGAAATATTGGGCCTAAATAAGGTAATTCAATGATTTATATCCTACAAATATATAAAGTAATCCATTTATTCCATTATTTATTTAATATTTATATATTTATCAATTATTCTCATAATATATTACTATTTATTTTAGCTGCTCTGATCACTTGCCTTTTTGTTCTACTTATTATTTTTGTTAGCGTCATGGTCGTGTGGGATCATTCAAGTTTTACGTAACGCATTTTAGATGGTAGGGGGGGGGGGGGGGTTGTAAAACGTAACGATGCATTACAGGGTCGGGAGGGGGTCTTCCTTACAACGTTACGTAAGATTTTTTTTTTATCTAAAAATTTATAAAGAATTTGTTCGTTATTGTTTCATTTTATGTAAGAATTACGTTCCATAGCACATTTTTTCATTTACCCCTATTTTCTTTTTATGTTTTGCTTGTTCTCTGATCTTTGCTGCACTGTTTTTTATGTACATTTTTTACTGCTCAGTGCACATCGAAGATGTAGATGTATACGTAGATGTTGTTGTTGGAACAATTCCGTTATTTTTTATAGGCACCAATGCAAAGAATAACGGATTGTGATTAACTGTATTTAGAATAATTGTACACATTGTTTCATTTGTTCTCGCAAGTTGGCAAACCTTTTGTGTATATTTCACCAGTATTTGTTCAGTTAATGCTGAAGCACATTGCTCTAGTCAGTATTATTAAAGTAAGTTTATAGTGCTCATACTACAATGTCCTTTAAAGAGGGAGATTTGTTTAATCAGCTATTCTTGGCCTATAAAGGCTCTCATAGTGACTTACTAGCGCAACTGGGTCAAAAAAAAAAAAAAAAAAAAAAAAATGCCAATGAATTTTGGAAAACGGCTAAAGAAAAACTAAAAAATAAAGAAAAGTTTAAAGAACATTTAACTGATGTTATACGAGAGTTGAAGATGAAGGTCACGAAGAAGAAAGCAACAATGCTTAGTTATTTTACACAGGTACTGCTAAAATGTAATAATGACATAAGTTGTTTTATATGTAATCCAAACCTTAATTTTCCGTAAAATAACTAGTCACAAGTATTATATATTTCTAGCTATCTATTAAAACATCAAACACGCCAGGAACACTAAGTGCTCTTCAACAAAACCAGGTGCAACTGCTTGTATATGTTGTATATAATGTTCTTTTTTATCGGATGTGTCAAAAATACCTCTTCCATTCGTATTTTTTCTTGGTCTGAATGGGATGTTGTAGCTTCATCCACGTTTTCTTCTTTTGTGGAATCGATTGTCGCAGTCACTGGACATGAAAGCACTGCCGTAAAACGAAAGATGAGCAAAGTAAGAATAATAAAGAGACACAGAGAATAAATGTTCTTACTGAAGCAAGCGACACTGGTATAACCAAAAACAAGTGAGAAGAACCTGCATGAATATCTTCTTAACTGACCTTGCCGGCCCTTTGGGTGCTAATATTCGGTGTATGAAACCAGCAAATTTGTACGACGCTTACGACTGGGCACTTAGAGAAAGGGACTTGTACATGCTAGATAGACAACGTAGACAAAACAGCGATAATCGCTATGAGAATCAATCGCAACTACCCTATAATCGCTCACAGAATAGCAACAGACAGAATAACTACCAGAAGACTCAACAGAACAGTAACTACCAAGGTTATAACCAACAAAACAACAACCAACAACGAAACAACCAGCAGAACGGGTACCAGAAAAATCACTATAATAACAAGTAAGAAGGCTCTAGTCGGGAGAGCCCGACTAGGAGATACCCTGAACCTAGTTGCAAAAAATAAATTAAATTTATAATTGACTTTGGTATACTGACTTAGCTTCAAACGATAAAATTCGATATCTCCAGTGTTTCTTAACCGATTTGGACGAAATTTTCAGAAAAGTTATGTGGTTTTTAGTTTTCTCGTTTGATTACGATTTTTTATTTATTATAATATAGCTCTAATAGTACAACTTATAATTCTTCGAGAGTTCTTAAATTACGTCTGATGCATAGCTGACAAGAATAGCGACTGACTTCCCACTCCAACCTAGACCGTGAACTAGCATTCTTTATCGATACTAATATCGATTACCACTACACGTCTTTCGCAAATATTCGATTACTACATTTGGCTGTCCTGACGGACCATTCGCCCCGAATTGGTCTACCCATGGCTTTATGTACTCCACAACTGTCGATGTCTGAAAAGGTCCTTCTGTTTGACCAATCTTCACTACTTCATACCTTCCATGTGGATTAACCTTCAATAATTTGTCCGAGATACTTCCCCTTAAGTTTTAAGCCTGTCCCATACTGGGTCCTTTTTATAGCCACGATATCATTAACGCTGTACTGTCTGTCTGCTTTGCGGTTTGAATCGAAAGTATTCTTGTTTTCCTTCTGTATCCGACCTATGTTTTCACGAGTTTCATCTCGTAATTTTTTACGTCTATCGTCTTACTCTTCTATCAACGATGTTTGGAGTAATTCATTCAATTTTGGGTCATTCTGGATACGCATTTCTAGACCAGTTAATATTTTAAAAGGTGAGACTTTTGTACTTCGTGGTTCTACCTTGTTTATAATTTGCTGAACCTTGCGTAAGTGCCTATACCAAGTACCTGTATCTCCTTGATTTAACTTTGAAAGCATTGATATCAAAATCTTGTGCATGCGTTCTACCTGGCCATTTCCTCGAGGAACACCAGTAGCGATCATTAAGTGTTGGATACTTTGAGCTTCACAATACTCGCGGAACAAACTACAACCGAAACTATTTTCAATGGATTGCCAAATTGGTAGCCTGTAATTCCAGACATTTTATTACTTCTTCAACCCCAGTGCTACGCGTAGGGTATAACCAAACATACTTAGAAAATGCGTCTACCACTACAAAAATATAGTTATAACGTTTTTTTTAGTAATTTCTAACGGTCCAACGTGGTCGATGTGGTATGTCAACAATGGTCTATCACCTTTATCAATAGGTTGTAGATACCCCTCTCTCTTTCCAGATTTCTCATCAACAATAATACATTCAACGCAACTATCTATTATGCGCGAAACTTTCTCTTTAACTTTAGGAATTAAATACGATTTCTCAACCAAATCCTGAGTCTTTTTGTAAGAGAAATGACCTAGTCTGTGCGCTATTTGTATGATCTCATTTTCCATTTGTGCTGGTACTACAATAAGTTCTCGGCTTGGGTCCTTAAGCAATATACCATTTGCAATATAGTAGTCTTCATAAGCTTTTTCTTCAACAATCTTCCGCACAGCCTTAATCCAATCATCTGTTAACTGCGCTTCTTTCAATCTGTGAACAATACTTTCCGACAATATATAGCGATGTTCAATAACATAATTAAAATCTTGTAAGAACATTGGCCAACGCGCTACTTTTAATGGTACGTCTTTCTTTTTCATTGTCTTTGTAAAAGCATTACAATCGGTAACGATTTTAAAACTCATTCCCAGAACATAAACACGCGATTTAGTCAGAGCTTCTATAATTGCTAATACCTCAAGATCATAAGCTGGAAATTTTTCTTCACTGGGTTTTGTTTTATGACTCATATACTGAACTGGGTGGAACAAACTGTCTTCTAAATCTTTCTGTAACAAAACAGCTCCATAGCCCCATTTTGACGCGTCGGTATGTATTTCCGTCTCTAAACCTGGTTTATATGTATTCAACAGCGGTCTGTTAATTAATGCTTCTCTCAGTTGTTTAAACGCAATCTGTTGTAATTCTTTAAATTCAAATTTTGTGACTTTTCGTAACATGTCTGACAACGGTTTTGCTATAGTTGCATATCCCTCAATAAATTTCCGAAAATAAGATGTTAGTCCTAAAAATCTTTGGGTTGCGTTTGCATCTGTTGGCATAGGAAAATTTGCTACCGCTAATGTCTTTTCATTGCTAGGCTTAATAGTGTTGTCCTCTATTATATATCCCACAAAATCAACCCGTCAATTTATTCGTAGCCCATTCTGCGCCGCTACCTTTAAGACTCTACCTAGCTTTGCCACACCTTCTTCTATTTCACTGCTTGGAATTATTAAATCATCCATGTACACAACAGCACCATTATAAACCGTGTGAATACAGCTGGTGAGTTTGATATACCGAATGGTACAAACAAGAACTCATATTGCCCTCTCTGAGTTACGAAGGATGTGTATTTTTGAGAATCTGGCTCTATCGGAACATGGAAAAAACCATTAGCTAAATCCAAAGTTGTAAATTACTTTGCGCCTTGAAGTTTATCTATGACTGTCTCCATCTGAGCTATTGGGAAATTATATCGGACTATTTTTTCGTTCAACTTCCTGTAATCGCAACGTAGGCGTTTCTTTCCATTCTTTTTGCTACCAACACTACCGGTGATGCACATTCTGAAAAACTTGGACGTATTTTGTTTTCTTCTAACCATTCATCATTTAATTATCGACGATTTGCTGCTCGCAAAATGCTAGGCGCCTCGGATGTTGATAAACCGGAATTTCGTCGGTCAATATTATTTTCGTAGATAATTTGTATCGGAATAAAAGGCCGTTGTTGTTTTTTAATGGTGTTTTTTTGTTTATTTCCCCATCAATTTTCTCCTACGTCGTTTCGGCTTATATTAAGCCTTCTTCAGGGAGCCTGCATAACATTTTGTGTTTTTATAATTAAAATACAAAAACAAATATTAAAACCAAATATTAAAAACAACCACTTATGAATACATACATACATCTTTTTCACTAAAAACCTTACAGCATTGTCATCACATTTAAATTAAAAATAAATTTAAAATTGCACTACTTTCTATTGACGTTGGTCGTTTTTGTCCGTTTTGCATGTTTGCTGCTGCAGTCATCTGTTATTACTGTCGAATAAATGTTGTTTGTCTGTTCTAAGTCTTCTTTGTGGTTCACAGCGTTCATGCTGCTTTGTTGTATTCGTAAGCTTTCTAACGTCAGTCTCGTTCTCTCTCTCCGTTCAATGTCCAACAGTTTAGCGTTTTCGAAGTCAGCTGTGTGACCTGTTGTTGTTGTGTGCTGTGCAAGAGCTGTGGTCATTTTTCCCTTTCTCGCATCCCCCCGGTGTTCGTTGAGTCTCGCTCCAAACGCTCTCTTGGTTGTCCCGATATAGACACCGTTACATCGCTCTCCCTCTCTTCCCATGCAGCTGATTTGGTAAATGACGTTTTGTTGTTGTTCCTTGTCGATCTTGTCTTTCGTATTCGTAAACAATCTACGTGTATTTTTGTGCGCTTTATATGCATATGTTAGGTGTTTGGTAGCATCAGCTGGCATAATTTTCGCGAGTGTTTGTTTATTAGTTAAATGTTCTATATATGGTATGCTCACGTATTGGTTAATTTTTCTTCGTTCGAATTGTCGTTTTGTTCTTTTAAGATTTTGTTGTTTTCGTTTGTGATTTCTAGTATTATGTTGTCCACTAATCGTTCCGGGTAGCTGTTCTTTAATAATATAGATTTTAATTTTATATATATTTCGGGCCCGTGTTGTTCGTCGCTCAGTGTGTATGCTTTTCTGACCATGTTTTTTTCAGTGTTTATTTTTTGGTTCATTGGCTGGTGTGAGTGGAAACTCATAATCCTATTTGATGCGATCGTCTTGGTATACCATTTGAATCCGATGTTTTTCCTATTTCTTGTTAATTCCGTGTCAAGATAAGCAATTTTGTTGTTCAGTTCCTTTTCCATTGTAAATTGTATTCTTATGTGTTGCTTATTGAGTGTGTCAAGTATGTGTTGTGCATCCTTTTCTTTTAATATGCATATGATGTCATCTACGTACTTGTATATATGTTTGATGTGTATGTTATTTTTGGCTAAGTCCTGTATTGCGTTGTCTAATATTTTGTCTAGTACAATGTTCGCTATGGTGGGGGAGATGGGGTTGCCCATGGGCATACCAAAAATCTGGTGGTAAGTTTTGTTGTTGTATGTCAGGTAGTTGTTATCGATTAAAATAAAGTCAAGTATTTCCTTAAACTTTTTCCTTGGTATCTGTGTATGTTCTGTAATCTCCGTCCATCTACCCATTATGGTTTGTATTGCTGTGCTTATGGGTATATTTGTAAATAATGATACCACGTCGAACGATACGAGTCTATCATCATTTTCAATTTTTTCGTTTTTGAGTTTTCCTTTTAATTGTACCGCGTTCAATATATTGTATTGTTTTGAAGTTATATTATTTAAAAAGTTGCCTATATGTTTTCTCAATTTGTAACATGGTACGTTCGTCGATGATACGATGATACGATAGTGTTGTTCGTAAATGACCTGTACAAACAAAACTATATAGATTACAAATTAAAAGCGACACTATACTGTTCAAGTGGGCACGCTCCCAGATTATACGGATTACCTAAAATACATAAAAAAGACACACCCCTAAGACCAATAGCATCATCGACGAACGTACCATGTTACAAATTGGCAAAACATATAGGCAACTTTTTAAATAATATAACTTCAAAACAATACAATATATTGAACGCGGTACAATTAAAAGGAAAACTCAAAAACGAAAAAATTGAAAATGATGATAGACTCGTATCGTTCGACGTGGTATCATTATTTACAAATATACCCATAAGCACAGCAATACAAACCATAATGGGTAGATGGACGGAGATTACAGAACATACACAGATACCAAGGAAAAAGTTTAAGGAAATACTTGACTTTATTTTAATCGATAACAACTACCTGACATACAACAACAAAACTTACCACCAGATTTTTGGTATGCCCATGGGCAACCCCATCTCCCCCACCATAGCGAACATTGTACTAGACAAGATATTAGACAACGCAATACAGGACTTAGCCAAAAATAACATACACATCAAACATATATACAAGTACGTAGATGACATCATATGCATATTAAAAGAAAAGGATGCACAACACATACTTGACACACTCAATAAGCAACACATAAGAATACAATTTACAATGGAAAAGGAACTGAACAACAAAATTGCTTATCTTGACACGGAATTAACAAGAAATAGGAAAAACATCGGATTCAAATGGTATACCAAGACGATCGCATCAAATAGGATTATGAGTTTCCACTCACACCAGCCAATGAACCAAAAAATAAACACTGCAAAAAACATGGTCAGAAAAGCATACACACTGAGCGACGAACAACACAGGCCCGAAATATATATAAAATTAAAATCTATATTATTAAAGAACAGCTACCCGGAACGATTAGTGGACAACATAATACTAGAAATCACAAACGAAAACAACAAAATCTTAAAAGAACAAAACGACAATTCGAACGAAGAAAAAATTAACCAATACGTGAGCATACCATATATAGAACATTTAACTAATAAACAAACACTCGCGAAAATTATGCCAGCTGATGCTACCAAACACATAACATATGCATATAAAGCGCACAAAAATACACGTAGATTGTTTACGAATACGAAAGACAAGATCGACAAGGAACAACAACAAAACGTCATTTACCAAATCAGCTGCATGGGAAGAGAGGGAGAGCGATGTAACGGTGTCTATATCGGGACAACCAAGAGAGCGTTTGGAGCGAGACTCAACGAACACCGGGGGGATGCGAGAAAGGGAAAAATGACCACAGCTCTTGCACAGCACACAACAACAACAGGTCACACAGCTGACTTCGAAAACGCTAAACTGTTGGACATTGAACGGAGAGAGAGAACGAGACTGACGTTAGAAAGCTTACGAATACAACAAAGCAGCATGAACGCTGTGAACCACAAAGAAGACTTAGAACAGACAAACAACATTTATTCGACAGTAATAACAGATGACTGCAGCAGCAAACATGCAAAACGGACAAAAACGACCAACGTCAATAGAAAGTAGTGCAATTTTAAATTTATTTTTAATTTAAATGTGATGACAATGCTGTAAGGTTTTTAGTGAAAAAGATGCATGTATGTATTCATAAGTGGTTGTTTTTAATATTTGGTTTTAATATTTGTTTTTGTATTTTAATTATAAAAACACAAAATGTTATGCAGGCTCCCTGAGGAAGGCTTAATATAAGCCGAAACGACGTAGGAGAAAATTGATGGGGAAATAAACAAAAAAACACCATTAAAAAACAACAACGGTCTTTTATTCCGATACAAATTATCTACAAAAATTGTTAACAATGGGCCCAAAATCACAACACAATATTATTTTCATTTTCACTGGTGCGTTAACGTTCCTCTGTTTGAATTGAATGCCTGCATACGCAACATTTTTTCATTCAAGCCCTGAAGCAGTAAAGGAACTGGTTGGCTTTTGGATCACTTCATTAAACTGCACCATCTTTGCGTTCAGTTCACTCTCCGTTTTTGGTTCAACCTTCTCTTTGCACTCTGCCGCACGATGGCCTGGCTTACCACATTTGTAACATTTGAAATCTTTTTTGGTACAATCCTTTCTTAAATGTGACTCGTCAACGCTTTTAAAACACTTTCTAGATTTTCCTATTGTCGCCTCTCTACCTGCGTTACCAACATTCACTAACTCTGACAAATTTTTCTTATGTTGCTCAGGGCCACTACGAGATTTTGCATAGTATAATTTTTCCTAATATTATTGGCCTGATACAATATTGCCTTGTTTGCCTTTGTGTCTGGAACTCCTGCAACAAAATATTCTATAATGCTAGCATCATCTAATTTAATTGGTTTAGCTATTTCCAATAACGCGTATAAAAACTCTAGCAGGGATTCTCCTTTCTTTTTCTGACGTTTCTGCAACTTTCGATGAATCTCTGCTGAAGACAATTTAACTGTAAATTCTTCCAGTTGAGCGGACTTCAACGATTCCCAGTTTCGTACGTCGCGTAGGCTTCGCACAAACGACTTAGCAGCACCCACTAATAACTGTTTAGCATATATAAAAAGTTGTAGCTTATTCCACTGCACGGTTACTGCACATTCTTCCAACTCTTCTACCCAATTAGTTATATCAGCATTATCAGAACCACTAAATAGTGACACACTGCCCTCCACGTCTTTCAAGGTGAACCATGGCTTGTTTGCAATTGTCGATACTACATTCGGTAAAGCTTGGTTAGGTACTGGACTATCTTCTGCTGTAACAACTGATTCGTCATCTTCATCTTCGTCGTCTTCCTGGTGGCCAAAATGAACTAGTAATCTGTTTTGCAAATCGCGTTTAACCCCGCTAGTTTGCAAATTGAGCTGCGCTAACTTCTGTCGCAAATCTACGACACGTGTTACCATAATCTCATCAACTTGCATCTTGACCGTATACAGATTCCTTACGATTATAAAATTATTAATACTCTTCAGTAGATATTCCCAATAATGCTGACTGCGATTGCCACAACACTCTGTTAACTCTGTAAGGCTATGTTAACGATCGTCGCTGATATTCCGTCGATGGTATAACACGCAGTTAGCTCTGTACAGCTGCTCTGTTAACGCTCGTCTCTGTTAACAACTCGATTATAATAAACGCCGCCGATTTCCAAGCCTTTTCAGCGCACAAGCTTGACACAGTGCAGCCAACAATGGGATCAATTTACCTGCCGGCGAATGTTGCTCCAGCCGTCCCCTTGCCACAATTTGCTTTCGTCGCGTTTTCCAATTACCTCCTGTGTGACGCCTTCTCACGTTGTGCAGATAACTGTGGTTTCCAACGCACCGGCCTTCTCGCCTGCGTTACCGATCTGTAGCTTTGCAAACTCCTTTTTCATCCAACGCACCAGCCTTCTCGCCTGCGTTACCGATCTGTAGCTTTGCAAAACAATTTTCCGTCCAACGCACCGGCCTTCTCGCCTGCGTTACCGATCTGTAGCTTTGCAAAACACTTTATCCTGCTGTCGGGGCCTGTGACTGCCCTCACTTTTACCAAAAAAGGTTCGCGCTGCAATTTAACCACGCAACGATCTTTTTTATTGACGACCACAGCATCAGATTTCCACCACGGACGTATACGCTGCAATCTCACCACGTTACGTGCTCTTGCAATTTCACCACGTACGTACACGCTGCAATTCCACCACGTGACTTCGCCTTTTAATTTCCACTTTTAACTGCTTAACGTTGGTTTTCGCTTCGGTCTCCGTTTCGGTAGCACACCGAACAAACGTATGCAGTTTCCAGTCTTCCAGTCGCTCTTCCAATTTCTTTCTTTCTTTCTTTACTCCTGCGCCAGTTTATCGCACAAAACGTACAGCTATCAATTCCAGCCTAAACTGCTGCCGTCTTTCGCACGTACCAGATGCACCGATCACTTTTCGCCGAACAAATTATAATTGCTTTAATCTTACGCTTTAATCCCGGACGAGCCCCCAATTGTGGATTTAGTTCTTCGAGATTTCTTAAATTACGTCCGATGCATAGCTGACAAGAATAGCGACTGACTTCCCACTCGAACCTAGACCGTGAACTAGCATTCTTTATCGATACTAATATCGATTACCACTACGCGTCTTTCGCAAATATTCGATTCCTACAGTTATACCGTTACCCATTATTTCAACCCTCACTTTTACATTTTCCAAATTCGATATTTTTTGTTATCGATATTATGTGTATATCGGAAACCAGACTTGTTATCGATAATTTGAAGCAAACTTGTTCTGCTTATGGTATAGGAGAACTTATATACAAAATCTGAAGTCTGTAGCTCTTGTAGTCTCTGAGATCCACGCGTTCATGCAGACGGACGGACAGACAGACAGACGGACAGACGGATATACAGACGGATAGACGGACATGGCTATATCGTCGTGGCTGTTGATGCTGATCAAGAATATATATATTTTATGGGGTCGGAGATGCTTCCTTTTGCATGTTACATACTTTTGCATAAAATCATTATACCCTTATTTACCCATTTTATGGGTTAGAGGCATAATAATGTTCACGAGGAAATAAAAAGGCTACGCAAAGATTTGAAATAAGAAGAGAAATGCTTAAAGAAAAAAAAAAAGACTCCGCTAAGCGTGCAAAAATATTTCGAGCCAAGGAAAAATTGGACAATACTGAACGTCAGAGAAACAATCCTGCTGCGACACAACCTCGAACTGGCCGTGGACAGCCCCCATTAGTTGGCTTGCAACCTGCTCTCCTAGAGACCATAATTAATATTGCTTTTTATGGCAGCGCTGCTGATGAACGCCGCCGAACAAAGATGATATGGAGTTGTCTCACTCTGTCCAGCCAGTGATCATCATCTATGCAAATGGTGGGCCGGACGAAAACCCGCGTTATCGCAAAGTCAAGAACTTTGTGATTGAACACTTAAAAAAATACAACCGGGACGCCCTGTTTATAGCGACTAATGCTCCTGGGCGGAGCGCATATAACCGAGTTGAGCGTCGCATGGCTCCCCTCAGCAAACGACTGGCAGGCGTCATTCTGCCTCATGAACATTTTGGTTCACATCTTGACGGTAAAGGAGTGACTACGGATGATGATTTGGAAAAATTCAATTTTCAGCATGCCGGGGAAACACTTGCTGAAGTGTAGAGAGAAATTAAAATTGATAATTAAGACGTATTGGCGGCATGCAGGATCCAGCAGAACCAATTCTGGCGTGATATAGCGTTCACGTCCTTGAATCCCAATATTTCTTACAGGTTATAAAATGCGGTGATGAATCCTGCTGTTCGCCATCGAGAAGTGCTTTGAAGTCTGTATTTGCTGATACTTTCAGGCCGCCTCCTTGCCCAATACTTCAAACTCCAAGCAACCTCGTAGTACCCAGTTTGCTTGACAAAGGAACATCCAAGTTTTCTCCATTTCTAGTGAGGTTATCCATTAATCTGGTACCTCCACTAGAAGGGTTTAAGGAGATGCCGAATAATATTTTTTTTTTGTCCATCTGTACAATCCTTAAGATCCCTAAGAAAAAAGTATGCCAAACCTGTGTGATCTACTTCACATCTCACAAGAGTGTTCAAATGCACTGTCGCCACGTGCATGGCAAGATTGTCCAAGACCATTGTGAAACCAGAGTACTGCCACAGCGCCTTGCTGCCAGAAGGGCAAATGTAATTTCTTTGCATTGTACGTCGTTTAGGAACGTGGTCTGACTGGCTCGACGAAGACGAAGTTGATGCAGGTGGCTTGAAAATTCCAGAACCGTTTTCTTTTGCACTCCAGGTGCCAGTGAAGAATGAATCTGAGTGGCTAGCAAACCCATGGACAGAGGAGCCGTAACTTCAATCGAATTGTTTTTATAGACGTACTTAGATACTTGCTTAATAGTTGATTATTTTTTAATTTTGTTAAGAAACTGATTTTAATTTTGGCTATGCCAAGACTATGATATCCTTCACACAGCCAAGTCAATACTCCCCCCTCTTATGTTTCTGTGCAGTTGTTGGTAATTTTTCGCTAATATTTTTACTCTTGAGCGTCATTCACTTGTTCGTTTTCGACAAAAACAACATATTGACATGTAGGTACTTGAAAGTGCACGACAGAGACAACAATTGATAGTACGATATGGTAAATTTGTATGGTGGCTATGTCGTAGAATGCTCCGATCGAAATGAAATTTCATGGTGAACAAGCCCGGCATAATCTAAGCAATCTGTGAAAGTTTCATCAAGATCGGTTCAGCAGTTTGGCCGGAAATCGTATTGATATGGTAACTTTATATGGTGGCTATATCGTAGAACGCTCCAATCGGGCTGAAACTTCATAATGAACAAACCCGACATGATCTTAGCAAACTGTGAAAGTTTCATCAAGATCGGTTCAGCAGTTTGGCCGGAAAACGTGTTGAAACAGACAGACGGACGGACTGTTATATGTATGTACTTATATACAGAATTTTTTACTCATATTAATCTTTATTACATTTACTATAACGCTTTTGGGTACACAATATTTTTGGTTATTCCATTTGGTGCATAAATGAACAAATAAGATGGCTCTCCAACTCGTGAGCATGCTACCTACAGTTAATCCATAGACTTGAAATGATTTTCCTTCCGTTTTGTTGATGGTCATTGCGAAAGCGAGTCGAATGAGAAACTGTAATCGCTTAAATTTGAATGGCGTATCAGAAAGTATTCTTGACAAATCAATGGTTTACTTGGTATTAATAAATCTCCTTTGAATTTCCCGTTCAAAATTGTCGCTTCAATCACATTATTCATTAACGTTTTTAATGTGATTCTAGTCCCATTACAAAGGAGGGGTGGATTAATATTTCGGAGAAGAATGATGGGCACTCCTATTTCAGCCTCATGTGGAGGTTATCCTGACAAACCAATGAGTTCATAAACTAAATCGGGTAATTCACTGTATTTCTTGCTCCATAATTGTATCAATCGGGTTAAATGTTGTAGCTTCACCTGGTACATTTATTATTATTATTATATTGGGGGTAAATACACTGCGACCAAATAGATCTATTGTGCCCCCTTCTTGGCCTATAGCTCTTCCATCAGGCCCAGGTGTTGCATAAAAGCAAGTACCTTTGTTGGGTCGATGGTTTCTAAATCGCTAAATTCTACAATATGTTTTCCTAGAAAACTACTTCTTTTCCTTGCTAAGGCTACGCATTCTGCTATAATGTGCAAGGAGGATTCTCCTTCCATTTCGCAGAATCTGCAAATCTCGCTGCTGACTATACCTAGCTTTGCCAAGTGACCTCGTAGTCTACAATGTCCTGTCAAGAGACCGGTGAGCATCCTGAGTCTATTTTTACCCATTGATATTACTTGCTTAAACCGTTTAAGGTTATAGCTACCCAAGAGAATCTTTGCTTGTCTGAGTCCTGGTGTCCTTGCCCAGCACGTTCTTCGCAGAAGTCTCTCTTCATTCCTAAGTTCTTGCCGTATTGTGCTTCTTCCTATACCACAGTACGGCTCGGGTCCTATTAGGGGTGTCGCTGCCCCCAGTCTTGCTTGCTTGTCTGCCTCTTCGTTCCCCGCTATTTCGACATGTCCCGGGACCCATCTTAGGGCAAGCCTATTTTGTGATCCCAGAGTGTCTAGCTTGGTTCGTACCTCACGAACTACCTTTGACCTGATTTCGGTCTTACTAAGTGCCATTATTGCTGCTTGACTATCGGATAGAATGGCTATATCCCTATTCCGATAGTTACGCTTTAGATTAAAGTCTACACACCTCCCGATTGCACATACCTCAGCTTGGAATATGCTGGTGTGCATACCTAGGGGCTCATGGTACATTAGCCGAGGGCCCACCACACCAAGACCGGAGCCTTGTTGCGTTAGGGATCCATCGGTGTACCATTTTATGGTGTGTGGCTTCATGTTGTGGACCTCTTCCAGAGATGTCCACTCCTTTTTATTACAGAGGTGAACTTGAAACTTTTGGCCGAACATGTGTTCGACTTTCATTTCGTCCCTTGGCTGTGCCAGTAGGGGAAGTTCACCCGAAAGCATATCTGCCTCTACTCGACTTAGAATGTGTCCTCTCCCAACTTCTTCAACGGACATTCTTACGAAGGTTGCCTGCTGTTGCAGCCTACTTGTGTGATGGAGTGGTGTTATCTCCAATAGGACCTCAAGCGCTGATGTGGTACAGGTCCTAATCGCTCCCGTGATTCGTACATATGCCATTCTTTGTAGCTTCTGAAGCTGCTTCTGCACAGTGATTTGCAGTGCCTTAACCTCCCATGCAATCACTCCGTACGTGAGCATGGGCCTTACTACCATAAAGTATAGACATCTTATTATCTTTGGCGATGTTCCCCATGACTTCCTGGCTATGCTACGACACGATACAGCGCTCTTCAGCATTTTGCGATCGTATTCTGAACATGGGTGGCAAAAATTAATTAACTGCCGGAATTGACCCCAAGGTACTAAACTTCCTTGCTGTTTCTATTGGACTCCCCGCGAGCCTAATCTCCCTCATCCTTTGTAGCTTGTATCTTCTGGTGAAAGGAACGATGATTGTCTTAGTAGGGTTTAAGTTGAGACCAACCTCCCTACACCAATTATGCGTAATCCTAAGTCCCAGTTGAACATTATCACAAAGAGTTTCTTCATACTTGCCCCGAGCTATTATCACAATGTCATCTGGATAGCCTTGACATTGAATACCCCTGTTCGCAAGTCTACTTAACAGTTCGTCTACTAGTATACTCCATAAGAGGGGTGATAAAACCCCCCCTTGAGGACAGCCATTTGTGGTTGTTACTGTTACGGTACTATCTTGTATAGATGCCGTAGCCTGTCTGGACCCTAATAGGGATGAAATCCATCTACTAGTTGTACTATCCAGCCCTCTTCTATTCAAGGTAGCCTTGACAGCATCATGTGATGTGTTGTCGAAGGCACCTTCAATGTCTAAAAATGCACAAACTGCTACTTCTTTGTTTACTACTGCCGCCCGCAGAGTACGGTGCAGCTCATACAGGGCAGTGTCCGTAGACCTGCCTGTTCTGTATGCGTGCTGCGTTGCCTGCAGTGGACTCTGTGTGAGCAGAGTACTCCTTATGTTATAATCCACCAGCTTTTCCAACGTTTTCAACAAAAACGATGTTAAGCTGATGGGTCTGAAGGACTTTGGGTTGGTGGTATCTGTCTTCCCTACTTTGGGGATGAAGACCACCCTAGCTCTACTCCAAGTGCTTGGTATATGACCAAGTGCTAGGCTACTGACCAGGATTTTCCGTAGAGTGGGTAGGAGTATTCCCTGTCCCTGCTGAAGGAATACCGGTGATATGCAATCTAGACCAGGAGATTTGTAAGGCTGGAAGGTTCCAATTGCCCATTTTATTTTCTCCACTGTGACCACCGACTTGGCACATGCCCAGTCAATGGCCGTTGGTCTGTGTTGACCTCCTGTTTCAAGCGATTCGCACGGTTCCCAGGGGATACTTCCTGGGAAGTGCGTCTCAAACAGAAGCTCTAACCTTTGCATATTGGTGCTCGTATATGTATTGTCTTTACGCTTCAGGGCTTAATTAGCCTCCGGCGCCCGCTTTGATAATGCTCTATGGAGCCGGGCACCTTCACTCGTGCTTGTTATGCTTTCGCAGAAGTCCCTATAGTTCCTGCGCTTGGCCTTCCTAATCTCCTTGCTGTAGGAGGTGAGGCTTTCGCGGTTTGTTTCCCATGACCCGTCTCTCTTGGCTTTATTGAAGAGGTGACGTGTGGTGATACGCAGTCTCTCAAGACCGTCATTCCACCATGGGGCATCTTTTTCTTTACGCGTTTTCCCTAGTGGGCAGCTTTCTTCATATGCGTTTTTAATGCTACTATTTAGATTTCTAACAACTCTATCTAGCTCACTCGTGCATCTGGGTATTCCAGAGTTTTCAGTGGCTAGGTTAAGTTCTAGGGTAGACCTAAATTTTTCCCAGTTCGTTTTCCTGGGGTTACGAGTTGGTATACTACAATCCATATTAACCTTAAGTTTGAATAGGATAATCCTGTGATCGGACATGGATTCTTCTGAAGAGACATGCCATTCTCTGAAATATGGCCTAAGAGACCGACTAATCAGAGTAATGTCTAATACCTCTTCTCTAACTCTAGTTACAAATGTCGGTGTCGATCCGACATTACCAATTTCTAAGTTATACTTGAATATAAAGTTGGTAAGACACTCACCCCTTTTGTTGATGTCCGTGCTGCCCCATATGGAGTGGTGCGCATTGGTATCGCAGCCGATTATAACCGGCAGCTTCTCTCTCCTGCAGTGGTCCATCAGTTTTTCTATTTCCGGTGGCGGGCAGTCCACATCACCAGCAAAATAGGCAGATACCACCACAATAGGGGGGGCGTTTCCAATTGCCCTTACGGCAGTAGGTACGCAGTCCCTAGTGAGGAATTCTGAAAGAATAGTAAAATTAATACATTTCCTTACCATAATGCATGCTCTAGGTGTAGGATCTCTTTGATCCCAGATTACCTTTGAGTCAGCGGTGTACAGGCCTTTTATACCATTGTTTATCCATGGCTCCTGTACCAGGGCTAGCCCAAGATGTTGGGTGATAAACATCCTGGCCAAGACAGCAGAGGCTGCCTTAGCCCGATGGAGGTTTATCTGGGCTAGCCCAGTGACGGTGACGTTTGATGTCACCATCACTCATCCGCCGCTCTAGCTCCTGGTGATGTAGGTTGGGAGCTGCCCACATCACCGCTGACCGTCATGGTGACGTCAGCTTCTGCCGTTTCAAGCTCTTCAGCGAGCTCTTGCGAGGACATCGGCACCTCATCATCCATCCCTTCCAGCTCTGCTGGACCGAGCGTCATCTCCGCCAGGTCCTCATCCTCGGCCAGATCCTCTGATAAATCAGAGACACCTGCCAGATGAGCACTCGGAACAGGGGCGGTGGGAGGTGTGGGGGCCGAGCCTGCAGCTCCCGGGACTGTCGTCTGGGCAGGGGTAGTCCTTGCGCCAACACTCTTTTTCTTCAGACCGCTAACGGGGATGGTCCCGTAGCGGAATGAAACTTGATGGCCTCTCGCAACTATCGCGTCCTTGGATGCCTCATCGATGCCTATCACCAATAGCGCACCTCCGCCTTCCGTCCTCCTAGACAACACCTTCCACGAGTCGGTCTCGATCTGGTGATGTTGTGGGGTGATGGAATATCATCACCCACCTTGCAGTGCAGTGGAGCCCCTTTCCACGACTGCAGTCTTGACGCCACGGTCCTCAGCCACTCCGCTGAGTGATCGTCGGAACATTCAATGACCAGGTAGCCAACCCGGAAATGAATGCCCGCGAACGCGACCGCGGTGTCCCATCCTGTGAGAATAACCTCATCCATGATGGCCTCCTCCAATGCGGACAGGTCTCCATGGCTGAGCATTACCTGCGGGTATTCCACAGGTAACACGGCCACCTTGACTTTTTTTGCAATCGCTGCATACGATATGCGAGTCTCGGTGGACAATGGAGGGGACGACCTCACTGCTGTTGCTACGGCGGATGCCGACGTGCTGGGACGCTCCTCTGGGCACGCCCTCTTCGGGGTGGCAGTGGGTGGCGTTAAATTACTGCTCAGGCGTTTGGGGGCTGGTCCCCGTACCTGGCTCGCCGAGTCTCTTCCAGCCGTTGCCATGCGCAGTGCCTCAGCAGGGGGTAGTCCCTGCTGAAGGTACCTGAGGTACTATTGCCACCTGCGCCTGCGGCCTTCTTGTTTGCTGCGCCTGGTTAGGGCGCCATGGGGCTGGTCCCACATTGGAGGGCCGCTCCCCGTCAAGGAGGCGGTCCTCAAAGTGTCTCGCGACACTGGCAGCAGGGGTATCCTGCTGCACACCTAAATTCTTTATATTTTTATTTATTCCTTTCATGTTCCCACGAGTTGCGGAGAAATATGGGGTCCACCCGGGCAGAGATCCGCAGTACCCGGGTAAGGCTAATTAGAACAGGCGGTCGCCATCTGCCTGAGCTCACCGTTAGCGACTGGGCTAGTTTTTAATCCGGGCCCCCGGCCAGGTTGACTTTCGGCACGGTTCGAATGACACTTTAGTCCAGCCCGGAGTGAGATATTGGGGAAGGGATGAAGAAGGGTACGTGAGAGGGAGTTGGGAGTGTGTGAGGCTATGCTTTGAAGACGGCGACACAAGCGTCTTGTCGGTACGGTGAACGGTACCGTACCCACTGTTTGTCCGGGACTGCTTATTTGCAAGGATTCTCGCTTATTCGCAGCTTACCTCATAAAGAGGCCGTTCGCTATCCGCAACCCGCGACCCGCCTGGTGGCCTCAGCTTAGCCCCCTCTGAACTATCCCACAAGTTCTTTAGACCAGGACCTGGTACATTGAATTGTATATAATTTTTTTATTTTTTTTAATCTTGGATGATGTTTGGAAACACTTGCTCAATGAACTCCTATTTTGATGTTGTTAAATTGCAAAAATGTGGCGGGAAGAAAATGCAATTTTTGATTGCGTCAATTGGTACTTTTCCTTTCCCAAAATCAAATAATTGTTGCGAAAAAGTGGCTGCATATGGATAATTTTGTAATTGCACTTTCACATTGGTAGTTATTGTTAACTTCTTCACTTGAGACCATAGATTCGATGCTTCCAGTCATGCATTCAATTCATCAGCAGGTGTCGAACGTAGTTCAACGGACAAAGTTTGACGGAAATCACCTAATAATAACATAAGTGATCAACAAAATGGTTGTTGATTACCTCGATCTTGTTATGTTCGGTGTAGCGTTTTCATTGATTTTTAATGTGCCATAGTACACTCCCCCCATACAATAATGAGCTTGCATTTGTTGAATACTTGACCCATTCCAGAATTTTTGGTGATATTGCATGCTGGAGTTTCAGTGTTTCGCATATTCAATAGCTTTGATGCTGAGTGTTCTGTTCTACCACCGTCTAGTAGAAATGCTGCAATTCCCGATGATGATACTACCAGAGCAATTGATTTTCCGATTGTATTTCGGCCGATACTCATTATATGATGAGTGTTTCGCCTGTACCACCTAAAGCATAAAAAATTACAATTCATCGCCTTCATTCTCAATTGCCGTCATTATTTTATCGTATGCATTCTTTCGTTGAGCGAGCATTTTCAGCTGATTTGATTGCGCAAACGTATTTTGGTGTTTATACTCGTTACCGAAGGTAGAGAGTATATTGGGTTTGTGCAATGTCCGTTTTAGTTTCCGTCCGTCCGTATGCTCGCAACTTTTTTCCACACCCTTCAAGCTAAGGACTTGAAACTTTTCAATGCTCGTTATCTATGGGATAGTAAATTAAAGTGTCAAGATTTGGAATCAACGATACCTGGACAGCTGGCAAATCGATAAATTCGATAACTCCAAACCGATAAGACCACATATTTCGCACATCCTTTCAGCTAGAACTACCAAATTTAGTAAAAAGATAGCTACTAGAAACCACCAAAACACTGCATCAACAATTTTGGAGCCCATTCCGCCTCCACAGTTTTTGAGCTGACCCCCCAAAAGCTGCATCAAAACTATAAATGCCACGCCCACCAATAGCGCTTTAGCTTTCTCCGACCGCCCCAACGCTTCGTCAAAAACGAGAGTGCGTGTATCTTTCAGATCTGTTGAGCTAGAGTCACCAAATTTGGTATGAAGCTAACTGGTGACGACCCCAAAAGATCATAAAAACTTTTGGGCCACGCCCACCCTTTCCGCCCCCAGCCCCCTTTCCACAATGTATTACAACAATGAGCTGGAGTCACCACATCTGGTATATAGATTGCAATTGACATACCACCCCAGCTTACTTCCCCAACATTTTACGAACTTGTAACAGTCGCAGTTTTAGGAACTGCAAAAATCACTATATTAGAAAAAAAGAACGACAACAATAGTGACAATTTTGTTGCCTTGACTGCTAAATTCCAGCACACGCGCACACCAAGTAGTCCCCGTTATGTGGCCCATCATGCTCTCATCCAAGTCTCTCTTTCGCTCGCAATATTGCAAGAGCAGATCTTTCGTGGAAGAGTGTGCGCACAAGCACAAGAGAACATAACTGCACTTGATCGAAAAAGCTCCGCTTGCAGTCATGCGCAAACGTTTAGAAATTTAGTACAGCACTCCTGATTTGCATCTCGTCATCTTTAAACATCGCTGTGTTCCCGAAAAATATTTTGTATTTAACCACGTGTGGTTACAAATATAAAAAAATTGTGATTGGAAAAAAATTAATAAACCCCAGTGCACCAAAGAAAAAAACCAATTTTGGGAAGGAAACAAAAACAAACATATCGTGCACACTGCACATTTGTGCCGTGCAAACAGCGATCACCCCCAGCCCCTGTACTGCCCTGCAGCACGGCGTTAATCCAACAACGCTCAGCCGCGGATTTGGGCAAAGTATAAATTTTTTCTTCACTCGCATATAGAGCGCATATAAGGTGTATAAAAGTGTCAAAAATTCTGAGCTGATCAGTTTAAAATGTGTTTTACAGCTAATTACACATTTCCTCACCCCTCTGCACCATTGGCAGAAAGCTCCAATTCAAGTGCCGAGAATATTGGCATACATTCTGTGAGCAAGTTTGGAAGTTGTGAGAGGGAAAGCAACGCAGCGAGAAAAATTACCTCCCCCCCCTCCGGTCGCACACCCTTTACAAAATGACAGGGTAGCGTGGAGTTGAAGGAATCTTTCGTTCACTGGCAGAAAATGTTTTCGTTAATTAATTCTGTACTCTTGTGTTAATTGCTTTGCGTTGATTTGGTTTGTGACAAGTTTGGGTTAAAAAAGCTAAAATTAATGAAAGAGATTAAAAATTAAAATTCAAACTTGAAATTATAAAGTAAATACATAAGCACAGGTACAGCATGCGATAAACGAAACACAAACAAAGGGCATCATCAAGTACATCTTTAAACCAGCGTTGAAAGGCCTTTCACCAATAGAAAAATATGGTATGTAAAAACAATCACATGTTTAAATTTTTGCTCTCGATCACGTGTTGAGACTTGGTTTGCTTCTGCGTGTTTTGAACTTCATTTCAGTATTATGTACAATATGTACGTGTCTAAATAATCATTTTGGATTATGTTTCAATTCTAAACAAAAACATTTCAAATGCCAGTCAAAACTCGCCCAAAGCAAATTAAGTAAATTTAAAATAAAATCAGTGCTGCCTTTGCGTATGAATTTGCAATTGTATTAATCGGTACATAACCGACATTACGACATTGCTACATACATGAATATTTAAGATGAATTAACTTATAGTTATTTAAAACCCAAAACCCACCACAAACAATGCAAAAGTAACGCTTCGTTTTTTTTGATTAATATAAATAGCTAACATGCGAATTTGAGTACAATGAAATAATACGCGTAGATTATATTTTTGTCAAGTTAAGAAAGACACTGAAGTCATCAATATTAATTTTAAAATGTATTTTCTTTAATTTTCGCTAGGAATTAAAGAAAATACTACCTGTTTAATTACATTACTACTAAATTAAAGAAAATACTACCTGTTTAAGTAAAACCACAGTACTAGTAATTGGAATCGTGTATCTACTCTGAAAATTATCGATAACCATCAAAATGAATTATAATGAAATCAGTTTGGTTTGAAAAATTGAAGTTCTGCTGTAATAATTTACTTGTGTTCCTATAGATAGGTAATTTGAAGATGACTTCGTAGATTTATTTAGACATCCTGGTGACATGAAGCTGAATCACTAATAATTCTAAAGGGGTCTTTCGTTAATCGAAACTAAGAAGGACCATAGGTAGGGTTGGGTAAAGAAGCGTGAATCGAATGACATCACAGATTCCGCAATGTTTCGCGAGTTTGATAATAATAAGCTGCCCCATTTTTTTTTTTTTTTTTTTTTTTTTTTTGTTTTGTATGACGTTGTATAGTTACTAGACCCGGTTTGATAATAGGTTTGATAGGCGTTTGTCCTATTGATTAATTTTGTTTATTTTGGTGCGTTAAGCATTGTTAGTTTCCGCAGCATTGTTAGAGTCGAGGATCGGGTTACAACTTACCCCCCACATCCCGAAAGTGCTAGGGTTAATAGGGTCCCACTCGTAACTCAGATCTCACTCGGGAGCCTCTCTCGAGGCACAGTCGAGGTTACAAACTTTGAGATACATTTACTAAATTTGGAAGAGAGATAGCTGGGGGCATCCCCATCTGCATCGGAGAATCTTTAAGGCAGCGTGCACCCCTCCCACATCCGTACCCTTTTGCAATCAGGATTTTGTTGACCGGTTTTAATACTGGTAACGAGTACACCGCATTCGGTTGCGGCAGGGTATCTTCTAGTCGGGCTCTCCTGACTAGAGCCTTCTTACTTGTTTTGTGTTTTGCTTGGGTGTGTGCGTAGTATAGTATACAAAATTAAAGACATACATGCATAAGGAAAAGACACTTTTTGCTTCCACTTTTAACATTTTGCTCACTTGCGAAGGCTCATTTGATGAGTAACGATAATTTGTGTCTTCTCAAGTTGTTATCGCAACTGTTACGTTTGTTTGCTCAATAGAAAACACAAAACAGAGAACACAAGAGTACCGAAAGAAGTGTTTTGCTCAGAGAGAATAGGGGTTGCGTTATTTTTTTTTGTTTTTGATGTGTTAACATCTATACGCGCGGGTAGCGTAAAAGCACAAAACTCAATGCGCTGCGTAATTTCGCCGCTGTAATATTCGCTGCGCTATTTCGCCGCTATAACTCACACCGATAGGCAGTCCAAAATGGAAATAGTGGTTGCTGTACAACAATTGTCTCTGCTTGCAAACGAATATGATAGTATTGGTGTTGCGGCAGAAACTTTGAAACTTTTCAATGCTCGTTATCTATGGGATAGTAAATTAAAGTGTCAAGATTTGGAATCAACGATACCTGGACAGCTGGAAAATCGATAAATTCGATAACTCCAAACCGATAAGACCACATATTTCGCACATCCTTTCAGCTAGAACTACCAAATTTAGTAAAAAGATAGCTACTAGAAACCACCAAAACACTGCATCAACAATTTTGGAGTCCATTCCGCCTCCACAGTTTTTGAGCTGACCCCCCAAAAGCTGCATCAAAACTATAAATGCCACGCCCACCAATACCGCTTTAGCTTTCTCCAACCGCCCCAACGCTTCGTCAAAAACGAGAGTGCGTGTATCTTTCAGATCTGTTGAGCTAGAGTCACCAAATTTGGTATGAAGCTAACTGGTGACGACCCCAAAAGATCATAAAAACTTTTGGGCCACGCCCACCCTTTCCGCCCCCAGCCCCCTTTCCACAATGTATTACAACAATGAGCTGGAGTCACCACATCTGGTATATAGATTGCAATTGACATACCACCCCAGCTTACTTCCCCAACATTTTACGAACTTGTAACAGTCGCAGTTTTAGGAACTGCAAAAATCACTATATTAGAAAAAAAGAACGACAACAATAGTGACAATTTTGTTGCCTTGACTGCTAAATTCCAGCACACGCGCACACCAAGTAGTCCCCGTTATGTGGCCCATCATGCTCTCATCCAAGTCTCTCTTTCGCTCGCAATATTGCAAGAGCAGATCTTTCGTGGAAGAGTGCGCGCACAAGCACAAGAGAACATAACTGCACTTGATCGAAAAAGCTCCGCTTGCAGTCATGCGCAAAAGTTTAGAAATTTAGTACAGCACTCCTGATTTGCATCTCGTCATCTTTAAACATCGCTGTGTTCCCGAATAATATTTTGTATTTAACCACGTGTGGTTACAAATATAAAAAAATTGTGATTGGAAAAAAATTAATAAACCCCAGTGCACCAAAGAAAAAAACCAATTTTGGGAAGGAAACAAAAACAAACATATCGTGCACACTGCACATTTGTGCCGTGCAAACAGCGATCACCCCCAGCCCCTGTACTGCCCTGCAGCACGGCGTTAATCCAACAACGCTCAGCCGCGGATTTGGGCAAAGTATAAATTTTTTCTTCACTCGCATATAGAGCGCATATAAGGTATGTTCAGCAAAGTGAATTTGGTGTTTCAAAAGTGTCAAAAATTCTGAGCTGATCAGTTTAAAATGTGTTTTACAGCCAATTGCACATTTCCTCACCCCTCTGCATTATTGGCAGAAAGCTCCAATTCAAGTGCCGAGAATATTGGCATACATTCTGTGAGCAAGTTTGGAAGTTGTGAGAGGGAAAGCAACGCAGCGAGAAAAATTACCTCCCCCCCTCCGGTCGCACACCCTTTACAAAATGACAGGGTAGCGTGGAGTTGAAGGAATCTTTCGTTCACTGGCAGAAAATGTTTTCGTTAATTAATTCTGTACTCTTGTGTTAATTGCTTTGCGTTGATTTGGTTTGTGACAAGTTTGGGTTAAAAAAGCTAAAATTAATGAAAGAGATTAAAAATTTAAATTCAAACTTGAAATTATAAAGTAAATACATAAGCACAGGTACAGCATGCGATAAACGAAACACAAACATAGGGCATCATCAAGTACATCTTTAAACCAGCGTTGGCCTTTCACCAATGGAAAAATATGGTATGTAAAAACAATCACATGTTTAAATTTTTGCTCTCGATCACGTGTTGAGACTTGGTTTGCTTCTGCGTGTTTTGAACTTCATTTCAGTATTATGTACAATATGTACGTGTCTAAATAATCATTTTGGATTATGTTTCAATTCTAAACAAAAACATTTCAAATGCCAGTCAAAACTCGCCCAAAGCAAATTAAGTAAATTTAAAATAAAATCAGTGCTGCCTTTGCGTATGAATTTGCAATTGTATTAATCGGTACATAACCGACATTACGACATTGCTACATACATGAATATTTAAGATGAATTAACTTATAGTTATTTAAAACCCAAAACCCACCACAAACAATGCAAAAGTAACGCTTCGTTTTTTTTTCCGTTTCACGAGTTTTGATTAATATAAATAGCTAACATGCGAATTTGAGTACAATGAAATAATACGCGTAGATTATATTTTTGTCAAGTTAAGAAAGACACTGAAGTCATCAATATTAATTTTAAAATGTATTTTCTTTAATTTTCGCTAGGAATTAAAGAAAATACTACCTGTTTAATTACATTACTACTAAATTAAAGAAAATACTACCTGTTTAAGTAAAACCACAGTACTAGTAATTGGAATCGTGTATCTACTCTGAAAATTATCGATAACCATTAAAATGAATTATAATGAAATCAGTTTGGTTTGAAAAATTGAAGTTCTGCTGTAATAATTTACTTGTGTTCCTATAGATAGGTAATTTGAAGATGACTTCGTAGATTTATTTAGATAACCTGGTGACATGAAGCTGAATCACTAATAATTCTAAAGGGGTCTTTCGTTAATCGAAACTAAGAAGGACCATAGGTAGGGTTGGGTAAAGAAGCGTGAATCGAATGACATCACAGATTCCGCAATGTTTCGCGAGTTTGATAATAATAAGCTGCCCCATTTTTTTTTTTTTTTTTTTTTTTTTTGTATGACGTTGTATAGTTACTAGACCCGGTTTGATAATAGGTTTGATAGGCGTTTGTCCTATTGATTAATTTTGTTTATTTTGGTGCGTTAAGCATTGTTAGTTTCCGCAGGGATCCTTAAATAAGATTATGTGCTGTGAGTCGAGGATCGGGTTACAACTTACCCCCCACATCCCGAAAGAGCTAGGGTTCATAGGGTCCCACTCGTAACTCAGATCTCACTCGGAAGCCTCTCTCGAGGCACAGTCGAGGTTACAAACTTTGAGATACATTTACTACATTTGGAAGAGAGATAGCTGGGGGCATCCCCATCTGCATCGGAGAATCTTTAAGGCAGCGTGCACCCCTCTCACATCCGTACCCTTTTGCAATCAGGATTTTGTTGACCGGTTTTAATACTGGTAACGAGTACACCGCATTCGGTTGCGGCAGGGTATCTTCTAGTCGGGCTCTCCTGACTAGAGCCTTCTTACTTGTTTTGTGTTTTGCTTGGGTGTGTGCGTAGTATAGTATACAAAATTAAAGACATACATGCATAAGGAAAATACACTTTTTGCTTCCACTTTTAACATTTTGCTCACTTGCGAAGGCTTATTTGATGAGTAACGATAATTTGTGTCTTCTCAAGTTGTTATCGCAACTGTTACGTTTGTTTGCTCAATAGAAAACACAAAACAGAGAACACAAGAGTACCGAAAGAAGTGTTTTGCTCAGAGAGAATAGGGGTTGCGTTATTTTTTTTCGTTTTTGATGTGTTAACATCAATACGCGCGGGTAGCGTAAAAGCACAAAACTCAATGCGCTGCGTAATTTCGCCGCTGTAATATTCGCTGCGCTATTTCGCCGCTATAACTCACACCGATAGGCAGTCCAAAATGGAAATAGTGGTTGCTGTACAACAATTGTCTCTGCTTGCAAACGAATATGATAGTATTGGTGTTGCGGCAGAAACTTTGAAACTTTTCAATGCTCGTTATCTATGGGATAGTAAATTAAAGTGTCAAGATTTGGAATCAACGATACCTGGACAGCTGGAAAATCGATAAATTCGATAACTCCAAACCGATAAGACCACATATTTCGCACATCCTTTCAGCTAGAACTACCAAATTTAGTAAAAAGATAGCTACTAGAAACCACCAAAACACTGCATCAACAATTTTGGAGTCCATTCCGCCTCCACAGTTTTTGAGCTGACCCCCCAAAAGCTGCATCAAAACTATAAATGCCACGCCCACCAATACCGCTTTAGCTTTCTCCAACCGCCCCAACGCTTCGTCAAAAACGAGAGTGCGTGTATCTTTCAGATCTGTTGAGCTAGAGTCACCAAATTTGGTATGAAGCTAACTGGTGACGACCCCAAAAGATCATAAAAACTTTTGGGCCACGCCCACCCTTTCCGCCCCCAGCCCCCTTTCCACAATGTATTACAACAATGAGCTGGAGTCACCACATCTGGTATATAGATTGCAATTGACATACCACCCCAGCTTACTTCCCCAACATTTTACGAACTTGTAACAGTCGCAGTTTTAGGAACTGCAAAAATCACTATATTAGAAAAAAAGAACGACAACAATAGTGACAATTTTGTTGCCTTGACTGCTAAATTCCAGCACACGCGCACACCAAGTAGTCCCCGTTATGTGGCCCATCATGCTCTCATCCAAGTCTCTCTTTCGCTCGCAATATTGCAAGAGCAGATCTTTCGTGGAAGAGTGCGCGCACAAGCACAAGAGAACATAACTGCACTTGATCGAAAAAGCTCCGCTTGCAGTCATGCGCAAACGTTTAGAAATTTAGTACAGCACTCCTGGTTTGCATCTCGTCATCTTTAAACATCGCTGTATTCCCGAAAAATATTTTGTATTTAACCACGTGTGGTTACAAATATAAAAAAATTGTGATTGGAAAAAAATTAATAAACCCCAGTGCACCAAAGAAAAAAACCAATTTTGGGAAGGAAACAAAAACAAACATATCGTGCACACTGCACATTTGTGCCGTGCAAACAGCGATCACCCCCAGCCCCTGTACTGCCCTGCAGAACGGCGTTAATCCAACAACGCTCAGCCGCGGATTTGGGCAAAGTATAAATTTTTTCTTCACTCGCATATAGAGCGCATATAAGGTAAGTTCAGCAAAGTGAATTTGGTGTTTCAAAAGTGTCAAAAATTCTGAGCTGATCAGTTTAAAATGTGTTTTACAGCCAATTACACATTTCCTCACCCCTCTGCACCACTGGCAGAAAGCTCCAATTCAAGTGCCGAGAATATTGGCATACATTCTGTGAGCAAGTTTGGAAGTTGTGAGAGGGAAAGCAACGCAGCGAGAAAAATTACCTCCCCCCCCTCCGGTCGCACACCCTTTACAAAATGACAGGGTAGCGTGGAGTTGAAGGAATCTTTCGTTCACTGGCAGAAAATGTTTTCGTTAATTAATTCTGTACTCTTGTGTTAATTGCTTTGCGTTGATTTGGTTTGTGACAAGTTTGGGTTAAAAAAGCTAAAATTAATGAAAGAGATTAAAAATTAAAATTCAAACTTGAAATTATAAAGTAAATACATAAGCACAGGTACAGCATGCGATAAACGAAACACAAACAAAGGGCATCATCAAGTACATCTTTAAACCAGCGTTGAAAGGCCTTTCACCAATGGAAAAATATGGTATGTAAAAACAATCACATGTTTAAATTTTTGCTCTCGATCACGTGTTGAGACTTGGTTTGCTTCTGCGTGTTTTGAACTTCATTTCAGTATTATGTACAATATGTACGTGTCTAAATAATCATTTTGGATTATGTTTCAATTCTAAACAAAAACATTTCAAATGCCAGTCAAAACTCGCCCAAAGCAAATTAAGTAAATTTAAAATAAAATCAGTGCTGCCTTTGCGTATGAATTTGCAATTGTATTATTCGGTACATAACCGACATTACGACATTGCTACATACATGAATATTTAAGATGAATTAACTTATAGTTATTTAAAACCCAAAACCCACCACAAACAATGCAAAAGTAACGCTTCGTTTTTTTTTCCGTTTCACGAGTTTTGATTAATATAAATAGCTAACATGCGAATTTGAGTACAATGAAATAATACGCGTAGATTATATTTTTGTCAAGTTAAGAAAGACACTGAAGTCATCAATATTAATTTTAAATTTTATTTTCTTTAATTTTCGCTAGGAATTAAAGAAAATACTACCTGTTTAATTACATTACTACTAAATTAAAGAAAATACTACCTGTTTAAGTAAAACCACAGTACTAGTAATTGGAATCGTGTATCTACTCTGAAAATTATCGATAACCATTAAAATGAATTATAATGAAATCAGTTTGGTATGAAAAATTGAAGTTCTGCTGTAATAATTTACTTGTGTTCCTATAGATAGGTAAATTGAAGATGACTTCGTAGATTTATTTAGATAACCTGGTGACATGAAGCTGAATCACTAATAATTCTAAAGGGGTCTTTCGTTAATCGAAACTAAGAAGGACCATAGGTAGGGTTGGGTAAAGAAGCGTGAATCGAATGACATCACAGATTCCGCAATGTTTCGCGAGTTTGATAATAATAAGCTGCCCCATTTTTTTTTTTTTTTTTTTTTTTTTTGTATGACGTTGTATAGTTACTAGACCCGGTTTGATAATAGGTTTGATAGGCGTTTGTCCTATTGATTAATTTTGTTTATTTTGGTGCGTTAAGCATTGTTAGTTTCCGCAGGGATCCTTAAATAAGATTATGTGCTGTGAGTCGAGGATCGGGTTACAACTTACCCCCCACATCCCGAAAGAGCTAGGGTTCATAGGGTCCCACTCGTAACTCAGATCTCACTCGGAAGCCTCTCTCGAGGCACAGTCGAGGTTACAAACTTTGAGATACATTTACTACATTTGGAAGAGAGATAGCTGGGGGCATCACCATCTGCATCGGAGAATCTTTAAGGCAGCGTGCACCCCTCCCACATCCGTACCCTTTTGCAATCAGGATTTTGTTGACCGGTTTTAATACTGGTAACGAGTCACCGCATTCGTTTGCGGCAGGGTATCTTCTAGTCGGGCTCTCCTGACTAGAGCCTTCTTACTTGTTTTGTGTTTTGCTTGGGTGTGTGCGTAGTATAGTATACAAAATTAAAGACATACATGCATAAGGAAAATACACTTTTTGCTTCCACTTTTAACATTTTGCTCACTTGCGAAGGCTTATTTGATGAGTAACGATAATTTGTGTCTTCTCAAGTTGTTATCGCAACTGTTACGTTTGTTTGCTCAATAGAAAACACAAAACAGAGAACACAAGAGTACCAAAAGAAGTGTTTTGCTCAGAGAGAATAGGGGTTGCGTTATTTTTTTTTTGTTTTTGATGTGTTAACATCTATACGCGCGGGTAGCGTAAAAGCACAAAACTCAATGCGCTGCGTAATTTCGCCGCTGTAATATTCGCTGCGCTATTTCGCCGCTATAACTCACACCGATAGGCAGTCCAAAATGGAAATACTGGTTGCTGTACAACAATTGTCTCTGCTTGCAAACGAATATGATAGTATTGGTGTTGCGGCAGAGAAAAGTGGTCATCAAAAGTGAAGTCTCGCTCGTGAATTAACTAACGCTGTGCATTGCTTTGAATTCGCTTTGTTTTGTTTGTGCTCAGTCATGATACAAATAATTAGAAAGTGTCATCCGAGCGAACCAGTACCTACTTTGAACACGTGAGTGCGAGGGAGACAGCCATGTTGCTCTCTTTATTTTTCTCTCTTGACTCTGTTAACGCGTTGTTTTGTTAGTGCGACAGAGCTAGGTAGAAAAAGTGTTTTGGTTGTATGCAGCTTATACAATTTTGTAGTTTCGTAAAAATTTTTACCTAAATCAATTTTTGAGTGAAACACTATCGATTATATTAACTTAATAGTTTTTAAAGGCAAAAATTAAGAGTTGGTACTAAAACAAAGAGAGCGCTCTCTCCCCTGATTCTACCGTATTAAGTGTATCATGGTGCTTAGTTTCAGAAAGCAGCCGACTGAGACGAGCAAGTCACCCGGTTCTGCCGTTTAAGTTATGCACACAAACAACCACAAAATTAAATACTTTTACGTACAAGCTTACTTATTTGTAGGTGCAGGGTTTCTGGGTTGGCAATTATTAACATATTTAGTTAAAATAGAGAATAATGGGATGGCAATAATTAAATTTAGCTATAATAAAAAGTGTGAGTTTGTGTACATTCACATAAGAAGCAAAACAGAAATGCACTACGCATATGATGAATGTTGGATACTAGACATCTGCATGAATGCATCCAAATGGGCAAAATAATCATTCATTATAAAAACCTGTACACCTTTTTTGTGCACAGTTTAAATGGGTGTGAGTGAGTGTTGTATAAATTGTCTGTATCGACAGCTGGTCGTCTCACTCACTCCCTTGCTGTACAGCAGTTAATGAGTACACTAAAACAAGTGTGCAGTTTTTGTTACTGCACCCTTTTTTGGTGTGCAGTAAACTCATTGTACAGTGAGTTGTTATTGATGACGCTTCATACAAAATTTCTATGTTCGAGTGCAAAAACATTATTTTGTTGTTCGTCCGTGGTTGACTTTTTGCACCGTAAATGATAGTCAGAAAATCAGATTGTCTTATCCAAGAAAAATATAGTCAATATAGTAATATATAATTTTATTTTGACAAAAACTTACACTTTCATTAGCATTTATTGCGCTTGCGTCGTTCTCTTTACCATCCATGTCTACGTGTTGCAAAATCTTAAAGTCAACTGTACCGTTGTAAGACACTACACACAAGCTGTACTCATATTTTTGAATGGTGTACAACATGTGAGAACAGTATAATGTTGTACTCGATTCTTCTGCACACTGGAAAATACTGCACAGCAAAAAATGAGTGCAGTATTTTAACAACACTATACTACTGTACCGTACTATGGTGTAGGAAATGAATGCATTCATGCAGATGTCTATTGGATACCCTAATAAAATATAAGTGAACTCGTGGATATGTAGTTATAGAATATATTTGCAAAAATTTCATATTTTGATTAGCAAAGGTTGGCGTTATCACACAATTGAGAAATAACTAAAAAGAGTTTAATAACATATCATCTTCCAACATTATAAGAGTATCCAACATTTATTATTTTACTAGTGCAGTTCTGTATTGCTTTTTTTGTGAATACACACACTCCTACACACTTATAGGCTAACATAGCGGACTTCTTTAATAAGAGAATAAATTGACGACTGATGAACCCAAATTCAAAAACTAAACCCAAATTCAATAAAATATTATACGTGCTCATAGTAATAATAACGGTACAAACACACCAACAAACAGGTGTTAACACAACGCCCGTATGTTCCAACACTCATTGATTTGTTTTTTTTTTTTTTTTTCTGTCTCTATGCTGAATGGAGGGCAATAAAAGTAGTTGTTCCGCGCCATTTGCGAACTCTGATATGTAGAGATACAGCTGAAATTTGAGCAGACATAAGTTTCTCCCGTAAATATTCAAAAATAACACAACACCTCTCATGCATTTCATATTTTGCATCCGCCTTAATCAAATCATTCAATGGTCTGACTGTTCATGAAAACTCAGGACTAAAATGTCTTAAGTAAGAAAACAAACCAAGGCACTTTTTCATTTCAATGGCATTTTTCGGAATCGGAAGGTGTTTAATTGATTGATTGATAATTATTAGAGCTTATACCACTTCACAAAACTGTATATCCCAAGAATTTGATACTCGTAAAAAAAATTTGGCACTTGCTCAGTTAAATTTCTAATCTGTATTCCGCCAGCTTAAGTACTTTACCTAAGACAATTAAATGCTCTTCAACAGTTTTAGTACCTATTGCAATGTCATCAACATAACCAATAACACTTCCTTCCCGAATCAATGGTTGCAAGACAAAATTGAGAATCTTTGCAACACTGAAACATTTCATAACCTGTAAAGTAGAGATTTGGGCCGGGGTATATATATCAGTATGGCCCAGGCTCACCGTCACGAGCAATTATTTATCTTGAGCGACGCTTCTGTGAAATGGAGGCAAGTGTCACGAGTCGCGTTTTTCTTAGGGTGCGTTGCCGAAACGGCTGGGCGATCAGAGACGGTGCTGTGTGAATGCACAATTGCCTCTGATCACTTAGGCTATGCCTTCGGCGATTTGAGGAGCGTGACTTGACACCGGAAAACCCACGTGGCGATTCTTGGGGTGAATCTATATGAGTTCGTAAAATAAACGTACTGGTTATGCAGCCGCATTCACTCCTTTTACCTGAATACCTGCTATTTGCGTTTTTTGGTCTAACAAACAAAAGACACTTGCTCGGGGTGAAATTCCTTTTATTCATTTATATTTTTCCTACTCAGAGCAGCCTTTCGCTCTTACTCTTTTCACTTATCGTATTATGTCTTAATTCTCCTGCGCAAAAGAATCTTGTCGTCTTGCCGTTGCCGCTCTGCTTTTTTTGATTCTTCACCACTTTTCCGTAGCTCTGCTTGCCGCGTTTAAACTCGTTGACCCCCGTTCACTGACTTTCTAATGTGGGACATGACCGCACGCTTACAATCCTGGTTACTGGCTGACTTGCTGGTCTTGTGGTCGGCCTGAGCACGCCTCTTCGTGGGTCGCAACCTTCTCTTGCTGATATCATATGTTACCTTATGTTTATGCTTATGCTTGTTCTTTTACCCTTCACCGTACCATACTTATATTAAGTGCAAAACCTGTCACAATATACAATTAAATATAACGTTTTACATGTAATGTATTGTGTGGGAGGTCTGTGCTGGCCCCTTTTTCGTGATGGGGTTGAGTCACGCCAAATACTTCCGTCTCCGCCGTTACCTTGAAACGGCTACGGCGGTTGAGTTGGACCGTCCACGTCATTGGAATAGAAAAGTGGCGTTCTCCTGGATGTCTTCTCCTGGTCCTTTCCTTGGGCCTTCTCTGCGCTTGCCGTTTTCTGAAAACGCTAGGCTACTTTCTCCTTCAGGGATGGGAACACCAGCGCTGACCTCCTGTGTGCCTCCTCCTCGTCTTTCCTCGATAGTCCGCAACGTGGGAGGCGAGGCCAGTTTCTCAACGTACAGCGTTGGCACTCCTGCGTGTGGCACCTTTGTTATGACCGTTGTGCTCTCTACTGTCATTTTGGTAACCGCACTATCCACCGTGTCAATCGCCGACTCCTTGTGCACGTATACTGTGTGCATGAAAACGGTTGCGGACGCATTCCTTTGCCTTTCTTGATAACGGTGGATCCTGTGGATGCGGGATTGGTCATTTTTTGGAACCGCTGCTCTCCTTATCGTCGTCCTTATGCAGTGTCACCAGAACACTCCATCGACGCTCTCACTCTGAGCCATCCTTCTTCTGCTCCTTCTTCACTGCGGAATCTACGTTGTCTCCACCTATTTCCTTGGTCTGTGCATTAGTCTGGAGAACTAGCTTCGCCACACCGCACTGCATGGTCGCGCCCATCTTACATATAAAGTCTATTCCCAGGATCACACTATCTAGCATGGATGGCATCACGAGCATGTCTACGGCTGCTTCCTTACCGTGTAGACTGTAATAGCTTTTCTACGGCTACAGTCGAACCATCCGCTATGCGTTTTTTCGCCTCCGCCACCAACACTTCCCCTATGAATACAACCTTTCTGAAAAGCGCCTCACTTACGAAGTTCCTAGTGGCACCAGTGCCGACCGTCGCTCTCGCTGTTTCGTCTCCGACCATCACTTTGGCGACTAAGCGACCCGTTTCCACTTTCAACGGGCACTCTAACTCCTGAACCCGCTCCGGATGACACCGCTGCTCTTTCACCATTCTCTTTATCCGGCTTGCCTCGCCGCTTACACCCTGAGTGCCACATTGCCTGACAAGACACCACTCACGGATCTGGAAGTTCTCAGACAAAATGCCCACCCTGCGAATAATTGTAGCTGTTTATGCCTTAAAGTATATATCTGCACCTCCCCACCAAAATCAGTATTTTGTTTCCTCTCAGAGCATAAATTATGTTAAACACTTACTAATTATGTTAAGAGCCGCTGAGCAAGCTCAGCGTCTACATATTTCTTAGTACCAATTCGCCAATAAATCGAAGAAGTCACCCAACAAAACACCGCGCGTTTTTATTTCAACCCATTTTATTTCGACAACACGAAATTGTGTTTTTAACAGCATTTATCGCGAGTGCAATCAGCAAAATTCCACTCCTCTAAATTTTCATGGTCTTTCGAGCCGGATAATTAGGAATAATTATCATCACTCGCCTCAGCAAGCTTTGGTGGAATATCCATACACACGCGCGCGCACACACACACACACACTCATCTATAACCTCCACCGGTTAAAAACCTTAGGGAAACCTTTGGTCAACGCGGGACTGCTTGTAGATCTACAAGTGAGAGGAGACAAGTGGTTATAGTGGAAGGTATTGTGCGCCGCTCGGCATTGCCAAGGTCTCCCCCCCAGGGGAGTGCGCTACCCCCGGTACGTAGCCTGGTACCTCTAGGCAACATGCCTGCACCTGCGGTAGCCAGTCCACCCCAGGGGAAGAAGCCAGAGGAGGAAGATGTCTTTGTGCAGCTGGGTGCCATCCTGAACGGCCTTAAAGCCTTTCTGTTCGGACAGCGGCACGTAAACCAGCTGATGAGGGACCAAGCAGCGAAGGTACTTAAGCTATGCAAAGTCCTCTCTGGCAGAAGAAAGACAGCTTCCAGTGATAGCGCGGATACGGCCACACAGACGTCGCCAATTGCAAAGCTGCCTACTAGAGTAGCCAATAAAGTGCAACAGCAGAGTTGCGGAGCTGCGAGGAGTACAGTGACTCCCAAGAGGCGGCGCGAGCTCGAGCCAGGGCAGCGAGCTACGCCCTCAAAGAGGAACAAAACTGGCAATGCAAGTCCAGCAGCTTCGAAGGCGGTTCCACGGAATACGTGGCAAACGGCTCAGCGAAAGAAGTCTAGCAAGCTAGCCGGTAAGGCATCTGGCAAGCCACATACGAAGAGCAGATCGGATGCACTGGTAATAAGTACCAGCGAGCTTTCCTACAGCGAAGTTCTGTCGCTAGTTACGCGCAGAAGCGACGGTGATAAGGTGATCCGCTACTGGAGTTGAATGGAGTAGGCCTGGAGTGTAAAAAACAGCTCAAGGACGAAGTGGAGCTTGTGCTGGGCAAGAGTGCAGTGGTTCGCTCATTTACCGAGCAGACTTACTTTGCCATTCGGGAACTGGACGAGTTAGCCACTAAAGAGGAGATAGTGGCTGCGCTGTCAGCGCAGGCAAACATACCAGCCTACGTCTGTATCTTCAAGAGCATTCGACCTGGATATGGTAACACACAGGTGGCTCAGTTTTCAGTACCAGCAAATCTGGCAGGCAGCATTACTGCCCTGCGCACAGTTCGCATTGGCTGGACCAGCTGCGTCATTCGCCAGCAGGAAGCGCGCACGCGGTGCTACCGCTGTCTGGAGATGGGACATACCACAAGCAGCTGCCGTAACCCCGTGGATAGATCCCAGTGCTGCATCCTACCCCCTAGTCTGCAGCTATCAGAGTTCACTTACACCCTGGACTCCCTGGTAGCAGACGTAAGAGGCCGTCACCCGATCGTCAACGCTGGAGACTTCAACGCGTGGGCAGAGGACTGGGGCAGCTCGTCAACCAATGCCAAAGGATGGGGGTTGCTTGAGGCGTTCTCTCTCCTCGATGTGGCGCTCCTAAATCATGGAACGCAGCACACGTTCAGCAGAGCTGGACTGGGTTCGGTCGTTGACATAACATTTGTCAGTAGCTCGCTCTCCAGTTCGTCCACCTGGAGCATCGACGACTCCTTCAATGCAAGTGATTACGTTGCCATATGGTGCACCCTTGGAATACGCCCGGATCACTGTAATACTCCAGCTCACCACTGGCCTAGGTATCGTGTTGAGACGCTAGAAATGCGGACTTTCAGTGCCCATCTGGAGTCTGCTGTGACCTCTGATATTACTGATAGCACCGAGGACGTGTTGGACAAAACGATTCGGATGCTAAGCCGTGCCTGCGATGATAGCATGATTAGGAGCAGAAGGTACCAGAGGCACCATGCCCCAGCATACTGGTGGAACGAGGAGATCGCTGAGGCTCGAAGCGAATGCAACTATGCTAGACGCCGCTACCAGCGCTCACGTGGATCGCTGCTGTTCCATGAACGTCAGGCTGAATTCCTCGCCAGTAGGAGAAGCTTCCAGAAGCTTATTAAAGGCAGCAAGCGCGGACCTCTGCGACACAGCGGGAAACGACCCGTCTGGCAATGCCTACAAGCTGGTAGTAAAACACTTCATTGCCTCTCCACGCTGCCACCCCATGGACCCAAGATCATTGAAGGAGATAGTAAGGCACCTATTTCCCAGTGTGGATGAGGATATCGGCGAGCTCCCGCCTGCGCCAAGCATGCGTTCTCAAATTGAGCCCATAATGCTAGATGAGATTCACCACGCTGCAACGAGGTTGAAGCCCAACAAGTCACCTGGCCCAGATGGGATTCCCAACCGAGCGCTCAAGCTAGCAATTGCGCTCCGCCCAGATGTCTTTTCGAGCATGTACAACAGCTGCCTACGAAGCGGAGTGTTTCCAAACCGCTGGAAAATTCAGCGCCTGGTCCTCCTACCGAAGCCTGGCAAAAAGCTCGAAGATCCAGCTGCATATCGTCCGATATGCCTGATCGATACTGCGGGCAAGCTACTGGAGCACTTGATATGCACCCGGCTCAATAGCGCCATTGCTGCTACTGGTGGAATTTCACCGCAGCAGTATGACTTTCGCAAAGCGCCATCTACGCTGGACGCTATCGGCAAGGTAGTCGAGATAGCTTCGGGAGCAATAGCTGGATGTAGATGAAAAGGCGGCGCCAAGAAGTACTGCCTAGTGACAACGTTGGACGTCAAAAATGCCTTCAATACGGCTAAATGGGGCTGCATCCTGGAGGCTCTTGAGGCGCTGAACGTGCCGGAGTACCTACTAAGGATAACAAGGAGCTACTTCAAGGATAGAATCCTAAGGTATGATACCTGCGAGACGATGGAGGAGCACGAAGTATCTGGAGGCGTGCTAAAAGGGTCGGTACTGGGACCTCTTCTGTGGAACGTCATGTATGACGGCGTTTTTCGGCTGTCAATGCCAGACGATGTTCAGCTGGTGGGCTTTGCTGACGATGTGGCAATAGTGGTTGTCGCCAAGGATCTCAAGGCAGTGGAGGAAAAGTGCAACCTAGCCATCGCGAAAGCAATACATGGGCTCTCCTCAGTAGGACTGCAGAGGCAGTGCTTATTAGCAGCCGAAAAGCGGTGGAGACACCAAACATCATCGTGGCACTGCAGTCAGGTCTAAGAGGGCGATTAAATATCTGGGCGTTATGCTGGACACCAGGCTATGCTTCAAGGAGCATTTTAAGTACGCTAGCACAAAGGCCGCCTTAGCAAATCGTGCGATCTCGCGTATCATGCCACATACGAGAGGTCCGAAGCAATTCAAGAGACTCTTTTTATCCAGCGTCATAAGAGCGACGATGCTGTATGCGGCGCCGATATGGCAATCAGCTTGCCGCTTTGAGAGCTACACCCGCGGACTGAGAGCTACTCACCGTCTTGGAGCGATCAGAGTTTGTAGCGGCTTCAGAACCATCTCTGATGACGCATGTCAGCTGGCTAGGAAAATCTCGGAGATCTACGAGGGAACTCATGGAAAGGAACTTTCGGATCCCCAGAAGCATGAAGTGCGCACAGCGGCCAAAACGCGCACTTTGGAAAACTGGCAGAGGCAATGGGATGCGTCTAGCAAAGGGCGTTGGACGCATCGCCTCATCCCGAGAATTTCAGCGTGGCAAAACCAGCGGCATGGGCAGCTCATCTACTACACCACCCAACTCCTAAGTGGTCATGGCTGCTTCCGTGAGTACTTGCACCGACTTGGGCATGAGAGTGCAGCGTTCTGTACCTCCTGTGGTGATAGGTTCGTAGAGGATGCCGAACACGTCTTGTTGAACTGGATGAACTGGAGAGGGCTTTCGGCTGTAGCATCAAGTTGGACAACCTGGTGACATTGATACTGGCCAGCAGCGTCAATTGGGAAGCATTCAGCGCGTTCGCGGCGGCAGTCATGACCAATCTGCGTAAGGCTGAGCGCGAGCGAAGAGAGCAAGTGGATTAGGTGGAACATAGACATTGGTGACGCATTACCTAACGGCAATGTTATGTTTCGCTTTTATTTCCTAATAATAAGCCATTGTATATATATGATAAGCAATAAAGGAAAAAAAAAAACACTCATCTACACAGCCTTCAAAAGAGACCACAGATAAGTAATGATTTCCATATTTGTGACATTATTTGTCCGTGTGCATCTATTTTATCAGTATTAAACGCAGTCCGTTTAATATTCTCCGATAAAATTAGTACTTGCACTTTTTCCGTTGCGTCTGGTCCAACTGCATGTAAATATGTAAATGCATGAACTTTAGAGCGGGTGTAGTATGCATGACAATCTGTCATAAGCCCACTATATTGCAGGGTACGTAACCTTCAGACATAGCAACACTTTGTTGCTACGTATATACAAATATAACGCAACTACACAAACGGTCAGCGCACTTGAAATCTGATCAACCACCACGAAGTGTGGGATCCGCAACGTAAGCACTTTAGCCCTTACCAGCTAAGCCAGCGCTTGCCTTATATATGTATATTTAATGTATATGCATTCTTTGCCTTCTGCATATACATGTACATTCATAAATATACTACAACTCTCTCTCTCTCTCTTGACCGCTGCAACGGCAGCGGCCGCTCTGCTGCGACAGAGCTTTATACATAAGCAACCCAATTGCATTTAGGCTAAGAATTCTTTTGATCAAAAATAAAGAGACATTGATAAAACCTTAACCGAATATCACAGACGTGCCAGCGTATAATTATTTAATTTACATCCACAAAAACTGTCCGACATGGCGACCGTGACGTGCGTCCAAAGGACCTAGGATATTGAAATACTTCAACAGCAACAACAAGGATTAATTACACCAGCCTCAACTGTAACAGCAGCATAATCACGTCAACCTTGCTGGAATTGGACATCGATCGATTGAATAGTTCTGAGTGAGTAAGGTGTTTTATTGGTATTGTGTGTCGCAAATGTCTATACGCATCACTCTCGACGAGTACAGGGCGAGAAAACTTTCGGTAAATGCACAGACTACTAGTAAGCCCGAATCAAGAAAAACAAGAAATCGTGGAGGCATACAGCTGCGTATAAAGAAACGCAAAGCTGAAATTTGTAAGCAGCTATATAATAGCAACAAGCCCCCGACTTGGGAAAATGCCAAGAAGCTAGCAGATGAGCTAATCTTTCTTGATGAAGAATCAAAACGACTTAAAACACAATCCAAAGCACCTTATCCTCAATATATAAAGAACTTAGCTAATATATCAAAAACTCAACCAACAGAAAGGAAGCAGCTGCCGAAACCAATAAAGAAGTGCCCTGGAGACTGCAAAGGACCATTATACTCCCCAGCCTGTGCGATGACCTGCACCGGCAACGCTGACCGCACCAAGGCAGCCAAATAAGACGTGAAGAAGCAGTACATCGGCGACAGCAGCGGTTATATTAAGTAAAATAAAAATAATATAGAATTTGTAATAACTCGCACTGTGTTGTGCGAGTTAAGGAGAGTATGGCATAAAAAACCATACAAAAAAATAGACAGGCGATCACTGTTATGATCAAAATAGGGATACAAATAGGAAAATGAAAAAAACAATATATTAAAAATAACAAATGTAAATTACAAATAATTTCAAAATTGGAAATCTTTATAATAATATAATATCTAAAACGGAAAACGTTTATTACACAGAATTGGCCAAAATGGGTCTCATAGACACAAAAACGGTGGATTCCACCGCTAATGTTATAAATAAAGTAGAATCAAGTAGTGTAGATTTAGGAATAACAAATACTTTGTTAATAATTATCGTTGTTATTCTAAGCGCAAATATGTTCTTTAAATTATACAAGCTACACAATAAGTGCCTCAGAAAAAAATACATCAACAAGGCTAACGACCTAGATAAAATCTAGAATTGAATGAAAAAAAAAGAAAAGAAAAAAACGATAAATACTAATAAAAATTTTGAATAAATTAAATTTATATATATATATATTATTGTATGATGGATATACCTCAAGTATCAGAATAAAACTCTGTTACAACGTATGCTTAACAAAGACCCAGATTTCCCAAACAAGTATGAGCATGAGTATCACATAATAAGTATTTCAAAATGCATGCGGCAATAGCCGAAGCATTCGAAAGAGACCCAGAGTTCATTATACGAGCAATTTGTGTACTAAATCAATTTCACGAATTAATTTCGATACCTGATTTTGAGTACGCCTACGTGGACTCGTATAATAGAATTACTAGCCCACTATACCACTGTAGTATAAAAGAAAAAGGTATAGTGCTATCCACTTTGCCATATGTGATGGTAAAAGAACTAACAGAAGATAACGTCTTCTTGGGTCCAGTTACTAAACTAATGGTGCGACTGCATCGATAAATATTAGTAACTCATGGAATGGACAGAATTCAGAGAGCTTATAATACAAAAACGCGTTGAGTTCATTAAATCGTATAAGTGCTTAAATAAGAAAGTTCCCATACGAATTGGAACTATAATCAAGCATACCCAAATACTAGTACAAACGTACAACGAATGTCGGGAACTTATACATTTCAATTATGACAACTTAAATAGTCTACACAAATTACAAGCAAGGGAAATTATCGACAAATTAAGATCAGCGTTAATTACCTTGGACACAAAACACGACCTACACCTATTTCTTCCTTCGGTACTAAGTGTACCGGTAACATTCGATCCATCCGTATTAGACAACCGGATGCCAGACAACGAAACTGACATTGATTTTGATTCTGATTCTGAAGAAGAAATCAAACCAATAAAAATGATACAACAAGAAGTAGTAGATTTTCTGAAAACAGCCTCGTCTCTTCTATTCGAGTACGATGGCAAAGCAGAAAATCTACAAAGCTTCAAAGACGCTTTAAGTCTATTAGACACAATTAAAGGTGACCACGAAGCAACGGCCATAGAACTTATAAAGACAAAATTAAGAGGCCACGCAAGAAACTTGATTAGCAATGAGCAAACGATCGCTCAAATTATTGCAAAACTATCAAGCACAGTAAAAGGCGAGTCAGTAGAAGTATTGTCAGCCAAATTACTCAACTTGCAACAACGAAGCAAAACTGCCAACCAGTATACACAAGAGGTTGAGCAGTTAACAAGAGCTTTGGAAGGCGCATATATAAACGATGGTTTAACGCCGGAACTGGCCAATAAATACAGTACAGCCCAAGCAGTTAAGGCAATGACCAAAAACTGTACTAACGATAAGGTAAAACTTATCATGCAGGCCGGCACATTCAATAACATGAATGATGCGATATCCAAATTTGTCAACAGTTGCACAGAGGCAACTGGACAACCCAACTCTGTATTGTTCTACCAAAATTACTCTCAACGTGGCGGAAACCGCGGAAGAGGTAACTATAGAGGCCGACCTTACAACAGAGGCGGTCAAGGACAATACTACAATAATAACAGAGGCAACACTCGAGGCCAAAACACTAGAGGCAAGTCAAACAGAGGTCATAACAATGTCAGAGTAACCCAAGATGTTTCGGGAAACTCCGAGCAACCTTTAGATACCCAGCAATAGAAACACTAAAGTTCATACAATAAATTTTAGTCTCAATATATTTGTTTCATTTGACCACGTGTCAACAGGTAAAAAACTTACCTTTTTAATAGATACAGGTGCAGACATCTCAATACTTAAAGAAACTTCTGATGTCTTTCATGACATCCAGCCTAATAATGTAATAAACATTCAAGGCATAAGTAAAGAGATTTTAAAATCCAAAGGTCTAGCATCAATAGAGATTCAGACAGGAAAATATATAATTCCACACAATTTTCACATAGTTGATTTAGATTTCGCTATACCATGTGATGGAATAATAGGCATTGATTTTATAAAAAAATTCAATTGTCAACTAGATTTCAAACCATCGGAAGATTGGTTTATAATTAGACCCAATAATCTAAAATATCCGATCCATGTTCCAATAACATATGACTCTGGTATAAACTCAATACTTCTGCCAGCAAGATCTCAAGTTGTCCGAAAAGTCACGCTAACCTCAAAAGAAGATGGTGTATTTATTCCAAATCAGGAAATTCAACCTGGTGTATATGTTGCAAACACAATTGCAACATCTCAAAATACGTTTGTCCGTTTACTAAATACAACTAGTACCGACCAATTAGTTACAATAAATAATTTAAAACATGAATCACTTTCGAGCTACGATGTAGTTCACACAAATCAAGAACATAGAGAAAAAACTGTCATATCTCAGCTAGCAAAAAATTTCCCCCCACAATTCAAGTCGGAATTAACCAATTTATGCACCAATTACAGTGACATATTCGGTCTTGAAACCGAATCAATCACAACAAATAACTTCTATAAACAACAACTGAGACTAAAAGATAATGAACCAGTGTACATTAAGAACTATCGAAGCCCGCATAGCCAGACAGAAGAAATACAAAAACAAGTTGGAAAATTAATCAGCGACAACATTGTCGAACCGTCTGTATCAGAATACAACAGCCCACTCTTACTTGTCCCAAAGAAAGCCCTTCCAGGCTCAGAAATAAAAAATGGCGGTTAGTAATTGACTATCGTCAAATTAATAAAAAATTACTGTCCGATAAATTTCCACTGCCTAGAATTGATGATATATTAGATCAACTAGGTAGAGCAAAATATTTCTCATGCCTTGACTTAATGTCAGGCTTTCATCAAATCGAACTCGAAGAAAGTTCAAGAAATATAACTTCATTTTCAACGAGCAATGGCTCATATCGCTTCACGCGATTACCATTCGGTTTAAAAATAGCGCCAAATTCATTTCAGAGAATGATGACTATAGCGTTCTCTGGCCTTGATTCTTCGCAAGCTTTCCTTTATATGGATGATTTATAGTTATTGGTTGTTCCGAAAAACATATGTTTAAAACTTAACTGATGTTTTTGACAAATGTAGGAAATACAACCTTAAATTACATCCGCAAAAATGTTCATTTTTCATGCATGAAGTAACCTTCCTCGGTCACAAATGCACGGATAAAGGAATCTTGCCAGACGACAAAAAATACGACGTCATTAAAAACTATCCAGTCCCACATGATGCAGACAGCGCGAGACGATTCGTTGCATTCTGCAACTATTATAGACGATTTATAAACAATTTCGCCGAATATTCACGGCACATAACAAGATTATGTAAAAGAATGTTCCTTTTGAATGGACAGTTGAATGCCAAAATGCATTCCAATACCTCAAAGACAAGCTAATTCAACCAACATTACTACAATACCCAGACTTCAGCAAAGAATTTTGCATAATAACGGATGCTAGTAAGCAAGCGTGTGGAGCAGTTTTAACTCAAAACTATAATGGACTCCAACTTCCAATTGCATACGCATCACGTTCATTTACAAAGGGTGAAAGTAATAAAAGCACAACAGAACAAGAATTAGCAGCAATCCACTGGGCAATAGTACATTTTCGTCCATATATTTATGGAAAACACTTTACAGTGAAAACTGACCACAGACCATTAACTTATTTATTTTCTATGGTCAATCCAAGTTCCAAACTTACACGCATGCGGCTCGAATTAGAAGAATACGACTTTACAGTCGAGTATCTAAAGGGTAAAGACAATTTCGTGGCAGATGCCCTATCACGGATAACAATATCCGAATTAAAAGATTTACAAAATAAAGTCCTGAAAGTCACTACCAGGCAACAAAGTAGACAAAATAAATCCTGCGCAGGAAATGAACAAGAACCTTTGCTTAGGCAAAATCATGAAAAAGCTTCTAAGCCCAACGTATATGAAGTCATCACAAATGACGATGTACGAAAAGTAGTGGCCTTGCATATGAAAGGAAAGCTGTGTTATTTCAAACACGGAAATAAAATCGTTGCAAGAATAAATGTTAGCGATCTGTATACTAATGGAGTTATCGACTTAGGTCAGTTTTTCCAAAGGCTCGAAAAGGAAGCCGGTATGCATGATATACGCCAACTAAAAGTGGCACCGCATGAAATCATCTTTGAACAAGTTTCAATAGATAATTTCATAAATATGGGCAATAATACATTGAGATTATTAAGAGTAGCGCTACTCAAGCCGGTGACCATTGTATCAAGCGATACAGAAAAAGAAGCAATTTTGTTTACATTTCATGATAATCCCATACAAGGAGGACACACGGGCATAACAAAAACTTTGGCCAAAGTAAAAAGACACTACTATTGGAAAAATATGACTCGTCATATAAAAGAGTACGTACGTAGATGTCCAAAATGCCAGAAGTCAAAAACAACAACACATACTAAAACTCCTTTAACAATTACCGACACGCCAATAAGTGCTTTCGACAGGGTAATAGTTGACACAGTAGGTCCATTACCAAGATCTGAATATGGTAACGAATATGCAGTTACGCTTATTTGCGATTTAACAAAATATCTTGTTGCCATACCGATCCCAAATAAAAATGCAAATACTGTCGCTAAAGCTATATTTGAATCTTTTATATTACAGTTCGGTCCAATGAAGACGTTCATTACGGACATGGGAACTGAATATAAAAATTCTATTATAAATGACTTGTGCAAATATTTAAAAATAGACAATATAACGTCTACAGCACACCACCACCAGACAGTTGGAACAGTAGAAAGAAGTCATAGAACTTTTAATGAATATATTCGTTCATACATATCAGTCGACAAAACTGATTGGGATGTATGGCTAAAATATTTCGTATACTGTTTCAACACGACCCCTTCTATGGCACATAATTATTGTCCATATGAATTAGTTTTTGGTAAGCAAAGTAACTTGCCACAATATTTTAATACAATAGATAATATTAATCCACTGTACAATATAGAAGATTATGCTAAAGAAAGTAAATTTAGACTAGAACAAGCTTATAAAAGAGCTAGAATTATGTTAGAAAAAATAAAATTAGAAATAAAGAATACTACGATAAAAATATAATTAATTTTGAATTAAAAGTAGGAGATATGGTTTTATTAAGAAATGAAACTGGCCATAAGCTAGAATCAGCATATTTAGGCCCTTACACAGTAGAACAAATAGATGATAGAGAAAATATTTTCATAAAGGATAAAAAGGGTAAGGTACAAAAAGTACATAAAGATAGGCTAAAACTTTTTATTAATTAATCATTCTCATCCAAAATATATATATATATAAATAAAATGAAAAAAAAAAAATAAAAACATAACTTAAAAAAAAAAAAAAATAAATAAACAAAAAAAATAAAAAAAATATAAAGCTACAAAGAACTAAAATAACTACACTAAGTTACGTTATTTTTCAAAGGGAGGGAGATGTAGTATGCATGACAATCTGTCATAAGCCCACTATATTGCAGGGTACGTAACCTTCAGACATAGCAACACTTTGTTGCTACGTATATACAAATATAACGCAACTACACAAACGGTCAGCGCACTTGAAATCTGATCAACCACCACGAAGTGTGGGATCCGCAACGTAAGCACTTTAGCCCTTACCAGCTAAGCCAGCGCTTGCCTTATATATGTATATTTAATGTATATGCATTCTTTGCCTTCTGCATATACATGTACATTCATAAATATACTACAACTCTCTCTCTCTCTCTTGACCGCTGCAACGGCAGCGGCCGCTCTGCTGCGACAGAGCTTTATACATAAGCAACCCAATTGCATTTAGGCTAAGAATTCTTTTGATCAAAATAAAGAGACATTGATAAAACCTTAACCGAATATCACAGACGTGCCAGCGTATAATTATTTAATTTACATCCACAAAAACTGTCCGACACGGGTCAAATTTTTTACCTGCCGGGAGTATAGAAAAAACACAATCCACGGCAAATTCTAAGAACCTTTTCCCAAGAAACTATGAGTTAGAAATCAATTTCGAGCCAGCGGTTTTTTGGGTGAAAATTTGTATATACGAATATGCAAAAATATTTGAAATATCATCAAAAAATCTGTTGAAGGTGATGGAAAACTGGTTTGCATCGTTCTCAAAACAACTTTTTCGAACAGAAATTTTCTTCTTCTTTCAAATAAGGCTCGAATACATAATGAAAGCGACTTATCTAAGCGAGCGCACATCACCGGTCACCACTTGTGAGAGAGCTTTTGTTACAGTTACATTATTTCCAATGAAATAGATGCATAGTTAGCATTAGAAATAAGTGCAAACAATTTTTTCTCCTAAAAGTGATTTTTCAGTCAAATTTAATTTTTGAATATGGATGTTTCGGCGATGTCAATTGGTTATTCGAATTCAAACGTTGATTTATTTTCGTGTATTAATTCCGAATCTTGTTTAGATAATATGCCAAATCATAAGTTAAGTGTTTTTGGAATGCCGAGCGATTTAAGCGAGCTTAATCTACCAACCGCGGGCGATTTTCTAAGGTACTATTTTCTTTTGAGCGATCGATCGAAATGTCAAAGTAAAATGTTTTCTTATGGGCATTTTACCACGGAAGTTGCTGATAGATTGATTGGCTCATGGCACGTGTTAAATATTGCGCTGAACGATAAACGAAGGTTGTGAAAAAGCTTAATGCTTTACTCAATATATACAAAAAAGAAATCAAAGATCAACCTACATCTGAAAAATAAACTTATTTTATATAGGCAAGTGTAAATGCGATTTCCAAACGCGTTTTTGTTCCTGTGGATTAATGCCTGACCGATTAAAAGAATTTTTGCTCGATCAGAACACAAAGAGAAATCTGACAATTCCTGAAGGTGATGCCGAATTTTATGATTTGCAGACATTGGTGACAAGCGTAGTATATTCATATATGTAATTTCAAAGCATATAATAAATACAACTTGTTGCAAGTATAAATAAACATAAACACGCTCAGCATAAACATATATATGTATGCGCTAACCAAAGCACATACATACATATGGTCTGCGCGTGTAAGTAATATGAAGCTTCTTTAGAAGGCCAAGCCAGCGTGAGACCGTTGACCAATGGGAAACGCTGCGCTTACACTTTTGCCAAATATATGAGGATAATCTCTCTCCCTCTCTTTGTAGCTGCTAACTGATAACAGCATAAGTTTATTAATGTTAACTTAGCTTATCTAACAATATATTTCAATTCCAATAAAGACATTCATAAAACCTTAACCGAACAGCACTGACGTGCTTATTGCTTATTGACGTGCATACAATACATTAAGAACACAGTTGGATGATGGCAGACTGCCCTAACTTCTAATTAAACCAAAAGAACGAACATTTTTAGAATTTCTACACAAGCCAGCCAACAGCTTCTGACGATCCATCGTTCAGGCTTTGCCTTTCGAATATGGACGTCGATAAAGAATTTCATTTTCAAACACCTGCTCCACCGCAAGAACATCCCCCAAGACGAGGTCCGCATACGGAAAAATTCGATGCACTTAATTTTGCAACAGCATGCGACAGATTCGGCATATCTGACAGAGTCGCATCATTTTTGGCTTCTGCACTTTTTAAAGACTTTGATGTAAAAGATAAGATGGGAAACTTCATTATAATGATCAAAGCCAAAGTCGCTTGTGAAAGAACGACAGCTCGGATCTAATATCATTTTTTTTTTTTTTTTTTTTTTTTTTTTTTTTGATGGCAGAAGAGATAATTTGTTATTTGTATCAGAAATGGGTGGCAAATACCATACCAGATCTACAAAAAAGTCACATTTACTTGTATCTAAGGGGCCTCAAACCGAGTTCTTGGGCCACGTTATAGTCAACCGTGAAACCGCTGACAATAAGCACAAAAAATTGCATGAATTTTTTCAAGAACAAGGTTTCCCGCTTACCAATTTGATTGGTATCTGCTCTGATGGTGAACCTGCCAATACTGGCACTGAGAATGGAATACTGCGGAGGTTCGAAATCTCGTTGGGTAGACTTTTACATTGGTTTGTTTGTTTGCTCCATTTAAATGAGTTGCCGTTCCGGCATTTCTTTGCAAAAATTGAAAAACAGTACCAAGAAGCTCCGCTGGAAAACAAGCTAAGCTAATAAAAACGTGCGAGCAGCAAACGGTAAGGAAAAATTTTAAAGCTTTTACCTTTAATATACATATACCCTTAACCCATAAAATGGGTAAATAAGGGTATAATGGTTTTGTGCAAAAGTATGTAACAGGCAGAAGGAAGCATCTCCGACCCCATAAAGTATATATATTCTTGATCAGCATCAACAGCCGATATGGCCATGTCCGTCTGTCCGTCTGTTTGTCCGTCTGTCCGTCTGTCCGTCCGCGGGTGTCAGACGACACAAATTACACGTACCTAAGTTCACAAGGCGTCACTGGTATTTCAATAAATTTTCTTATGACGCAGAACTTTGGCCGGACTGAGATATATACACCGGCCAAAATCTCTACCTTACAAGTGGCGCCTGAGCAGGGACGCACAAGTGAAATAGACATAGTACAAGCTGGAAATAAAAACTCCAAACGTGCTACAAACAAGTGTAAAGTGCAAAATCAATCCGCATATACCCGACGATACCCTGGTTATCGTGCACGCATTTAAACAAGCGAAAAGGCAAACGAGTTTTTTTTGTGCGATTAGCGCCGCAGCAAAAGTGGCGGTGAAAAGGTAAACACCGATCGCATAACGGCGCTGTGCACCGGGTCAACGACAAAGAGTACAGCATGCGCCATATTATCAAAAGCCAGTTGGTTTCGAGCGCAGTTGTAAGCGTCGAACAGTGGGACGAGAATATGTGCGGAAGTTTTGGTTACAAAGGAAAGAGTTCGCAAACGAAGGTTAAATTAAATAAAGAATAAAATAAATATTATAATAACATATAATAAAATAAATGTAATAATAATGATGAAAATAAAATAAAAGTCGGCACACACAAAAAAAATTTAACTGAGCGGGAAAAATTCACTTAAATAAAATTTTTAATAATAAAAAAGAGAAAAGTAAATGAAATATTTAAACAATGTAAAGTCGAATTAAAGGGTTTTTTTTTAATTATGTAATATTTAATTAAAAGGGGTTTTGTCGAATAAAAATAAAATTGAATTAAAAGCTTTTTTTTTTAAATTATGTAAAATTTAATATAAAACAAGTGGAAACGTTGCAGTCGAACGCAACCGACTGCGGTATACTCGATACCAGTATTAAAAATTTTGATGCCCATCCATGTGGGATGTTAATTGCTATCTTCATACCAAATTTGGTGACTCTAGTTTGTATAAAGTGGGGAAAGGGGGGCTGGGGGCGCTATGGGTGGAATTGCATCCAAATTTTTGATGCAGATCTTTGTGGAATGTCAATTGCTATCTTCATAGCATTTGGTGACTCTAGCTCGAAGCATGTAATAGGTGGTGAAAGGGGGGCTATGGGGCTTGGGGCGGTATGGGTGGGCGTGGCATCCAAATTTTTGCTGCAGATCTTTGTGGAATGTCAATTGCTATCTTCATAACAAATTTGGTGACTCTAGCTCAAAGTTTGTAAAAGTGTGGAAAGGGGGGCTGGGGGTGGTATGGTTGGGCGTGGCATCCAAATTTTTGCTGCAGATCCTTGTGGAGTGTCAAGTGCTACCTTCATACCAAATTTGGTGACTCTAGCTCAAAGTTTGTAAAAGTGGTGAAAGGGGGGCTATGGGGCCGGGGGCGGTATGGTTGGGCGTGGCATGCAAATTTTTGCTGCAGATCCTTGTGGAATGTCAAATGCTACCTTCATACCAAATTTGGTGACTTTAGCTCGAAGTTTGTATAAAGTGGGGAAAGGGGGGCTGGGGGCGGTATGCTTAGGCGTGGCATCCAAATTTTTGCTGCAGATCCTTGTGGAATGTCAAATGCTACCTTCATACCAAATTTGGTGACTCTAGCTCAAAGTTTGTATAAGGTGGGGAAAGGGGGGCGGAATGGATGGGCGTGGCTCCAATGCACTTTGATGCAGTTTTTTGGGGGTCGTTGCAAGCTATCTTCCTGACAAATTTGGTGGCTCTAGCTCCACTACTCTGGAAGATACACGCATTCCCGTTTTTGACGAAGCGTTGGGGCAGATGGGGGTGGCTAGGGCGGTATTGGTGGGCGTGGCATCCAAACTTTTGATGCAGTTTCTGGGGGGTCATCATCATCTATCTTGGCACCAAATTTGGTGACTCTAGCTAAAAAACTGTGGGAGATATGAGCTTTTCTGATTTTGTTATGTGGGGGGGGGGGGGGGGGGGGCTGTGGGCGGAATGGGTGGGCGTGACTCCAAAACTTTGATGCAGTTTTTTGGGGGTTGCTAGTAGCTATCTTCTTACCAAATTTGGTAGTTCTAGCTGTAAGGGTGCGTGAAATATGCGGATTTATCGTTTTTGAGTTATCGAATTTATCGATTTGCCAGCCCCCCAGTTATCGTAGAACCCGCATCTTGACACTTTAATTTACTATCCCATAGATAAAGAGAATTGGACAGTTTCAAGTCCCTAGCTTGAAGGGTGTGGAAAAAACTTGCTCACATACGGACGGACAGACGGACAGACGGACAGACACCATGACAGACATTGCACAAAACCAATATACTCTTTACCTTCGGTATCGAGTATAAAAAGTAAAAAAAAAATTAAATAAACGTTTCGACAAAGGAAAATAAGGAAAAGGTTAAATCGAATAAAGAATGGGGTTATTGACGGCATTATCAAAGGATCAGAGCACAACCGGTCCCAAACCAACGATGAGTGAGCCACTAATTCCATCACCGGAGGACCGCGGAAACCCAGGCGTAGGTGAACGATGGGTCTGAGATTGCCGGAAAGAAAAACTGGAACGCATCGCCCACGAACTGGGCCTGGATCGAACGGCAATGGTAGACGATCTAAGGAAACGGGTATGTGCGTTTATAAGGGATGAGGGTCATCGCACGGAAACTTGGAAGCGATTGGCCGAGTGGGAATTGCAATTTTTGAAAGTTCCGGAACCGTACACCTCGTATAACACTCTCAATATAGGTATGCGACAGCGGCAAAAGTCGGAGTGAGACTTACTGACTTTGTCTTGGTCATCGAAAGAGGAGTTTCCACCACTCGGGCAAGCGCAGCATTCGCCGGTAAGGCGGCAGATTGGGACGCCATCCGGGATTTATGTAGGGCCGTCAGTTATTCCCCCTGTGACTAGTTCCCAGGTGGAACAGAGGGACAACAAACCTTATATGGCCACGGACTACTAGAGAGCTGAAAGGGACAAACATGTCGTGGTCGTCCCCGAGCAGGTAAGAAAATGGGGAATCCGTTTTGAAGGGCACTCTGACCCGCCTGAGTTCATAGAGGCACTTGAGTAACGCGCGATGACATACGAGGTAGAGCTAGACCGTATTCCCAGGGCAATGAACGGACCTTCACAGACTCGGCGGCGAGCTGGTTCTCAACGAGTAGGCTAAGAGACGTGACATGGGGCGTCTTCAAGAAAGATTTTCAAAATTTTTTTTACCACCCCACTATTTTGAAAGGTTGGAGGATAGCATCAGGTCCCGACGGCAAAGAGCGAGGAATTTAAGGATTATTTGTTAGATCTAAAGAAACTGATGCATCATGCCGGATATAGTACTGATCAGGAATTGAGTAGGATTTATGAAAATCTAGCGCCAGACTACAGGTTGTACATCCGTAGGAAAGACTTTCTGACGCTAGCTCAGCTGACTCAAATGGCCACGGAATTTGAGAGTGTTCGAAGCCAGAACCGCTGGGAAGCAGGGTACGATACGGGGACGGGGGTTGAGGGTCCAAATAGGTTTGGAAGCGTTGACACGCAACGAGGCAGGTTAATCCTTTCCAGAGACCGCTGGCGCAAATTCCCACGGCGCGAAACGAACCAAATAGTTTCCAAGTTGGCGGGCGTGATGTGATTTCGAACAACATTATGGGGCTCGAGCAAAGTAGAGCGCGCGTATGTTACAATTGTTCGCAGGAGGGACACTTCGCCAGAGAATTTCCAAGCCCCAAAGTGCTTTTGTGCAGGCAGTGTGGCAATCGAGGTGTGAGTAGCGGGGAATGTTGTAGCAAGAGAGCGGGAAACAGGCAGCTGCGTCATCCGGAGCGGCATCGGATGGCCGCCAGCACGAGTCAGTCCCGGAGTTAGATTGCCCTCTCAAGGTCGATAAGAGTAGCATAGTCGCCACTGTGATGGTCGTGGACCGACTGGCGAAGGCGACGGTCAACACCAGGGCTACTAGGAGCTTCGTGAGTGAGAGATTTTTCAGGGAGATTGAGGTGAAAGGGGTCATACACGACGCGACAACGAATACACGATTAGCAGACGGTTCGATAGCCATAGACACATTGTTGCGGACGAAGGTGGGGCTCGTCAACAAAGAAGTAATAATGGACCTGCTTGTAATGCCATCCATGATAGATAGTCTTATCCTGGGGATAGATTTCCTATGTAGGATGGGGACAACTTTGCAGTGTGGGGAGGCGACATTTATTTTACAGAGTGCCGAGTTGCCGATCGAGGGTGATCACGGAACCGATGCAGAGCCTACGAAGGAAGGGGACAACGAGACACGCAGGACAGGAGGCGCAGAGCGGAGGAATGTCCTGAGGGCACCCGCAAGGTAGACGCAACGCTAACCATGCGAAGGGCAGGCCGAGACGCAGTACCAGTCGTCGAGGAGCTATCGGTGGTTGAGTTGGGAAGTACTGGAGTTGAGGCACCCCAGCAAAGGGACGGCGCATCAAACCCAGAGCCGGAAGGCGACACGGCGGAGAAACTGGAGTGGCCCGCGGACTTGGATCCGGGGTCACAAGGATTTCATGAGGCAGAATTGACACTTTTCGAGGGACTCCAGGGCGTTTCTAACGTAACCGAACATCGTATAGTTATGAAGGATGACAAACCAATTTAACAAAGGTATTATCCCAAAAACCCAGCATTGCAGCGCGTGATCGACCAGCAGGTAAACGAGCTGTTAGAGGCAGGAGCCATAGAGCCGTCACGGAGCACACATAGCGCGCCTATCGTGCTAGTCCGCAAAAAAACGAACGGACGGAGGATGTGTGTGGACTACAGACAGCTCAATGCGCATTCCAAACGTGACGCATATCCGGTGCCGCGGATCAATCATATTCTGGAGAGACTCATAAATGCTCGTTACATCTCGACGCTGGACTTGAAACATGGGTATTGGCAAATCCCCATGGCGGTGGACAGTCGAGAATACACCACGTTCACGGTACAAGGGCGCAGATTGTTCCAGTGGAAGGTCATGCCATTTGGGCTACATTCCACGGGTGCGACCTTCCAGAGAGTGTTGGACACGGTAATCGGTCCGGAGATGAAACGCCACGCATTCGCTTATTTAGAAGATATCATCGTAATCAGCAAGAAGAAATAACAGCACCTGCAAAACCGGAAAGAAGTCTTCTGGCGGCTGAGTGCATCTAATCTAAAGCTGAACCGGAGAAAATGTTCGTTCTTTCAAAGGAACCTAGTATACCTAGGACATCTGGTAAGCGACGAGGGCATTCAAACAGACCCCTCAAAAGTAGAAGCTATCCGAAACTTAAAAACATCGACGAATTTAAAGCAACTCAGACGATGTCTAGGGATGCCATCATGGTACCAACGATTTGTGTCAAACTTTACGACAGTGGTGCAACCTATGACGGTCCAGTTGAAGAAAGCCCGAAAATGGTCGTGGAACGAGCCACAGCAAGCGGCGCTTGAAAAACTCAAACTCTGTCTGACAACCGCCCCTGTCTTGGCTTGTCCGGATTTCGGGGAAATGTTCACACTGCAGACAGATGCGAGTGACTTTGGCCTCGGAGCAGTGCTGACTCTGAACGTCAACCGGCAAGAGAGAGTCGTGGCGTACGCTAGTGGGAAACTATCGAAGGCAGAGGAGAATTATTCGGCCACTGAAAAGGAATGCCTAGCGATAGTGTGCTCAATCTGGATATTGAAATGTTACTTTGAGGGCAACCGATTTGTGGTGATCAGGGATCATATGGCGCTGAAGTGGTTAGACTCCATAGAGAGCCCAACAGGAAGAGTTGCACGGTGGGCATTGGAGCTCGAGCAGTACCAGTTCGACGTGAGGTACAGGAAAGGGAAGCTCAACGTGGTGGCAGACGCGCTGTCGCGAGACCCGCTGGAGCAGTTCCAGCAATCCGTGGTTCAGCAGTCAAAGGGGAAGTGGATCCAAGGGTTGCGAGAAAAGATAGCCAAGGAACCAGCCAAGTACGCAGACTACAAGGGAAGAAAACGGTCAGTTGTACCGCCACCTACGCAACCAGGCGGATGACGAAGATTATATCCCGTGGAAGCTATGCGTGGTCGAGGATCTCAGGAAGAGGGTGTTGCAGGAGTGCCACGACGCGCCGACAGCCGGTCACCAAGGTATCCGGAAAACGGTCATGAGACTGTCGCAGCGCTATTATTGGCCAGGTTTGTTCCGAAATGTGTCCAGGTACGTCAGATGTTGCGAGAAATGCCAACTTTTCAAGACAGAGCAGAGGAAGCCAGCGTGGTAGATGTTAACATGACAGGTGGCGGATCCAATGGCCATCCTGTGCGTGGACTTTGTGGACCCCCTGCGCTCAAAACAGGGCAATTCTATGTTTTTGGTGTTCCACGACGCGTTCACGAAGTGGGTAGAACTGGTTCCTTTAAAAAGAGCAACAGCAGCAACTCTACAGAAAGCCTTTCGCGAGCGAATCTTAGGCAGTTTCGGCGTACCCAAGAAACTCGTATGCAACAACGGAGCCCAGTTCACGGGCCGAAGTTTCAAGACATTTTTGAACTCGCTAGGCGTAGAGGTGGAACATACGGCCCAATACTGCCCACAGGAGAATCCGACGGAGAGGACCAACAGGTCGGTGAAGACGATGATAGCGCAGTATATCTCGGGAAGTCAAAGTTCGTGGGACGAACTAATACCCGAAATCTCGTTGGCAGTCAACTCGAGCATTGCAGGGAAACCAACAGCGAGCGTCGAAGGATCAAGGGAGGAATTACAACCCGAGAAGGAGGGAATGGAGGCCGACGATCAACGAACTGGTTCTGTTGAGGACCCACCAACTCTCAAAAGCCAGCAACGGTTTCGCTGCGAAGCTAGCCCCGAAGAACGAGGGACCGTATCGGGCAAAAAGATTCATCTCTCCACATGTCATGCGATTAGCAAAGGAAGGGGAGCGCAAGAGCCGGACGGCTAGCATATCGCAATTGAAACCTTCCCAACAAGAAGACGAGGACGACACAGCGAGTCTACAACAGGAAGCGGAGATAAGCGAAAGTCGATACCCATCATAAGCAGACGTTCGCACTTCGCCCTCTTTCTTTTTCTTATTTGTTCGTTTTCAGAGACCTACTAACAAAACCCCACCCCAACAAAAAAACCCACAGTCTCGACCAGAACGAGCGCAGGTACCCTGGCTATGGACATGCTACCCGAGCAACGAAATCCTGACGGCAGAAGCAGTAGAGGAGATCCGAGCGTGGCTCTGCAACGTAGGGTCGGCGGGACAGCGCTATCACGTCACGGCAGCTGCAGGTGGTCAAGGTGGGCCAAGCTCACATCTAACGTATATATAAGGAACGGCAAAAAGCCCAAATTTAAATTACGTTCTTGTTGTTATAACTGCTGACGCGCTCACGCACTCTCGCCTAGCGCTCTTTGATTTTTACCGTTTTATCGTGCTCTTTGCATTGATACGTTTTAACTTACACATACCTGTACCCTAACTTTTTTTGCTAAAGCATATTACTTCATGATGCTTGTCTGTTGCAGTGAAAATTGCAAATGGTTGGTTCAACCAACCAAGATTTTATTTTGTGTGGTCTATGTGACAACATCATCCACATGAAATGTGTTGGCCTTACAGCCAAAACCAGGGAATGTCTGCTTGCTGACACAGGCCTTAAATGGTATTGTGGGTCTTGTAAAGAGTTGGTGAAAGAGTCTTCGCAATTTATGAGGCAGACTCACGAAGGCTTTAAAGCTATGCACGTTGCTTTTAATAACCTGCAAACGTCTTTCGAGCAGCTTGAGTCGAATTTCAAAAAAGGCAAAGTGATAACTGAATCCCCGAAGCGTAAAAAGACTTCGGGACCTCATCCGATAACTGTCCCACCTGTCCTGCCCACTAAACCGCTTCTGGCGCCTAGCAATAATCCCCCCATGGGTACTATTGCTAGCTCATTAAGTTCATTTAACTCCCCGGCAAGGAATCTTAACAATAACCTTGCCACTAATAACATAATTTGTGATCCTATTAGTGAGTCCTCCGGTCCAACAGCTAGTGTGCCTATTGACTCTACTGGCGTTACAATTAGGGCACACAAGCCTCTGGTTGTTGTGCCACTAAATAAATTTGTTTTTGTTTCTAGGCTGATGTTGCAGCACATGTTAAAAGTAAAATCAATTCCCCTCTTATATTTTTTTTCTAAGGTTTAAATTCAAACATGCCAGAAGTATATCTTCTTACAAGTTGGGTGTACCGCCTGAACTCTTTTCGACAATTTGCTCTGAAAAGTTTTGGCCGCCGCAGCTTGTTGTTAAAGAGTAAACGAATAGTTAAATTAATAACAATAAGGGTATAAGGATCAATAGCACACCGCCTGTTGGCCATCCTGTTGCCTCCACCTCGGCGGCAAAAAACTAGCTGAAGTAATTAGCTTGGCCTATCAAAATGTTAGAGGCCTTAACACTAAACTGGCTAAATTATAAACTAACAGCTTATCTTTTGATTCTCAAATAGTTGCACTCACTGAAACCTGGTTAAAACCTGATATTTCAGATTATTCCATTTTCCTTCTAAATATAACTTGTACAGATGCGATCGCACTTCCCGCAATGGGGGTGGTGTTCTTATTGCTGTTGACTCATGTATTTCCTCTGAACAGATTCTTTCTCAGCATCTTCCGGACATAGAGTTTTTATGTGTTAAAATATTACTAAACGGCCGATCACTTTATGTTACTTGCTCTTATATTCCTCCTCATTCTGATATTAACATTTACTCATCCCATTTGATTGTGGTTGGTGATTTTAATCTGCCACATGTTGTATGGTCTGTAAATGACACATCTTCGGCGGTATTACCAGTCACTTCTGATGATTTTATCGATGGCCTACTGGAGTTAGGCCTATCGCAAGTTAACAGAGTGCATAACTGTAGTGGTAGAATGTTGGACTTAATATTTGTTTCGGACTCAGATTGCAGTAATGCTAGTAGAATACCCCCTCTAGTGCATCCGGAAGATACCTACCATCCAACCTTAGAACAATCCATCCAAATTCTTAACCCTAATTCAGTAGCTAATAATACTTGAAAAACCCATTGCTTTTGTCAAACTAACTTTACTAAATTAAATTATCTTCTTCAACATACTAATTGGTCGCGCCTTTATTCTTGTAGTGATATAGAAACTGCCATAGCCATATTTTATAGGACCTTAAATTCGCTTTTGGATATTTGTGTTCCCCTCACTTGTTCTTCAAGTGATAATAAACCACCTTGCTTTACGAGAGAACTATCGAAATTGAAAAACGCAAAGACAAGATCATATAAAATATTTAAAAAATCGGTAACTACTTTAGATTCATCTTCGTATTTAGTAGTAAAATCTAGATTTCTTTATGTTAACACATCTTGTTATAATAATTATCTTATTCGTTGTAGACTAAATTTTTCACGTGACCCTAAACAGTTTTATAAATTTGTTAACTCAAATCGTAAGTCTTCTTGCTTGCCGTCTTCAGTACACCTTGATAATACAAAAGCAAGTTCTGATCAGGCAGTAGCCGATCTATTTGCTGAGAATTTTCAATCAGTACATTCAACGAATTTACATAGTAGTAGTAATTCCTATCCTTTTCAAGTTCAAACGTCAAATTGCATATATGTCCCAGTAGTTACTGAGTCTACGCTCCTGAGTGAATATAACTCTATTAAACCTGGCTAATTGCCTGGTCCTGATGGAGTGCCAGGTTGTATTCTTAGATACTGCGCGAATTCTCTTTGTGCGCCATTAAATAAATTATTTAACTTGTCTGTTGATTCAAACGTGTTCCCTGATATATGGAAGGAATCCTTTATAATTCCACTCCATAAAAATTCTTCAAAATCAAACGTTAAAATTATAGGGGCGTATCCAAGTTGTCTGCCATACCAAAAGTCTTTGAAAAAATTATTTGTTCTCAACTGCAACATGGCTGAATATCGATTATATCGCCTTATCAACACGGTTTTGTTAGGCGTAGATCTACTACAACTAACCTTCTTGAATTCACTTCGCTTGTTATCAAAGGGTTTCAGGGAAAAATGGAAACTGATTCTGTAAGTCATTCTCTGTTGCTTCATAAATTAAATATTATTGGATTTCCATCAAAACTTGTATTGTGGCTTTCGGAGTACTCGTGTGGCCGAACACAAACAGTTGTTTTTAAATCGTCTGTATCTAAACCTATTTTTGTTACCTCTGGTGTTCCCCAGGGTAGTCATCTTGGTCCTTTGCTATTTAATTTGTTTATTAACGATCTCCCAGCTGTTATTACTAACTCTTTTGTGTATATGTTTGCTGATGATGTGAAGCTATGTTTCACCTATAATGACGCTTCCCTGTGTCATTTACTACAGACGGATTTGGGTGCTTTGTCAGCCTGGTGCCGTACTAACTTACTAAATGTAAAGTCAAAATGTAAAGTCATGTCTTTTTGTAGAAGTACCTCTCATACTGCTCACTACTTGCTTGATGCTTCACCACTTGACCGCGTGTTTGAAATTAAAGATTTAGGCATTATTCTTGATCCTAAATTAAAGTTTGACGCTCATATTTCGGATATGGGCAATAAAGCCATTAATGTCCTTGGCTTCATCAAGCGGTAGTCGAAAGAGTTTAATGATCCCTACACCACTAAAACGATTTATACATCCCTAGTACGTCCCATACTGGAGTATGGATCTTGTGTGTGGTCCCCACAATACTCGATTCACTAGGACAGAATTGAATCTGTGCAGAAGAAATTTCTTCTATTTGCCCTTAGAAGTTTTAACTGGGTTCCTGGAGTTGACTTACTCCCGTATTCTAGTAGACTCCTTTTGATAAATCTTCCCTCCCCGTTAAACCGTAGAACTGTGCATGGAGTATTATTTATTACTAACCTACTTAATGGTGAAATCGACTCATCAGTTCTATTGAGTCCAATTAAATTTAATGTGCCAATTAGATCTTCACGTAACTTTTTACCCCTTAGCCTTGATCGTTGCTTCAGCAACTATTTATCTCATGAACCATTTCGTGTTATATGTTCTGACTATAACAAACTTTATTCTCTTGTCTCCTTAGAAGCCTCAATTCCAGTACTAAAAAGATCGATCCTGTTTGCTTTATCTAATCGTGTCCAATAATTACTAATCTAACGCTGGTCTGATTGGGTTTTTCTGGGTTTTTCCCAATCCTCGCAACAAATGTTGGACTACTCAATTTTTTATTGAATTTCCCAGAGCTTTAACGTTAAATTTTCATTATATTTTCAGATTTATATATTATTTATATTTTTTACTTAATTTAATTATTTTAACTATTTTTAATTTAAATTAAATTTGATTTCTTTTAAATGTCAGCTGCTCTTAGCTGACAATAATAAATAAATAAATAAATAAATAAGAAACGGCAATAAGCCATGTAATAAATAACGAAAGAGACGCACGAGAGAGCCGCGACCCGAAGACGGCGGTCGGGAGGGCCACGGCGCGATCAGTGCCGAGCAAGAGACCGGCGCGAGTCAGAGAGTGAAGAGAAGTTCGACTGAACCCAAGCGTATCGGAAGATTTGAGATTGTATAGTAGTTAAATTCGAAAAAATAGAAATTAGTTGTAAGTTTGAAGGAAAAATAGCACAGAAATAGAAAAAAGGAAGAGAAACGAATAAACTTTTAACAATTTAGTTGAAACTAAGCCCCCCCCCCCCCCCCCCGTGCTGTTCTTTTGATTGTCGAGGTTTGCATGCAGTTGCCAGGTTTGCGTACATACGCACATAAATACGAGCCGCTGAGTTTGCGCATACTTGCGCATATGTACGCGCGTGATACCCTAACCCCGGCGAAACAGTCTGAGTGGCCAGTGGTATTCGTACTGTGGGCTGCCTAGTTCATCACCCTCCAACGATCACTCCGTTTTCGACTAACGCGGGTGTCGGACGACACAAATTACACGTATCTAAGTTCACAAGGCGTCACTGTTATTTCAATAAATTTTCTTGTGACCCCGGCCAAAATCTCTACCTTACAATGCACTTGGTGGACCAGGTAAAACGTATCTTTTTATACCCTTCACAGGGTATATTGACTTTGTCATGAATCTGTAACGCCTTAAAGGAATGATGGGAGACCCCATAAACTATATATCAAAATGATCAGGACGAGCTTAGGAATTGATTTCCGTCGGTCCGTCCGTCTGTCCATCCGTCCGTCTGTCCGTCTGTCTGTTTCAATACGATTTCCGGCCAAACTGCTGAACCGATCTTTATGAAACTTTCACAGATTGCTTAGATCATGTCGGGTTTGTTCACTATGAAATTTCAACCCGATCGAAGCATTCTACGATATAGCCACCATATAAATTTACCAAATCAACACGATTTCTGGCCAAACTGCTGAACCGATCTTGATGAAACTTTCAAAGATTGCTTAGATCATGTCGGGTTTGTTCACTATGAAATTTCATCCCGATCGGAGCATTCTACGATATAGCCACCATATAAATTTACCATATCAACATGATTTCCGGCCAAACTGCTGAACCGATCTTGATGAAACTACGATATAGCCACCATACAAATTTACCATATCGTACTATCAATTGTTGTCTCTGTCGTGCACTTTCAAGTACCTACATGTCAATATGTTGTTTTTGTCGAAAACAACCAGTAAATGACGATCAAGAGTAAAAATATAAGCGAAAAATAACCAACAACTGCACAGAAACATAAGAGGGGGGAGTATTGATTTGGCTGTGTGAAGGGTATCATAGTCTTGGCATAGCCAAAATTAACTATGCGCAGATGAAATAAATGCGTGCTTAAAGTCTGCAATTTTGTGGCCCAAAATACAGAAAATTGCATTAACGAAGAATATGCGAGTGCACTTAAAAGGTGATATTGCAGAAATGCTTCTTCAAGTAGGAAATGGATTACTTCCAACCCATGATGGCAAAATAACTTAAGCATCATTTTTTTTTTATGTTGTAAAAAGTATTGAAGAACTAACTCTAAAAATATTTCCGGATATTACAAATATATCTCAAGAATAACTCGAATGGTTTTCAGAACGTGCTATTTTGACTGCGAGATATGACAATGCATTGCAAATAAACGAGTTTTTATTAAAATCATTTCAAAGTGAAGAAATGACATATAACTCTATTGATACTGTGACTGAAATCGAAGATGAAGTTCATTAGCCCGTCGAGCTTCTTAATTCATTAAATCCGGCTGGCCTGCTTCAACATAAATTAACTTTAAAGATTGGTGCACCTGTAATGTTGATTCGCAACTTGAAACCGCCAAAACTTTGCAATAGTACAGGACTGCAAGTTAAAGTCCTTCATAAGAATGTTGTCGAAGCAATTATCTTTACTGGCAATGGTATAAGGGAAACGGTTTTTATACCGAGTATCCCATTAATACCTTCTGATTCTGAATTGCCAATTCAATTTAAAAGATTGCAATTTCCTTTAAAAGTTTGCTTTGCCTTAACATTGTTTTTCTCATGGCCAATTTTATGTAGCCAGCTCAAGAGTCAGTTCACCAAAAACTTTAATTTTATAAGCACCTGACGGAAAAACAACCAATGTCGTTTATAAAGAAGCTCTTAAAAGTTGTTAATAATTGCAAATTAAATTCAATAAGTGGATAAGGCCTATAAATATTAAATACTTTGCTTTAATATTTTGTGAAATATTTTCTTAATTATTTATTTTGTATCTATATTCTATTGTTGAAATTTATATAAACTATCCGCGCAGCGAAATGAGCGGGCCACTTACTAGTCTATATATACAAAATTAAGTGGCAAAACTTCTTGTTCGCTTACTCTTCCTAGACGGTTTGCCCGATTCCAATGAGTTTTTCCGGGGTGATTGGGGTCTTTGTGGAGTGTGCAAATCTTTAATTTAATGTGTGAATCATTGCTTTTTTATCATTGTTTTGCCGCAAGATTGCCTTTTACTAATAAACAGAAACAGCAGATGGATGTTTTTAAAAAACATTGACATTGCATGTTGATAGTTGTTGCCAGCCATTCGTTCTTTCTATGGAGCTAACAACACATACAGTAAAATACATAAATATTTTCCAAATATTTTCTGAAAATTTTTAAAATTCAATAATCGCCCGTATTCCCGTTGTCGTTGTCGACGTAAAACGTTGTCGTCTGACGACGACAAACCAAATTTGGTATTCTCGTAGTCGTCATCGTTACCTATCGACAACTATCGTCACATAATCGGTATTCTGTAAATAAAAGTGACGACGATATTGTCTTGACACGACTCTGTTTTTGTCGTTGAGATTTTTTGTGACGACTGCCAACGACTGTTTAAGAAATTAATTGATTTTGTTAAAAAAAATATAAAAATTGAGTTTAAATGAAAATAACAAATTCAAAACAATTTGAAAAGCTTGTGGAAGAGTTGGAAAAAAATCCATCTCATTGTGGGTCTTGTAAAGAGTTGGTGAAAGAGTCTTCGCAATTTATGAGGCAGACTCACGAAGGCTTTAAAGCTATGCACGTTGCTTTTAATAACCTGCAAACGTCTTTCGAGCAGCTTGAGTCGAATTTCAAAAAGGCAAAGTGATAACTGAATCCCCGAAGCGTAAAAAGACTTCGGGACCTCATCCGATAACTGTCCCACCTGTCCTGCCCACTAAACCGCTTCTGGCGCCTAGCAATAATCCCCCCATGGGTACTATTGCTAGCTCATTAAGTTCATTTAACTCCCCGGCAAGGAATCTTAACAATAACCTTGCCACTAATAACATAATTTGTGATCCTATTAGTGAGTCCTCCGGTCCAACAGCTAGTGTGCCTATTGACTCTACTGGCGTTACAATTAGGGCACACAAGCCTCTGGTTGTTGTGCCACTAAATAAATTTGTTTTTGTTTCTAGGCTGATGTTGCAGCAATGTTAAAAGTAAAATCAATTCCCCTCTTATTTTTTTTTCTAAGGTTTAAATTCAAACATGCCAGAAGTATATCTTCTTACAAGTTGGGTGTACCGCCTGAACTCTTTTCGACAATTTGCTCTGAAAAGTTTTGGCCGCCGCAGCTTGTTGTTAAAGAGTAAACGAATAGTTAAATTAATAACAATAAGGGTATAAGGATCAATAGCACACCGCCTGTTGGCCATCCTGTTGCCTCCACCTCGGCGGCAAAAAACTAGCTGAAGTAATTAGCTTGGCCTATCAAAATGTTAGAGGCCTTAACACTAAACTGGCTAAATTATAAACTAACAGCTTATCTTTTGATTCTCAAATAGTTGCACTCACTGAAACCTGGTTAAAACCTGATATTTCAGATTATTCCATTTTCCTTCTAAATATAACTTGTACAGATGCGATCGCACTTCCCGCAATGGGGGTGGTGTTCTTATTGCTGTTGACTCATGTATTTCCTCTGAACAAATTCTTTCTCAGCATCTTCCGGACATAGAGTTTTTATGTGTTAAAATATTACTAAACGGCCGATCACTTTATGTTACTTGCTCTTATATTCCTCCTCATTCTGATATTAACATTTACTCATCCCATTTGATTGTGGTTGGTGATTTTAATCTGCCACATGTTGTATGGTCTGTAAATGACACATCTTCGGCGGTATTACCAGTCACTTCTGATGATTTTATCGATGGCCTACTGGAGTTAGGCCTATCGCAAGTTAACAGAGTGCATAACTGTAGTGGTAGAATGTTGGACTTAATATTTGTTTCGGACTCAGATTGCAGTAATGCTAGTAGAATACCCCCTCTAGTGCATCCGGAAGATACCTACCATCCAACCTTAGAACAATCCATCCAAATTCTTAACCCTAATTCAGTAGCTAATAATACTTGAAAAACCCATTGCTTTTGTCAAACTAACTTTACTAAATTAAATTATCTTCTTCAACATACTAATTGGTCGCGCCTTTATTCTTGTAGTGATATAGAAACTGCCATAGCCATATTTTATAGGACCTTAAATTCGCTTTTGGATATTGTGTTCCCCTCACTTGTTCTTCAAGTGATAATAAACCACCTTGCTTTACGAGAGAACTATCGAAATTGAAAAACGCAAAGACAAGATCATATAAAATATTTAAAAATCGGTAACTACTTTAGATTCATCTTCGTATTTAGTAGTAAAATCTAGATTTCTTTATGTTAACACATCTTGTTATAAAAATGTCAACTAATCTATTATCAAACAAAAACCAACAAGCAAGCATATTTTACTGGAAAGTCATAGTGGCATGCAACACAAGGTGCTTTCAGATATTTCAAACACTTTAACATCCATCAAGCGCACTATGGAAGATGCGTCCCAGAAACTATTGGAAGTCGAGGAGAAAAAACTGAAGCTCCTGGAAAAGCGTGATTTACGAGAAATCGAGCTACACGAAAAAGAGCTGCAATTAAAAACACTTGATATTGCTTTTAAAGAAAAAAAACTAAAAATGTTAAGTATAAATAATTAAAAATTAAATTTTATTTTTGTTATTTTTATATTTAAATGAAACTTAATTTATTTGGTTTCGAATATCCGTGGCTTCGGAACTTGGTGAATGGTCAATGTCACCGATTCCAACGTCCATTTGACCAATTTCTTCTGATTCTTCGATTTCCTCATGTACACTTGTAGCATATTTAACACATACATTATGCAGTGCTGCACAAACATTGACGATTTGAGTTGCCTTTGCCGGTTTGTAGTGGAGTTGGCGGGCACCGATTATACATCGGAATCTGTTCTTCAAAACACCAATTGTGCGCTCTACAACATTTCTTGCCTTGGCATGCTTTACGTTGTAAATCGCCTCAGCACTTCTACTTTCGGCAGATCGATAAGGCGTCATTAGAAAGGTTGCAGAGGATATCCAGCATCACCTTAATTAAAAACTTTTAAAATGGTGGGCTTTGTATGTTAATCATTCATACCTAAAAGCCAATTGTGTTGATCACCAGCACGATAATTTTCTTCCAAAACGCGTTTGGCATGGCTTACATTCCATATTAAGCTATCATGCGCTGAACCAGCATACCGGGCATCCACAAAGCGAATTTTCATTTTGTGATCGCAAATCTGGATTAAATTGAAATAAATCTCGATTTATGTAAGACTTTATATACTTATAAATTATACTTACAATCATGGCATTCAAACTGAAAAATCCTTTTCGATTGTAATAGAGGTGCTGGTCTTCCTTGTTTGGAGCCATGATCTTAATGTGGGTGCCATCCACACACCCAATTACACCGGGAAATCCGGTTTTCTCAAAGAAATATAGCTTGGCCTCAGCTTTTTCCTCTTCAGTCATCTCTAGCTTTATCCAAAAGGGGCAAATAACACTTTCTAGTACATCAATTGTCTCCGACAAAACCCTTGAGACAACCGGCTGCGACAAACCAAGATTAAAGTCGTTGCCGACACTAAGTTGGTAGGATCCCTGACCCAAAAACAACAATGTTGCAGCCAACTTCGATTTGTTGCTCACGGAAGACGACCTGACTCTATTTTTCATTCCAGGCTCTATTTTTTGGAGAACATTTATGAATGCTTCTTTGCTAAGGCGAAAGTATGTTTCAAATCTTTAAAAAAAAAAAAAAAGTTAGCGCCCACTATTGAACCCAAATTGTGATTTTATTACTTACTTCTTGTCAGGCAAGTTCATTATGTCTGACGTGTTCCTTATGTTTCTCCTAATTTTTATAAGATTACATTTTTTTTCATCATCACTAGATGCATCAGATGCGAAAAACATGTTTATTTACATATATAAATTTTATTAAACTTGCAATCAACTGTCAAATTTCTGTGTGAATGGTGTTTTTGCGATAGAACTATCGATAACGAGACGTCGTCGTCACAAGTCTGTTACAGAATACCGAAATAGCATCGAAGTGATACGATATTGATGTGATGTGACAACGACTCTAAATTGACAACGACGTCGACGACGACAACGGGAATACGGGCGAATAATTTTTTGAATCGCCATTGAACTTTCTCATAAAAAAATAAAATATAATAAAAAAATGGCTCAACAACGCAGAAGTAATACTGTTGGCAGGCATACGCTCAATTCACGTCGAATTTCAATATTGAGAAAAAATCAAAGCGAAGAGCAACCAGCTCAAATGAATGCCCGAGGTAGAGCGGTGTACAGAGAGCGGCGTGCACAGTTGATAGCTGAATTCGCGGAAAATCAACGGCCAAATTATCGTCAAGACCGCGTTCCGCTTCGCCTTCGCGATCGCCTACGATTCTGACTGCGACTACAGCCTGCATGGTGGCATTGGAGTAATGGATATTATTTGTACACATTACAATGCAACGAAGTTTCGAGGAGATTCAGCTGGCATGTTCTGCTCCAGTGGCAAAGCGAAACAGCCTGCATAGGAACCGCCACCAGAACAATTACATTCTTTGCTCACTGGAGAATCGCTGACGTCTTAGCATTTCTTGCAGAACATACAATCATAAAAATCATGCCTTCAAATGACTTCTTTTAGTGCCACAAAGATCATTAGAGATGGATTTATGCCGACGTTCAAGGTGATTACTTCGCATGGAATTTGACATTTTTTTGTTTTATTTATTTTTATTTATTTGTATTTAAAGCATTCCTGACGCTAATGCATTTCTGCTTTAACATTGCCGCGATAGTCACAACATTGTATATAATTAGACTTAACATTATGGTTTTTATAGTAATTTACAAGAAAATTTTAACAATTAACATTTATATTATTATAATTATTTTTTTTAAAACATATGCATTTTGGCTTACCTAGTGTGTGCTTGATAGATATTCCTTAATTTTAACAACAAGTTTAGGTGTTCTACTGATGGTTTTCATTTCGTGTGGGAGCTGGTTCCAAAGCCGAACAGCATAGGAATAAAAGTGTCTATTAGAACTTGATAATTTTGATCTAATCGGAACAATATTGTTGGTTAGCTGAGAGGAGGATGGTCTAATTATGTTATATAAATAGTCAGGTTGTTTTGTGTAAATTATTTTATGGAAAAATGATAAGACTTTTACCTCTATCCATACCTTAAGGCTTAGTCGAAAGATCTTCTCGGCATAACATGTAATATAGTCAAATCTTCTTAAACAAAACACATAACGAGCTATACTATTAAGGAGGGTTTACAATGTCAGCTTAGCTTGGATTGAAGCTTTTAAAAATCTGAAATGTACGCTGATAGTTTACAATGTCAGCGTGAACAATGCAATCAGCTGATTCGAACAATGATTTTATTGTTATATATTCGTTAATATGTACCAAATAAATATTAAAAAGTGAATTCTATTATCATTTACCTCAGTTTTGAGCAAAATAGAGGCAAAAACCTTGGAGCTTTCAAGCACATGTTACTAATTTCAAAAATACGCCATCTATTGACAGCTTTTAAAACAAAATTTTTAAATAGCTTTTTTCCACTCCAAGCTGAGATGCAAGCGAAAGCGGTTACAGATTGAGAGTGAGTGAGACGAACTTATTTGAAAAATATGTGTGGCAGACACAAGCAAAACATTTTCCAATCTCACGCTGACATTGTAAACCCTACTTTAAACGCAACATTAAGTTCATTTTTTATTTTTTTTTTGGGTTGGAATAATTTTTGTTATTTTTCATTGATCTGGGAAGGTGGATGAGGTTAGAGCTGCATTAATTATGTGTGTAATATGCCCTAAGATTTTCGGCAGTATCATTTTTATGAATTTAGGGCTTACATCCTCCAGTCCTTCAGCATTAGACTTAATTTTAAGTATGGACTCTAAGACATCACATTGATTGACACAGACAAATTCAAACCTATTTCCACAATTATTTGACAGAACTGGGTATACATACGAGCTAGTATTAGCTTCAGGTACATTAAGGTTAGTAAATTTAGTGTTTAGGTCATTTAAATCAATATCATCATTAAGGTTTTTTACGTCATTGCCTATTCCTATGTTTTTAATTACTTTCCATGTCTGACTAGTATTTATTCCACTTTCGAACTTGGCAGAATAGTATCTTTGTTTAGCATGCCTTATTAAATCATTGACATTTTGCCTACTTTTCTTGTACTGTTTGAAATAATAGTCCATTTTATAGCGTTTCCACTTGTTATAAATAATATCCCTTTGCTTGATTGCATTTTGTATGTGGGTATTAAACCACGATCTAACAACTGGCTTTTAGAAAATAAGTCTTAATTGGTACAAAAGTCTCATGTTTGTGGGGTCATTATATATATGAAACGCACCTTAGTGATTAGTGCATAAAATTATAGTAGTGATACTGTAGCACTAAGAATCGTACATGAATAAATAAAATAAATAAAATAAAATAAATAAAAAATATATATAATTGGTGACGTTATGCTGAAATATCTGAATTTTTTGGTCAACTGATGGCATAGGGTAAATCTCACTCCAGTCACACAGTCGGCACTCACTTAATAATATATCACAGTTAATATCCCTAAAATTTCTATACTAAATAACTTTATCATTATAGTCAAGTTTTATATGATACGTCAGGAAAATTAAATCATGTTTTGAAAAAGCAGGTACTGATAGTTGATCATATAACAAAATATTATTAGTACTACTGACCAGGATTATATCTAACAGTTTATTACTTGTCCTAGTGAAATAAGTAACCAGATGCAGGCCGAGTGATACCATCTCATCTGAAAAATTATTTTCAACTAAAATATTGCTGTTTAGGTCACCAGTAAGAATTATATCTGTATATCCTAACGGGAGATTACTTAGAACATCCACTAAAAAAGTGAAGTCAATATTTTTATTAGGCAGCCAACAAGCGTTTCATATTCATGCCCTAAATTTGAAAATTCAAGAAGAATATATTCAAATTCACTTCCATTTTGCTTAGACTTGACAAAGAGATATCTAAATTTTTCCATTATATTTAAGAGACTTTGAGCATTTATATGACATAGTATATGTAGACCATCATTTTGCTTTGCAAGTATTCTGATCATTGAATGGCTGTTCGTTTTGGATTGATATAGATTAGATTGCATGATATTTTGGGGCGCAGTTAAGGAAATAAAAATAAAACCATCGCACACCAGTTTGAATAAGAGCTTTAAAAAAGCACACACTTAGGTAAAGACAAACATATAAGAGAGCAACAAAAAGCTTACTTGTAGCAGAAAACAAACCATGAAACTTATAAAGAGAATTATAATAAGAGATTAAGTTACTAGCGAAAAAGATCATTCGTCGCAGAAACCACTGCAGAAGAGCTTTGAGCTTGCATGCTTAAAAGCTTTTGCATGTTGTTCATGCCTAAAGGTAGGCAGTGAACAAGGAGTTGCCGCTCTCTTACCTTCTCTCTGCAGATATTGTAAATCCACCTCAGGTCAGCAACAATTTAACATGTAAGCTAGGCTAGTTAACTTTAGCAACATGTATACTTAGTTGGAAAATATAAGTGCAGACAAAACGACGTGGTTTCTGCTTTTTGGATTATTTTATTTCAACACACCCCTATATAAGCGACAACGGAGTCATTTTTGAAGCCACCGTCACAACCCGGAAAACCAAGCCTACTACATAAACATTGGTACTTCGAGCCGGATCCTCTCTAAAATCAGCACAGCAAGCATCGTTGGAATTTTCCGATCAGAGACCATAGATAAGTCATATTTTTCCATATATTTTTTGCATTTTAGCAAGTGGCGATTCCTCCGCAAAATATACTTATCTAACTGGTGCTTGCTCTCAGAACACTGCGTTCAAGTCATTAACGCCCACATAAAAGGGCAACTACATAAATTATATCCACATATAACTTTTTTCCATCGCGTCAAAAAGACTTCAGCCGGCATAATTGCTTTTGCATATGCATTGCAAAGTGAACGTACTAACATATTTACAAGCATATTCCTGCGAACTCACATACATACATACGTTGGTCACTGACTCCAAGCCGTTATCAGATGTCAGTAACCATCGGTTTGTGATACCCTATATTTTTTCCAACAAGTCGGGTATATACTTTTCTCCAATCAACTCGTCACATAACTTTTTTATATTTTAATACCCTTTCCGAAATTGGGGTATATCAATTACTTCATAGATATTATTTAACTTTTTTATAAAAAAACTATTTGTTTTTTTATTATTTTTTTCTTCTTTACATTATCACATATTATTATTATTATTTCACATTATAATAAATAAATCCATATAATATTTTTGCAACGCGACAAAAAAAAAAATAAAATTTTCGGCGGCATATTTGCATTTGCATATGCATTGAAAAGTGAACGTACATACATACATACATACGTTGGTCACTGACTCCTAGCCGTTATCGTTGGCTGTCCAAGCAACAGATGTCAGTAGCCAACGGTTTGTGATACCCTATATTTTTCCAATAAGTGGGGTATACAATTTTTTCAATTAAACTTGTCACATAATTTTTTTTATTTTATTTATTTATATTTATTTATTTTTTAATTCCCTTTCCGAAATCGGGGTATATCAATTACTTCATAAATATTATTTAATATATAAAAAAAAAATTATTTACATTATTAAAAACTATAATTATTCCGTATTCCACTTTCAATACACTGGACTTGCACATGCACATAAACAATAACACAATAATATCTGGCCGCCTAAAACACAAAGAGACAAATAAATAAATACATTTTCAATAAGGCAACCGATCACAAAAACAATTACAACTAATTTAAACAATAAAATACTACATGCTTCATTTATTCATAATTTATTACAAAGCATTGCAAGTTCTTTGTAATAACATTCGTATGCGAATACAAACTGTCGGCGAGATCGATTTCGACAAATACTAAACGGTTTCATCGTTAAGCATCGCAACTCCGTTCCGCATCCGACGCTTTTATTTTTATATGCTGGTGACTTATCGTTATCGATTCGAGGTTATTAAATAAATCGTGTTTTATTTAATAAGAAATTCCTAATTCGCATTTATATATAAATACGTTTATTTTTTTGTGCACCGTTCCGAACTGATCTGTTTTTATTAACATATGTGTATGGTATATCGTCCTCAATAAATAGTTATTTATTTCTGACTGCTTAAGATCCTAGCATGCCCATTGACGAGGCCAAGGATTAAAATAATCTCCTTGCCGTTCCGTCCGGGCTCCATACACGATCTAGTTCCGATCCAAATACATCCGTAGCGTCCATATCTGCAAAGTGTCCAGATACAGCTCCGCCGCTAATTACTAGATCCGTCGGTCAGAAACTAAAAATGCAAAGTATGTTTACTTTAACCACATTAATTTCCGTGACCGATCGTTTCAGTCAGTTTGAGTCTAAATTCGCCTCCAATTCCGACTTGTCACTGCACACGCTCAAAGTCAGACAAGAACAGATTGGGATCTTGTGGGACAAGGTCGAGCAGGAATTGGAGCGCTGTTCAAGAGCGCTCTCCGAATCTGCGGGACACAGCAATGTTACCGACACCGAAATCCTCCATTCGAAATATGACCATTGCTATGGGGCGTACGAGCGTTCTGCATCCATTCTTAGCGAAAAAATTGAGAACGCTACGGTTCCAATTCTGGGTCCAAATGTTGCCTATCAGCCGAGAGGCTGCCGCTTACAGCCTGTTGACACCGAAGTCTTTTCCGGAGACTATTTGAAATGGCCTACATTCCGGGACATTTTCACAGCGGTGCATATCATCAATCCAAGTCATACCCCAGTCGAAAAACTATTCCACTTAAGCTCAAAGACGAGTGGCGATGCTAAGGTTATCGTTTCCAAATCCCCTTTCACAAATCATGGCTTTGCGTCAGCATGGCAAGCACTCGTCAACAGGTTTGAAAACAAAAGTCTGTTAGTCAACAGTCAACTTCGAATTCTGTTCAATGTACAACCCATTTCTCACGAGTCTGCAGCTGCATTAAAGGATTTACAGAGCACCATCCAAGGGTGCCTATCGGCACTAGAACTCTCCAATATCTCCACTGAGAATTGGGATTATATCCTCGTTTTCATGTGTTCCTAAACTCTTCCTAAACTCACTTTATCACTGTGGGAACAGTCTCTCCATAGTACTGCAGATATTGCGACTTGGGGTGAGCTAAATAATTTCTTGTTAGAGCGGTACCGAACTTTAGAGTCAATTGAAGGTAGCTCCTCAGCTGGCGTTTAAGGCTGCCAGAAAAGAACTCCCTTCCAAAAGAGTGAGCTCCTTTGAAGCCAAAGTCACTGCCAAGATTCAGACTTGCAAACTTAGCGCCAAAAAAAACCATCCAATCCGTACGTGTCCTAAATTTTTACAAATGTCTGTTCAATAGCGATCCGACACTATAAAGCAGCACAAGCTGTGTCTAAATTGCTTCGCCAAGGGTCACCACCTCAAAGATTGCACTAGTGCGCATAATTGCCATACTTGCAAGGGGCGTCATAGCACTCTCCTTCATCGTCCGACGAATTGCCAAGCAGGTGGTTCTGGAACAGTTTTGGACACTCTAATCAATTTACAGTGCACTTCTCACCCACAAACGACGGTCCAAAATTACTTATCGGCAAGCACACATAGCGTTCTCCTCGGCACGGCTAAAATCCAAGTATGTTTTTTGGGAACAAAATATACAGCTCATGCGTTGGTAGACTCTGGTTCAGAAGCAACCTTCATTTCTGAACGGCTTTTCAAGTTGATACGACCCCAGTATCAGTCCGTTGACGCTCAAGTTTCGGGGCTCAATGGAGCTGTTGCAGCTCAACCTCAACGTTTATGCCATTTCCATATTGGTTCTCCAACTAAGCCATGAATTCAGATTGAAACTTCGTCCTACGTACTTCCAAAGTTGGCAGGAAATCTGATCTCCTACACAATTCCACAAAGTTCTTTGGAAGGTCTTCCTGATATACAACTGGCAGACTCCACTTTTTAGAAGAGTTTCCAAGTAGATGTCCTATTGGGGGCTGATGTCCTTCCCTCAATACTGCTTAAGGGGTCCTATACCGATATTTGTGGTACCATGTTAGGCCAGGAAACGATTTTTGGTTGGACCATCACGGGTCCTATTTCCAACACTGGCTCTAAATACATTTCATCGTTCTCCACTCGAATTTCGCACAGCCAAGAAATTAGGTTAGAGAAACTTCTCACGAAATTTTGGGAGGTGGAGGATATCCCAGCCAACTGATAAAGGAGTCCGATGCAGTTTGTGAGAGGTTGTTTCAGCAGACAATCGTCAGAAACGAAAGTGGTAGATATGTTGTCACCATCCCTTTAAAGAATCCTGAATCCGTCAACTTAGGTCATTAAAGATCTATCGCACTGGCTCAGCTCCTTCGCAACGAGAATCGTTTAAACAAGACCGCCCCCCAAAGAGCAGTACGATAAGGACCTTCAGGAGTCATATGAGACCAGTCCCCCCTACAAACGGCCCAAGCAACTTTTATCTCCCGCACCATGCTGTCTATAAGCCAGATAGCACCACTACAAAGCTTCGCATTGTGTTTAACGCCTCCAGTCCGTCTACAAACGGCAAAAGTCTCAACGACGTCCTACATCCGGGACCCGTTCTCCAATCGGATCTGACTATGCAGATCCTAAAATGGCGATTCTTTGAGTACGTGTTTAACACAGACATTACCAAAATGTATAGACAAATCCTAGTAGTAAGAATCCTTTTCCGAACTAAAGACAATGAGCTCCGATATTTCGAGCTGAACACAGTCACCTTTAGAGTGAACTGTGCCCCATTCCTAGCGATCAGAGTACTGCAGCAACTAGCTAAAGATGAGCAGTGTCGCTACCCCCTAGCAAGTGACATTATATCCAATTATATGTATGTTGATGATGTGCTAGCAGGCGCTCACTCTAAGAGTTGTGCAGTGCAATGCATATCCGAACTTTTTAATGCACTAGAATCCGCAGGGTTCACACTAAGAAAGTGGCCTTTCAATAAAAATGACTTGCTCAAAGTCATCTTAGAGCAGCACTGCCTTAGATCCGACTTCCTCGAGATAGAAGAAGCCAGTGCTGCAAAAACTCTCGGTATTCGATGGAAAGTAGACTCTGATGAGTTCTTCTTTTCACTTTCCCAGTTTTCGACGAAATCACTTATTTCAAAACGAGAAGTTCTCTCGCAGATTGCGAAGATTTTCGATCCCGCTGGTTGGCTAGCGCCAGTCATTGTCCGAGCAAAGATATTTATGCAAGAAACATGGCTCAGGGAACTAGGATGGGATGATCCGCTACCCGATGACCTTATTTCGAAGTGGCACGAATTCCTCGACCGCTTTGCGAGCCTCGAGAAGGTGCGCATTCCACGATGGGTAGAAATTCGGCCAACGCTCCGGCTACAGATTCATGGGTTCTGTGATGCGTCTCTGCGTGCATATGGCGCTGCGCTTTATGTTCGCAGGGAAACTAGGCACAAAATCTCTGTCCACCTCCTTACTGCAAAAACTACAGTCGCTCCCACAAAGACGGTGTCCATCCCACGACTAGAGTTGTGCGGAGTAGTGTTGTTAGCCGAACTGTCAGCAGCAGTAATGCCAACACTTCCGCTTAAAGAGTGCGAGTGTTACTACTAGACTGACTCGAAAATAGTTTTAGCATGGCTAAATAAACCTCCATGTGCGTGGTCAACCTTTGTGGCGAATAGGGCAACCAGAATTACTCAAGCCACAGATTCCAAGCAGTGGCGCCACGTAAGATCCGAGTCCAATCCAGCTGACCTCGCGAGCAGAGGAGTGTCAGCAGTTAAATTACTTGGCAGTTCACAGTGGTGGCACGAACCATAATGGTTGCAAGTTGCGCAACAGCAGTGGCCAGCCGCCACAGAATTCCCTCTCGACACGGAACTGGAGCAGCGTCCGATCCAGGTCAATGTGGCAACCGCTAGTTCCACATTCAGCTTTCTCGAACGATTTTCTAAGTTCGGAAAAGCTATACGCGTTTTTGCCTATGTACACCGTTTTATAAAGCGATGCAAGGGAAGATCAGATCCACGCTCAGCAGATATGCATTATAAAGAGCTCTCCAAAGCTCAAAATCAACTGATCATTATCGTACAAAAGGTTGAGTATCCGGGAGAATATAAGGGGTTACTCCAAGGGAAATCAGTCCCACGCTCCAGCAGCCTGCTTAACCTTAACCCGTTTTTAGACCAACACGGCGTTATTCGGGCCTGCGGTCGCATCCGATCCAGCGAAACTCTCAATTATGATGAGCGTCACCCAGTAATACTGCCCTACTCATTTATTTATTGGACGTAGATGTACTAACGAACAGTACAGTCAAGTGGCCCAACGATACCAAGCACCGGCTTGTTAACGCGCGGACCCACGCACAAAGCGACCCACCTCCCGCCCATCCGACCGAGGGGCGCTCCGCTTATCGTGCGGTTACGATGATCGCGAACATGTAGACAAATGACACAAAATTAACTTTTTAAAAGAGCAAGTAGGAGTGGCACTGTGTATTAAGTGGGAAAGATCGTTATAAATAGAACACAGAATACGAAAAGGGTTATGAAGAGCATAATTAGAATTACAAGTTTGAAGAGCTATAGGTACAAAATTTCTAGTATTTCTAATAGGAACAGCAACATGAAAGCATTATTCTACGATCACTCAGAGAAGGAAGATCTATTAGTAAAAGTCTACTACGATAAGACGGCAAATTATTGTTAGTGTCCCAGTTAAGACCTCTAAGTGCGAAGAGCAGAAATTGTTTTTGTACCGATTCTATTTTATTCTGATGAATTTCGTGTTTCGGAAACCATATACAAGATCCATATTCCAGAATCGGTCGTACAAGAGAAGTATACAGAGTTTTTGTTAAGTAGGGATCGTTAAACTCCTTCGACCAGCGCTTAATGAACCCCAAGACACCAGATGCTCGATTGGAAATTGAAAAAATATGCTTCTCAAACTTAAGCCTTGGGTCCATAAGGATGCCCAAATCGTCAACCCATTCAATTCTATCTAGTGGTTTGTTGACAAGAAAATAAATATTAAAAAAGGACAAACATCTAAAAAATGACATTACTTTACATTTACTGTAATTAAGATTTAAAAAATTTACTTTACACCACATTTGAAAGTTGTCTAAATCTCTTTGAAGCTGTTGAGCAGCTAGGGGAGTTGCAGCTGACGTGCATAACTTTACATCATCAGCGTACATCAAAACCCGAGAGAACTTTATAACCGATGGAAGATCGTTTATGAACAAAGTAAATAATAAAGGACCAAGATGACTACCCTGAGGAACGCCTGAAGTGACCTGAACCGTCATGGAAACGGACCCTTTGAATAAAACCCTCTGAGTTCTAAGAGTTAGGTAGTCTTTAATCCAAAGAACTAGAATATTTGAAAAGCCCAAGAGTCCTATCTTATGTATTAGGAGATGATGATCTACAGAGTCGAAAGCCTTACTAAAATCAGTATAAATAACATCAGTCTGCAATTTGTCCTGAAAACCCTTGATAACAAACGAAGTAAATTCCAACAAGTTAGTGGTAGTAGATCTTTGTTTCATAAATCCGTGCTGGCACGGTGAAATAATAGATTTACAAAGGTGTTGAAGATGGGAGGTTATTAAAATTTCAAAAATCTTAGGAATAGCAGACAACTTGGAAATACCCCTATAATTTTGAACATTAGATTTGTTTCCTTTTTTATGGAGAGGAATTATAAATGACTCTTTCCAAATTTTTGGAAAGGAGCCTAACTCCAGGGACAAGTTAAACACTTTAAGCAACGGCTTTAAAAGACCATGAGCGCAGTGTCTAAGCACACAGCTTGGCACTCCGTCAGGTCCTGAGGAAAATATAGGTTTCAAAACATGAAGATTATTTAAAAGTGAGTTTTCAGTGATTTTCAGTCCAAAGATGCGATTCGAGCCATTAACCCGATAAGGGTAAGGCAAACCGACTTGAGATTGACATGAGCTATAAGTCGTTTGAAAAAATTGGGCAAATATATTTGCAATCTCCTGATCAGAATTGGCCTTCGTTTCCTCAAAGAATACTTCCGTTTGGAGTGTCGATGACCTACGCTTCGCATTAACAAAATCAAAAAACCGCTTTGGATCCTGCTGAAACTGTAATCTACACCGAGTCAGGTAATTCTTATAACATAGGTTATTTAAGATATCAAAACTGGCACGAGCAATCAAGTATGCAGAATAGGCCACCGATGAGCCGTTTTTTCTAAATCTCTTGTAGAGTTTAGATTTTCGATTTTTGAGAATTGTCAACTCTCGGGTAAACCACACAGGTTTGTTAGACCTGTTTAGCTCACCAACCGGGACACATAAATCAAATAAAGAATATAAGGTATTATAAAAAATACTGATTGCCACGTCCAAGTCGTCAGACTCGTAGAGGGGAGACCAGTCAGTTTGGGATAAAAGCAGAGCGAGTCCCTCAAAATCAGTTTTCCGAAAATGACGAACTCGACTCAAAGGCATCCTGAAATTGCAACGCGTTCGGGAAGGTAAATTAATCAACAGCTCCAACGTAGGATGGTATAAGTCTTCGGGATAAGATATAGGCTGGGAACGGGAAACGGATGAAGATGATGAATCCAAAACAAAAATCAGATCAAGCATTTTATTGAGAGAATTTGGGATAGCATTAATTTGACTCAATGACATCCCAAGTAGGTCGATTAAAAATTCATTCGGGGCCGTGGGAGTCAGGGCACCAGAGTCAGGACAAGAAATCCAAGTAGCTTCAGCAATGTTGAAATCACCAAGAACTACAAGAAAATCACGATCAGAAAGCAAGGCAGAGACAGAATGAATAGCAGATAGATGTGTCTCATGGATAGAGAGATCAGAAGAAGGAGGTATATACGAACAAGTGATAAAAATGTTAATACCGCAAATGTTTAGCTTTACAGCAATAAACTCTATATCAAAAGAACTATCTAATACGACTGTTTCAGAAGGAAAGTCTACATTCACAGCAATAAGCACTCCACCACCACGCCGAAGAGTACGGTCCTTTCTGTAAATAGAATATGTACTACATAGAATTTCGGAATTGAGAATGTCTTGCCTTAACCACGTTTCAGTAAAGGCAATGACATGGAAGGGGAAAGAAAGACTACTAAGGTATAAACTAGTGAGTTTACTACAAAGACCTCTTATATTCTGATAGCCAAGTAAGAAGGAGGATGTTAGTTTTTTGAACTATCAGTTATTGGGAGAGTTACCTTAGAACCAACCACCGGAAGGGTAGATACAATCGGGGGCCGATTTTTTTTCCTTGCAGTATACTCTTTCACAATTATGTGTTCTGGCCAAAATTCTTTGCAGCATATAGTGCAAAAATCTTGATTCGGAACACTGATTTTAAAAGACGAAATGTTCCGATCATAAGCAAATTTGAATTTCTCCACCGTGAAATTGGCATTCGATTTGGCCTTGATATAGACCTTGACATCATCTGATGTTAAATCAGGGGGAAGCCTTGAAACAAATATTTGTTTTTTAGGTGGAACAGCAACAAATTTTTTAATTATATCCTCCACTGAGGCTGGTTTGGAAGACTCAGTCTCGGATAACTGAATATTTGGCTCTTTAAGTTTGATAGAGTTTTTTTGTTGATTAACATCAACACTACTAACCACAAAAGAAACCGGGATCAGATAACACAATATCCATGGGAGTTATTGGTATATCATCTAAGTTCTCGATAATTTTAGTTGGAGGGACATGAAGATTTTTATTTACTTTATTTACTTTACCCTGCGGTATCGGAGCGTTTGGAGTATTTTCCGACATCACAGAGCCCGATAACTGCCCAACGTTGGCCTTTTTACGCTTTGGAGAATCCATTACAAGATTTTTCTCGTTAAGGTTTCTTTGAACCGATGAGAACTTTTCACACAGTTTATTCAACTGGCAGAAAATGCCCTCTAAGCCAAGTTGAGTATTTATAAAGCTTACAATGTCTTTTTTTTTCTCCAAACATGACCAACACGGCCACTCTAAATTGGTATCCTTCATGAGGTCTGAGACACGGCCAGTAATGCCGGCACATTGCTCATGAGCAACATTTGTGCACATCCAGCAGCAGACAAAACCCATTTTTGAGTTTGCGCGGACTTGACAATTCGCATAGCAGCAGACAGACATTTTTATTTAATTTATTAAAAGGGAAGAAAAGTACAAATAAAAAAAAAAAAAAAATATCGCTGCAGAAAATTGTTATGATTAAAATACAGGTCCACCCTAAAGTGCAAATAGTAAAGCTACAAACAAAACTTACTTCACAGCTTCACAAACAAAAACGGCGCGAGCGCGACCACCGAAAGCAACAAGCAACGGAGAAGAGTTTGACCGCGACCAACACCAACACAAAAGAGCGCGTTAGAGTAAACGATCAAGAAACGGTTTAATGCACTGGGAGCGAAGCGCTTGAAAAAAAGAGAGAGAGAGAGTGAGCGTAGAAACACAAAAACAAATTAAAAGCAGGCGGCAGCAAGTTGAGCAAATTTTTCAGTATGCTGGACTGGAGTTTGTTGTTGTGTTTGGAATCACTTTAAAACAAATGCAAATTAAATTGTTAATTTACTGTCCACTTTGGGTTTAGGCAAATTGGCAAAACACAAAGTCACAAAACTATTAGTTTACACAAAGACGCGAAATTAATAGCAGAAATAAAACGCACAATAGTAAAAAAGCGAAGCGCATAAAAAAAACACGTCCGTTGCGATGCAAAGCGAATTCCTGCAAGGTTTGCATAATCCATCGCATAAAGACCCAACTCATGGGAGAGCTGCCTGCTCACCGTACTGCCTTTTCGCGACCCTTCACTTCATACTTTGCCGGCCCCTTCGATATTAAGAATTATACAGGCCGAGCATGTCTTATAACCAAGGGATACGTGTGCGTCTTTGTGTGTTTTAGCACCACAGCAATCCACTTAGAAGCTACGTTGGACCTCACGACCAAAAAGTTTTTAGCAGCATTTGCTAGATTCATAGCAAGGCGTGGGTGTCCAGCGACAATGCACTCTGATAATGGAAAAACATTTGTCGGAGCTGCCAAGGTCCTGTCGCGTGAGTTTCTTGAGGCTACAAGGAACCTCGTGCTTTCCAAGTATAGCTACCAAAATTTATCCTGGCACTTCAACCCTCCTAGTGCCCCACACATGGATGGTTTATGGGAAGCTGGGGTGAAGAGTTTTAAAACTCTAATCTACAAATCCACGGTCACGTTCCAGCATACTTTCAAGGAGCTATCAATGAATCAATGAATTCACGTCCAATTTCGCCAATGTCCGAGGACCCGACCGACCTGCTTGCATTGAGCCCGGGTCACTTCCTGGTCGGGGGTGCACTCCTATCCAACGCTGAGCCAGAAATTGGCGCAAACGCAGCGGTTATTTTGAATCGCTGGCAGCGTCTTAAGTCCCTTCACCAGCATTTCTGCCTTCGGTGGAAAGATTAAAATCTCAAGGAACTCCATAAAAGAAATAAATGGAGGATGCCATCGCGAGACCTCCAACTAAATGATTTGGTCATTATCAAATAAATGATCTTCCAGCTTACAAATGGCGGCTAGTGCGCATCCAGAAGACGTATCCTGGTGCCCGCGGCGTCATCAAGCGTCCAATCGCGAAGCTGATATTGCTTTCAATAGAGACCGGCAACCGGTCTTAGCAGTATGGCACCTCGTAAGCCACACACCAACAAAGGCCCAAAAGGAACGGCATCATTCCGATGCCGCGTGTGATGCGGAGTTCACGCTCTTTGGAAGTGCCAGCGCTTCAGGCATCTGGCACCCGAAAAGAGATTACGGGCGGTACTCATAAATTAGTTCTGCCCTAAATGCCTCGCCCACCAACATTCGGGGGCAACGTGCCGGCGTGAAGATCGGTGCCATGCGTGCCAGGGAGATCATGATTCTATGATGCATATTCCCGAGACGCAGAAACGCTCACCACCACCAACCCGAGCAACACCACCTGCCCGACAGGTCCCACCTCGTCCTTCCACCACAGAGAGAGCCACACTATCAGTCTCGTCAATCCTGGAGCACCAACGCACGACAGTCCTGCCAACCGTGATCATTCGTGTTGTTACGGGTTCCAAAACCTTCGACACGCGTGCAGTGGTCGACCCGTGCTGCCCTCTAAGCCGAATAGACACGTTCTTGGCAACGGCCTTCGGGCTTTCCGTCACCTGTGTCGGCAATGAGGGGGCTTGCACGGCTGCTATCGAGTCACGCTCCTCGGACTTTTCAAATGAAATCATTCTGCATGTGATGCCGACCAGGATTCGCACCCCCATCAAGCCCATAGCGGAACAGCTACGTCCGAGCACGGCCAACATCGCCTTAGCAGATGAGTATTGGTTCCGGCCAAGCATGACCAGCATAGTGTTGGGGGCTGATCTTTATCCCGAGATCATCATGCCAGGATTGATCCCAAGCCAAGGAGGGCCGTTGGCCCAGAACACAGTTTTCGGCTGGATGCTATCCGGCTCATGCGCCCACCAATAATATTTTTGGTTCCGTGGCTCCACTGATTCCGTTCTCATTTGGATTCTTTTTTTTTTTTTTTTTTTTGCATGTTGCTGCACGTGCTTTCTGCTTTTTGGATTATTTTATTTCAACACACCCCTTTATAAGCGACAACGGAGTAATTTTTGAAGCCACCGTCACAACCCGGAAAACCCAGCCTACTACACAAACACATTTTATCAATACAAGAAACCTCATATGCCCCGCTCCGTTTGACGTGAACTAACGCACGACGCACAGTGGCGCCCGTAGAACAAGTCAGGTGTCAAAAATAAAAAATTGCATGTGCCTCTAAAAAATATTGAATGAACCTACTTTATAGGAAATATTCCAACGATTTCAAATCTGCAATCCTTAATGTAACCGGATTTTTTGTTTAGAAGATATATCTTTTCAAAGTTGTCTGATTTTTTGTGTTACATAAAAATCACAATTTTAAGGTAAATTGGTCGGCTTTGAGATACAATATCTCAAAAACTAAGGTACGTATCGTCATTATTTTTGGTTCTATTGATAGATCTATTTATTAAGAAAAGAATAAAAAAAATATACTGTTTGTTTTGCGTTTGCCCAGGCAAATCAATATTTACCAACTATCTACTTTTTCACTATTTCTCAACTTTGATGAAAAAAAAAATAATTATATCACATTATATCGGCTATTTTTTTAAATTGATTTCTTTGATTATTCCTCTATTAAATGGAAAAAGTTTCATTTGCCCGTTTTTTAGAAAAGGAATAGTTCCAAAAATGTGTTGCACGCATTTTTGGGCAATTTATGACATATATCCGTGAAAACCCGTTTTTATTGTTATTGTTTCGTTCGTTATTGTTAAGATACTTGATATTTGTTTTTCATTCTGTATTGCTTACCTGAGATCATTTGTCAAATCCTAGTCCCTAAATTCAGGTGCAGTTACAGGATATACAAATAAATTACCAGGTACGCACCGAATACAGAAATTGCGTTAGCGTACAACTAGTCACACATCCCATTCAGGTAGGCACAAATCTTATTCGAACACGTGCCAAGTACCCAAATTGCATAAATTGACCTTATTGACCTGGACTTATACAAACAATAGGTAAATTTGTTAGGCATGAAAGCTAACTCTTTTCTTGAACCCTTAATCCAAATGGTATCTATCAGGTAAAAGATTAGATTATATATATAAAAATTATAATCCTGGATTAGTCTACGACTGAAAGTTGGCGAGACAAGTACTGTAGTACACTTCAAATATGTCGTTGAACAACCATAAATTATTTGACTTGTTTAGGAAGTCAAAAACAGTAACGAATTTCACGGAAGCTGGCTTCGAAGAATTTGATAGTTTATACGGCAATATACAGAGAAGCGAATATATAAAAAATAAACTCTGCATGATGTATGCCAGTCCAAACTCAAGATGGATAAAAACAAACAGAATGACTGAGAGATTCAACACCAAACACCAGGACTGGCTTAATAGTGATACCATCCTGGATACATTGACAGGAGATGAACCCAGCACATCCACCGGACGAGCAAGAGGCAGGCCGACGAAAGGCATGGAAGAGTGTTAAAATTTAAAAAGAAAGAGGAAACTTGCTGATTCAACAAATGATTTATACACGGAACATTTATCGGAAGAGCTGTCTATTAGATATACAAAGGATGTTGAAAAAGTAAGGTAACACATTACAAAAGCAGTTGTTATTGCAATAATGTTTCAGTATGCAAGGGAAACGCCGGAACTCATACGAAACACAGTAAAGGATATTGAAGACCAAATAAGCAAGATAAAGCCAACAAAGCTCGAAATCAGAGAAGGAAAGTACATTGAATGTAATTACGAGTTCCACCTAACCGTGGTTGACGGAAAAGTGGTCAACGAACTGACAAACACAAGGTCAACTTTGTCATGCCCAATTTGCAAAAAGACGCAAAAAAACTTCGACAATTTAAGTGATTCTGGAAATGAAGAAAATTATGAGTTTGGGATCTCACCCTTGCATGCAAGAATAAGGTGTATGGAGTTCTTGCTCAAATTAGCGTATACGCTTCCACAAGAGGATGAAAACTTTGACGAAAACACATGAAACAAAGATAAGGAAAATATCAGAAAAAGGCGAATACAGGATGCGTTTTTCAAACAAGTTGGACTTAAAGTAGACTGCCCCAAGTACGGATACGGAAACTCAAACGAGGAGATTTTTTGAAAATGATGAAGCTGTAACTCAAATCACAGGGATAAACAACCAAATCGTTAAGAGATTGGGAACGATCTTAAATGTTTTGAACTGCAAGGAAAAAGTTGATTCTGCCAAGTATGGAGAATATGCTTCAAAAACAGCATCACTTTTAGCAGAATTATATCCGCAGAAAAAGTTGACCCCGACAATCCATAAAATATTGGCGCATGGCAAAGATATAATTGAGTATCAGTCTTTGCCAATTGGAGAGCTTTCTGAAGAAGCACAGGAATCATTAAATAAATTTTATAAAAAATACAGATTGCTAAACACTTTCAAAGCACCAAGGGTGAGACAAAATTAGGACCTCTTAAACATGCTAGCAGCATCTTCAGACCCACTTATTTCATCACTGAGGCATGTTAAGTCACGAAAAGAATTAGAAAATACTTATAATTAAGAGATGATTACTCTTTTAGATATACCATCTTTTACGGATTGTGATGAATATATAAAAAAAATTAAAAAAAAAAAAAATTTAAAAAGAAAATATTTTTCATTATTATAATATTAATTTTCTTCATAAAAACCATTAAAATGAAACAATAAAAATCAAAACATTTAAATAATATTCTTTTTCGTCCCGTAAAATTGGTTTTTACACAAGTTTCAACTTTGCATACCCATAATTAGGCACTCAAAAATTCAGTTCATTTCAAATGCTCATTTTATAGGTTTATTAATTATCTATCAGATGCTTTTTAAGTTGGCTTTTGCCTATTCATCTGCATTGGTTTTTGATAATAATATTTTTCTCTCTACTAAGCTTCTCATTAAGGTATATTGGGACATCCATCGTGTTTCATATCCAGAGTCAGTTGAGCTTTGTGTGTCCGACGGAATTCAGCAGCTGCTCGCTGAATGTTTATTTTATCTCTTAAATTATCAAACTTAATCAAGATTACCGGGTCAACAACTGTGTTGAACCTGCACGTTGTTTGACTCTGAAAATCTCCCTGAGTCTGGGTGCCGGAGTGGCCCACAAAGCAAACGCAAGGAGTTAAAATTGTACGAAGCTGCTCATCCTCAACAGCCGCATCCGTGTAGCTGCATATCATTTACTGCACTGGCGTTAGCTTGTTGGGCTATTTTTACCTCCAAAAAATCCACACGAGCCTGAAGTGCAGCTGACTCAGGAGTAGACTGCTCCAACTTACAGACGCGTTGCACAAGGTTTAGAAGCTCACTTCCAAGACCATTCAACTTATCCTGTAACATAGCCATCATGTTTTCCTCGTATGCCTTCATTTTTGTTCCAATAAGTGCCGCTTGTTCATCAAATTTTCTATTGATCAGCTGTGTAAGCGCAGCCAGATCACTCCTTTTGCCAACCTTGAGTTCTCCAGCAGAGTTTTCACGCAAGCGCTTCGGTATCGGTGCCATGATATGTTGTATAGTGCTATTGTGTGATTTCGCGTAACCGCCTGTTATTGTGTGTTGTTTGGCGCGTTGTTACTCGTATGTGTATGTTAAAATAGAAAAATTTGTAGTTTGGGGCTGTTTTGTTCAAATTTGCTTATTTCGCGTTTAAATTATAAAAACAAGCAAATGATAAACTTCACGACTATTTGTAATGAGTGGTTTTAGCAATGCAAAGTCAAAGTATCATTTTTTGGGTATATAATAATAAAATTAAACAATTTTGTGGAGCACAGAAAAAATGCAACTTGGTTTGAGCAGATTTGCCAGTTAACAATGATATATAATACTTCAAAATTATAAAATACCTTTAAATAAAGGCGTCCTTTATGGTTGCTTTGGGTCTAGCGAAGCATTGTAAGCCATGTCAGATGCTATAATGCAGAAATAGACCTAGACCAAAAAATTAAGGAATTATATTAAAAAATAACATGAACCTTTTTTGATTTGCCAACTTATACATTTGTCTCAGTGTAACACTGTTTGCTTCGTGCGCGAACATAGTTTTCAACACAAGCAAAGAAGCAATGAAAGTATAGTTAAGCTAGTTTGCCGATAGCTCTTTAACATCATCAGTAAACATATATAAATAAGAGTAAGTAATAACAACTGGAAGATCGTTAACAAACAGATTAAATAGAAAAGGTCCAAGATGACTCCCCTCGGGAACACCAGAGGTAACAAAAATATGTTTAGATACAGACGATTTGAAAACCACCTTTTGTGTTCGGCCACACAAGTACTCCGTAAGCCACAATAAAAATTTTGAAGGAAATCCAATAATACTTAATTTATGAAGCAACAGACAATGACTTACAGAATCAAATGCCTTACTAAAATCGATGTAAACAACGTTAGTTTGAATTTTTTCCTGACTATTGCTTAGAAGCTATATAGACATTTCGGCGGGGTTCAGATGCAGATTCAGCTATTATCTAACCAAAGTTGGTGCTTATAGCTCAAAAGCTGCAAAGGAAAAGACATATCATGTTTTGAAGACAGAACCCCTGCCGCAGAGGAGGTGGATGTGGCATAATATTTAATGCAGATCTTAGGAAATGTTAACAGCTATTTATACCCTTAACCCATAAAATGGGTAAATAAGGGTATAATGGTTTTATGCAAAAGTATGTAACATGCAGAAGGAAGCATCTCCGACCCCATAAAGTATATATATTCTTGATCAGCACAAACAGCCGAGACGATATAGCCATGTCCGTCTGTCTGTCCGTCTGTCTGTCTGTATGAACGCGTGGATCTCAGACACTACAAGAGCTAGAGACTTCTGATTTTGTATTTAAGTTCACCTTTGTCATGAGCAGAACAAGTTTGCTTCAAATTATCGATAGCTATTCTGGTTTCCGATATACACATAATATCGATAACAATAAAATATCCAGTTTAGAAAAAGTAAAAATGAGGGTTGAAATAATGGGTAACGATAGAACTTTTCTGAAAAATTCGTCCAAATCGGTTTAGAAACACCGGAGATATCTAATTTTATCGATTGAAGTTAAGTCAGTATACCAAAGTCAATTATAAATTTAATTTACATATTTATTGCAACTGGGTTCATAGTATCTTCTAATCGGGCTCTCCCGAATAGAGCCTTCTTACTTGTTTTTCACTAAATTTGGCTTAAAATCATGTAAGATAGAGGCATTCCCGATTTTGAGAGACAGTGGGACTTCTGACTGAGTTGGGGGTGCTAAAATTTTTGATTCAGATCTTTGGGGGATGTCTTCAGCTATCCTCCAACCAAATTTTGTGAAACAGGTTAAAACAAATGCTCAAGAATTCTCGGTTTTTTGAAGGTGCATGGCTAGGGGCTACAGGGGTGGGCGTTGCATCATAATTTCTGATTCACAGCCATATGGATACTTTTCAGTTATCTCCACCCCAAATTCTGTGACTTCAGCTTAAAAACTGTGTTATACCCCGATTCCATTCGGCTACATATTTCATTAACAGCGAGTGGAAGATGTAGGTGATTCCATTATAGATCCAATTGCCTAGTTGCATCTGGATTTAACAGGGTCTGTTAAAAGACAGCTGACAGCTGTTTGTGTATTATACGTTTATATTTAATTGGAAGCAAATATGAGCTCGAACACAAATAAAATTAGTGAAGCCAAAAAAGTAAAAATTATTGCTTTAATTTGTGCGCAAAATGCAAACATGGTTTAACGAATATCCCAGTTTGTATGGACATGCACTTGATGACAAGCTGTTTTACTCAAATCAGCACTGTATAAACCTTGTATCGATTACAAATTTATACTATCGGCTATGTCAAGGTTCTGTTCAGTGGTCTGTAATGTTAGCTTCTAACATTCCCAGTTGGTCGGTGAACATTACTGTTCCGGTTGAGTTTCATGAAGATACTGATTTTATTCTTACAAATCCTAGGTCTTATATACTAACAAGATGTCTTAGAGTAGGTCTGCGGTGGCACATTATCGCCAGCAGATAGTTGAATCATTATTTGTTTAGGTTATTTTAGTGTAGGTCTTTCCACAATCGTTGGTGACCTTATCTTTTGTTATGTTTATCTATATTTTTAGGTCTTGCTGCAGTCGCATGCAGCTGGGTTAAAGTGCAGTTTTGTATATTTTACCAAGACTCTATTGAGACTTGGTGTCAAGTGTTCATGCGCGAACATTCTGCGGCGGGCCAACAAAGGTGATGGCCCGTAGTTTATTAGTTACAGTTATTTTTCTTATTACATATATAATCAATATAACCACCAAAACTAATAGAACTACTAACGAAACATGTCCAGACACGTGATGAAAGTTTAACCCATTTAATTCTACGTGATGGTCTTTTAATTGTTGGACTTTGCCTAGTAACCTATTCAATTCCTCTGAAGTACTAATATTGGTTGCTGCTATTGGATCCCACATAATTTTTGGTATTTCATTTATTTCTCCTACGTAATGGATTCATAAATGCAAGTTGATGGTCTGTTTGGTTTGAAAGGTGATGTTTCGCATGTATTATCACTGGCACTGTTCCAAGGCCAATTCCCTTCACACACCCGTTTGTTGGTTTGCCGTTTTTGGCATTTATTTAATGTGGATTCTTTCATAAGATGGTACGAATCCATTTCAAAATTGTATACTATAATCTCTGAGTTTAACTGTATCATTAACAAATGCCCATCTCGCTGTACTGGTACTGGTATAATTCTAAAGAGTTGAGATGGATGCCTGCTGAACAATATTTTTTTGAAATATTTTGGCATATACGACAAGTTTATTTTCTATAAAAATTCCTTTTGCCTTCAGCAGTGTGTAAATCTCCTTAATTTCAGAATAAGTTCTATTTCCTGGTAGTACTAATTTTTCGGATAGGCTATCTTTTATTTTTAAGATCTCGTCCCTTAATTGTCTTGGTATTAAAATGTTTGGATTCAACCGCCCATGATAAATGTCAATTAGTAATCCTATTACACTTGCTTGTATTTTGTCACACTCATCAATTAAAGTACTAAGTTCTTTGGTTAATAAGAAGAAGCTAATGGATTCCTTATAAATATAATAACTTTCCTTGAGAAGTTCGGTCATGTTCTCTATTTGATTGTTCATTCTCCCAAAGTTTCTATTTATATCCTCTGTGGTCTTCTTTATTATATTTGTTGTCGAGTCTATTACTGACGTTTGTTTTTCCTCTAATGCCTTTAAGTTGTACTGATTTCGGAGTAATCCTTTCATGTTTACCTCCATCATTTCCCTATCGTTGGCATACCAAACAAAATGTCATATAACGAGCCCATATGAACTTCTTCTACCTTTACTTTATCCAAGGGTCATCTTGCTGGATGACCGTTTTCTTCTTTCATTATTACCATCTTTCCTATTTGTATATCCCGTGTCTTTTTTTCCACTTACTTTTTCTTGAAGAGTAAATGAATAGTCTTCTTTCCATTTTTACCAAATATCTTTTTAAGTGATATTTCACAGATTTAACTCCGGCCTCCCAAATACCTCCGAAGTGAGGTCCTGCCGGCGGGATAAAATGCCATTGGCTTTTTTATTTTTATTTTTAAGTTTAGGAACCTTGCCATCGCTTGTAGTCTTGATTCTCCTAAATCTTTTTCTTCTTTAAACGGAATTGTTACTGTGTACCTTCCATCTAATTATCTCTTCGTTGTTCTTGTGAAGTTTTCTTCGCAGATTACTGTTTCTGCATCTTCTTCATATCCTCTTCTACCTCCCAAAAACTTTCCAAATCTCCAGACTTAATTAATGACGCTACTATGTCTCCCTTTCCTTTGGATTTGGTGCACCCAGCCTCTATCCAACTAAATTCTTAATTTTGACCGAAAAGCCCGTCTAATTTTATTAAATTAATTGATTCATTAATTGAATTAATAAATGCTTTAAAGTGCTCTGCTGAATCACTCAATACTGGCAACTCCAAACTTGAAGCAAATGCGACACAACGCATCTTGCCTCTTTTACTGCAGGTTGCCTTGCCCAATTTTCTTCTATTGTCAAGGGCCTGCTAGTGGTTTTTTAGCAATGACTTTTTAAAGCACTTCTTTTTAAGCTCTAGTCATGCTCGGCTCGAGCGGCTTAGGCTTATTTCGAAAGGGCATTTTTCCGACCTCAAAACGGCAACTCAAAGACAATACATATGCCTTGCTCTGCTGAAACACTCATTACTGGCAACCCCAAAAGCTGAAGCAAATGCGACACAACGCATCTTTCCTCTTTTACTGTTTGGAAAATATTTTCCGTTTGTTTTCATAACGCCTGGTTAACAATTCTCAAGTCGCATTGAAATTTTCCGTAGAACCTAATAGCAAATGCGACACCACGCATCTTGCTTCGCCTTTTATTGCCATTTTTAGACAATTAAATTTAAGAGATGGACTGAAATCTTCCCTAGACTGAATCAACTCAGTATATAATTTTGAAAACAGATCCCATTCTTTTGAATCCCCATGGAAGATGGGTATCTGCATTTTTGGAAGCAATGGCAGCTCCTCTACTTTGATTTTGCAACCTTCAACTTTTGGTTGACAATTGTTTGCAATTCCTTCTGCCAGTTCTTGCACTATATTTTCTACGTCCAACCATAGCATTTTAATCTCCATATCGAGAGTTGTATTAGTTTTAAAATTTTCTTTAAATAATATTATATCTTTTTCAATTCCTTGCCAAAGGAATATTATCTTCATTTTTCTCAGACTGAATATTTTTGTGTGGTTTTCTTTTAAGTCTGCCTGAGTTTGGTTTAGGTATTCAGTTAATTCGTCTACCTGCTTATCAAATGCGTCTGCCCTACTCTCCATATCATTTAAATTTAAATTTACTTAACTAACATAAGTTTATTTTAATATATTTAAGTAGACTGACTATTTAAAAAAAAAAAAATTTAACTATATAATTTTGTTTATGAAGTGGACTGTATGTTTTTTGTTATTGTGAGGCGATCTTGCCGCCGTTTTCACAATGGGTTCGCCAAAAGGCGCACTCGCATTTTTAATGTTTATATACATATATATATATATTTGTATTATTTAATTCACGCTCTATAGCGTCGATCTGCTCCCACAGACGAGATGCCTCCTGCCAAGTTGGTGGTAACTCATGCTGGATCCTTTCCAGCAGTTCTCGCCTGGTTTGCCTGAGCCTGTACTTTTGGCCACCTCGTCTTTTGGGGGCCTTGGTAAGTGGTATTGCCACCATTTTTTCTTCCTCTGCTCTCCGCTCTTACTGCAGGCTGTCTTGCCCAATATTCTTTTATTGACAATGGCTTCGGCCCTGCTTGCGGTTGCTCCGCAATGACTTTCTGCAGCACTTCCTGATAAGTACTAGTAATTGGTGCTGCTGCCGCTCTTACTGCAGGCTGCCTTGCTCAATATTCTTCTATTGAGAAGGGCCTGCCAGTTGATCTTTCCGTCCTTTTGAGTTAAACCGCCTTATGCCTATCTCGAAAGCACGGAATCGGATATGTGAAGGGTATAAAAACCAAATGTTTGAACGTGCCAAACTACGGCACTGCTCTACGGTCTAAATGTTCAAAGGCCCAAAGGAACAACAAAGGCCCAAAAGGAACGGCATCATTCCGATGCCGCGTGTGACGCGGATTTCACGCTCTTTGGAAGTGCCAGCGCTTCAGGCATCTGGCACCCGAAAACAGATTACGGGCGGTACTCATAAATTAGTTCTGCCCTAAATGCCTCGCCCACCAACATTCGGGGGCAACGTGCCGGCGTGAAGATCGGTGCCATGCGTGCCAGGGAGATCATGATTCTATGATGCATATTCCCGAGACGCAGAAACGCTCACCACCACCAACCCGAGCAACACCACCTGCCCGACAGGTCCCACCTCGTCCTTCCACCACAGAGAGAGCCACACTATCAGTCTCGTCAATCCTGGAGCACCAACGCACGACAGTCCTGCCAACCGTGATCATTCGTGTTGATACGGGCTCCAAAACCTTCGACACGCGTGCAGTGGTCGACCCGTGCTGCCCTCTAAGCCGAATAGACACGTTCTTGGCAACGGCCTTCGGGCTTTCCGTCACCTGTGTCGGCAATGAGGGGGCTTGCACGGCTGCTATCGAGTCACGCTCCTCGGACTTTTCAAATGAAATCATTCTGCATGTGATGCCGACCAGGATTCGTACCCCCATCAAGCCCATAGCGGAACAGCTACGTCCGAGCACGGCCAACATCGCCTTAGCGGATGAGTATTGGTTTCGGCCAAGCATGACCAGCATAGTGTTGGGGGCTGATCTTTATCCTGAGATCATCCTGCCAGGATTGATCCCAAGCCAAGGAGGGCCGTTGGCCCAGAACACAGTTTTCGGCTGGATGCTATCCGGCTCATGCGCCCACCAATAATATTTTTGGTTCCGTGGCTCCACTGATTCCGTTCTCATTTGGATTCTTTTTTTTATTTTTTTTTTTTTTGCATGATGCTGCACGTGCTTTCTGCTTTTTGGATTATTTTATTTCAACACACCCCTTTATAAGCGACAACGGAGTAATTTTTGAAGCCACCGTCACAACCCGGAAAACCCAGCCTACTACACAAACACATTTTATCAATGCAAGCAACCTCATATGCCCCGCTCCGTTTGACGCGAACTAACGCACGACGGCAGAAAACTGCAGATAAAAGCTTTTGCCTATTCATCTGCATTGGTTTTTGAAAATAAGATAATTCTCTCTACTAAGCTTCTCATTAAGGTATATTGGGACATCCACACGTGTTTCAAAGCCTTACATATGCAGAGTCAGTTGAGCTTTGTGTGTCCGACGGAATTCAGCAGCTGCTCGCTGAATGTTTATTTTATCTCTTAAATTATCAAACTTAATCAAGATTACCGGGTCAACAACTGTGTTGAACCTGCACGTTGTTTGACTCTGAAATTCTCCCTGAGTCTGGGCGCCGGAGTGGCCCACAAAGCAAACGCAAGTGAGTTAAAAATTGTACGAAGCTGCTCATCCTCAACAGCCGGCACTCCGTGTAGCTGCATATCATTTACTGCACTGGCGTTAGCTTGTTGGGCTATTTTACCTCCAAAAAATCCACACGAGCCTGAAGTGCAGCTGACTCAGGAGTAGACTGCTCCAACTTACAGACGCGTTGCACAAGGTTTAGAAGCTCACTTCCAAGACCATTCAACTTATCCTGTAACATAGCCATCATGTTTTCCTCGTATGCCTTCATTTTTGTTCCAATAAGTGCCGCTTGTTCATCAAATTTTCTATTGATCAGCTGTGTAAGCGCAGCCAGATCACTCCTTTTGCCAACCTTGAGTTCTCCAGCAGAGTTTTCACGCAAGCGCTTCGGTATCGGTGCCATGATATGTTGTATAGTGCTATTGTGTGATTTCGCGTAACCGCCTGTTATTGTGTGTTGTTTGGCGCGTTGTTACTCGTATGTGTATGTTAAAATAGAAAAATTTGTAGTTTGGGGCTGTTTTGCTCAAATTTGCTTATTTCGCGTTTAAATTATAAAAACAAGCAAATGATAAACTTCACGACTATTTGTAATGAGTGGTTTTAGCAATGCAAAGTCAAAGTATCATTTTTTGGGTATATAATAATAAAATTAAACAATTTTGTGGAGCACAGAAAAAATGCAACTTGGTTTGAGCAGATTTGCCAGTTAACAATGATATATAATACTTCAAAATTATAAAATACCTTTAAATAAAGGCGTCCTTTATGGTTGCTTTGGGTCTGGCGAAGCATTGTAAGCCATGTCAAGATGCTATAATGCAGAAATAGACCTAGACCAAACAATTAAGGAATTAGAATAAAAAATAACATGAACCTTTTTTGATTTGCCAACTTATATATTTGTCTCAGTGTAACACTGTTTGCTTCGTGCGCGAGCATAGTTTTCAACACAAGCACAGAAGCAATGAAAGTATAGTTAAGCTAGTTTGCCGATAGCTGTTTAACATCATCAGTAAACATATATAAATAAGAGTAAGTAATAACAACTGGAAGATCGTTAACAAACAGATTAAATAGAAAAGGTCCAAGATGACTCCCCTCGGGAACACCAGAGGTAACAAAAATATGTTTAGATACAGACGATTTGAAAACCACCTTTTGTGTTCGGCCACACAAGTACTCCGTAAGCCACAATAAAAATTTTGAAGGAAATCCAATAATACTTAATTTATGAAGCAACAGACAATGACTTACAGAATCAAATGCCTTACTAAAATCGATGTAAACAACGTAAGTTTGAATTTTTTCCTGACTATTGCTTAGAAGCTATATAGACATTTCGGCGGGGTTCAGATGCAGATTCAGCTATTATCTAACCAAAGTTGGTGCTTATAGCTCAAAAGCTGCAAAGGAAAATACATATCATGTTTTGAAGACAGAACCCCTGCCGCAGAGGAGGTGGATGTGGCATAATATTTAATGCAGATCTTAGGAAATGTTAACAGCTATTTATACCCTTAACCCATAAAATGGGTAAATAAGGGTATAATGGTTTTATGCAAAAGTATGTAACAGGCAGAAGGAAGCAATCTCCGACCCTATTAAGTATATATATTCTTGATCAGCATCAACAGCCGAGACGATATAGCCATGTCCGACTGTCTGTCCGTCTGTCTGTCTGTATGAACGCGTGGATCTCAGACACTACAAGAGCTAGAGACTTCTGATTTTGTATTTAAGTTCTCCTTTATCATGAGCAGAACAAGTTTGCTTCAAATTATCGATAGCTATTCTGGTTTCCGATATACACATAATATCGATAACAATAAAATATCCAGTTTTGAAAAAGTAAAAATGAGGGTTGAAATAATGGGTAACGATAGAACTTTTCTGAAAAATTCGTCCAAATCGGTTTAGAAACACCGGAGATATCTAATTTTATCGATTGAAGTTAAGTCAGTATACCAAAGTCAATTATAAATTTAATTTACATATTTATTGCAACTGGGTTCATGGTATCTTCTAATCGGGCTCTCCCGACTAGAGCCTTCTTACTTGTTTTTCACTAAATTTGGCTTAAAATCATGTAAGATAGAGGCATTCCCGATTTTGAGAGACAGTGGGACTTCTGACTGAGCTGGGGGTGCTAAAATTTTTGATTCAGATCTTTGGGGGATGTCTTCAGCTATCCTCCAACCAAATTTTGTGAAACAGGTTAAAACAAATGCTCAAGAATTCTCGGTTTTTTGAAGGTGCATGGCTAGGGGCTGCAGGGGTGGGCGTTGCATCATAATTTCTGATGCACAGCCATATGGATACTTTTCAGTTATCTCCTCACCAAATTCTGTGACTTTAGCTTAAAAACTGTGTTATACCCCGATTCCATTCGGCTACATATTTCATTAACAGCGAGTGGAAGATGTAGGTGATTCCATTATAGATCCAATTGCCTAGTTGCATCTGGATTTAACAGGGTCTGTTAAAAGACAGCTGACAGCTGTTTGTGTATTATACGTTTATATTTAATTGGAAGCAAATATGAGCTCGAACACAAATAAAATTAGTGAAGCCAAAAAAGTAAAAATTATTGCTTTAATTTGTGCGCAAAATGCAAACATGGTTTAACGAATATCCCAGTTTGTATGGACATGCACTTGATGACAAGCTGTTTTACTCAAATCAGCACTGTATAAACCTTGTATCGATTACAAATTTCATACTATCGGCTATGTCAAGGTTCTGTTCAGTGGTCTGTAATGTTAACTTCTAACATTCCCAGTTGGTCGGTGAACATTACTGTTCCGGTTGAGTTTCATGAAGATACTGATTTTATTCTTACAAATCCTAGGTCTTATATACTAACAAGATGTCTTAGAGTAGGTCTGCGGTGGCACATTATCGCCAGCAGATAGTTGAATCATTATTTGTTTAGTTTATTTTAGTGTAGGTCTTTCCACAATCGTTGGTGACCTTATCTTTTGTTATGTTTATCTATATTTTTAGGTCTTGCTGCAGTCGCATGCAGCTGGGTTAAAGTGCAGTTTTGTATATTTTACCAAGACTCTATTGAGACTTGGTGTCAAGTGTTCATGCGCGAACATTCTCCGGCGGGCCAACAAAAGGAATGGCCCGTAGTTTATTAGTTACAGTTATTTTTTCTATTACATATATAATCAATATTAACACCAAAACTAATAGAACTACTAACGAAGCATGTACAGACACGTGATGAAAGTTTAACCCATTTAATTCTACGTGATGGTCTTTTAATTGTTGGACTTTGCCTAGTAACCTATTCAATTCCTTTGAAGTACTAATATTGGTTGCTGCTATTGGATCCCACATAATTTTTGGCATTTCATTTATTTCTCCTACGTAATGGATTTATAAATGCAAGTTGATGGTCGGTTTGGTTTGAAAGGTGATGTTTCGCATGTATTATCACTGACACTGTTCCAAGGCCAATTCCCTTCACACACCCGTTTGTTGGTTTGTCGTTTTTGGCATTTATTTAATGTGGATTCTTTCATAAGATGGTACGAATCCATTTCAAAATTGTGTACTATATTCTCTGAGTTTAACTGTATCATTAACAAATGCCCATTTCGCTGTACTGGTACTGGTATAATTCTAAAGAGTTGAGATGGATGCCTGCTAAACAATGGTATTTTGGCATGTACGACAAGTTTATTTTCTATAAAAATTCCATTTGCCTTCAGCAGTGTGTAAATCTCCTTAATTTCAGAATTAGTTCTGTTTCCTGGTAGTGCTAATTTTTCGGAAAGGCTATCTTTTATTTTTAAGATCTCGTCCCTTAATTGTCTTGGTATTAAAATGTTTGGATTCAACCGCCCATGATAAATGTCTATTAGTAATCCTATTACACTTGCTTGTATTTTGTCACACTCATCAATTAAAGTACTAAGTTCTTTGGTTAATAAGAGGAAGCTAATGGATTCCTTATAAATATAATAACTTTCCTTGAGAAGTTCGGTCATGTTCTCTATTCGATTATTCATTCTCCCAAAGTTTCTATTTATATCCTCTGTGGTCTTCTTTATTATATTTGTTGTCGAGTCTATTACTGACGTTTGTTTTTCCTCTAATGCCTTTAAGTTGTACTGATTTCGGAGTAATCCTTTCATGTTTACCTCCATCATTTCCCTATCGTTGGCATACCAAACAAAATGTCATATAACGAGCCCATATGAACTTCTTCTACCTTTACTTTACCCAAGGGTCATCTTGCTGGATGACAGTTTTCTTCTTTCATTATTCCCATCTTTTCTATTTGTATATCCCGTGTCTTTTTTCCACTTACTTTTTCTTGAAGAGTAAATGAATAGTCTTCTTTCCATTTTTACCAAATATCTTTTTAAGTGATATTTCACAGATTTAACTCCGGCCTCCCAAATACCTCCGAAGTGAGGTCCTGCCGGCGGGATAAAATGCCATTGGCTTTTTTATTTTTATTTTTAAGTTTAGGAACCTTGCCATCGCTTGTAGTCTTGATTCTCCTAACTCTTTTTCTTCTTTAAACGGAATTGTTACTGTGTACCTTCCATCTAATTATCTCTTCGTTGTTCTTGTGAAGTTTTCTTCGCAGATTACTGTTTCTGCATCTTCTTCATATCCTCTTCTACCTCCCAAAAACTTTCCAATTCTCCAGACTTCATTAATGACGCTACTATGTCTCCCTTTCCTTTGGATTTGGTGCACCCAGCCTCTATCCAACTAAATTCTTAATTTTGACCGAAAAGCCCATCTAATTTTATTAAATTAATTGATTCATTAATTGAATTAATAAATGCTTTAAAGTTCTCTGCTGAATCACTCAATACCGGCAACTCCAAACTTGAAGCAAATGCGACACAACGCATCTTGCCTCTTTTACTGCAGGTTGCCTTGCCCAATTTTCTTCTATTGTCAAGGGCCTGCTAGTGGATTTTTAGCAATGACTTTTTAAAGCACTTCTTTTTAAGCTCTAGTCATGCTCGGCTCGAGCGGCTTAGGCCTATTTCGAAAGGGCAATTTTTCCGACCTCAAAACGGCAACTCAAAGACAATATATATGCCTTGCTCTGCTGAAACACTCATTACTGGCAACCCCAAAAGCTGAAGCAAATGCGACACAACGCATCTTTCCTCTTTTACTGTTCGGAAAATATTTTCCGTTTGTTTTCATAACGCCTGGTTAACAATTCTCAAGTCGCATTGAAATTTTCCGCAGAACCTAATAGCAAATGCAACACCACGCATCTTGCTTCGCCTTTTATTGCCATTTTTAGACAATTAAATTTAAGAGATGGACTCAAATCTTCCCTAGACTGAATCAACTCAGTATATAATTTTGAAAACAGATCCCATTCTTTTGAATCCCCATGGAAGATGGGTATCTGCATTTTTGAAGCAATGGCAGCTCCTCTACTTTGATTTTGCAACCTTCAACTTTTGGTTGACAATTGTTTGCAATTCCTTCTGCCAGTTCTTGCACTATATTTTCTACGTCAAACCCTAGCATTATAATCTCCCTATCAAAAGTTGTATTACTTTTAAATTTTTCTTTAAAGAATATTATATCTATTTCAATTCCTTGCCAAAGGAATATTATCTTCATTTTTCTCAGACTGAATATTTTTGTGTTGTTTTCTTTTAAGTCTGCCTGAGTTTGGTTTAGGTATTCAGATAATTCGTCTACCTGCTTATCAAATGCGTCTGCCCTACTGTCCATATCAGACTTTGCATTTCCTACCTCACTACCTGGTTTTGCCGTTATCTTTGGTACTTTGCTGTTTTGGCTGACAGTGTTTTTTAACATTTTTTCTTTAATTTTTTCTATAACTTTCAATATCACATCATATTGCTTGGAATTGAAGTATTCATGATCGACTACTCCAATTTTGCACAATAAGTTGTGATTTGCCTGAAAGCTTGTTAGAAGTTTCTCTAATTCTTCCCTGTCAACTTCTTGACTTCCCTCTAGCTGTCTAACTCTTTTAACTATTTCTGACTGCTTCGTCAATAGCTCTATCGTTTTGTCGGACAACATTGTATATATGAAAAATTTATTTTTACTTGGAAAACAATATATTTTTCTTAACTTTTAGTGAACAAATATTTAGTTTTACTTTAAATTTAAAAAATTTTTTATATATTTTTATGGAATTTTTTTAAAATATTATTTTATTTTTTTAAAATTTAAATTTACTTAACTAACATAAGTTTATTTTAATATATTTAAGTAGACTGACTATTTAAAAAAAAAAAAAATTTAACTATATAATTTTGTTTATGAAGTGGACTGTATGTTTTTTGTTATTGTGAGGCGATCTTGCCGCCGTTTTCACAATGGGTTCGCCAAAAGGCGCACTCGCATTTTTAATGTTTATATACATATATATATATATATTTGTATTATTTAATTCACGCTCTATAGCGTCGATCTGCTCCCACAGACGCGATGTCTCCTGCCAAGTTGGAGGTGACACGCGCTGGATCCTTTCCAGCAGTTCTCGCATGGTTTGCCAGAGCCTGTTCTTTTGGCCACCTCGTCTTTTGGGGGCCTTGGTAAGTGGTATTGCCACCATTTTTTCTTCCTCTGCTCTCCGCGCTGCTGATGCCGCTCTTAATGCAGGCTGCCTTGCCCAATACTCTTTTATTGACAATGGCTTCGGCCCTGCTTGCGGTTGCTCCGCAATGACTTTCTGCAGCACTTCCTGATAAGTACTAGTAATTGGTGCTGCTGCCGCTCTTACTGCAGGCTGCCTTGCTCAATATTCTTCTATTGACCAGGGCCTGCCAGTTGATCTTTCCGTCCTTTTGAGTTAAACCGCCTTAGGCCTATCTCGAAAGCACGGAATCGGATATGTGAAGGGTATAAAAACCAAATGTTTGAACGTGCCAAACTACGGCACTGCTCTATAGTCTAAATGTTCAAAGGCCCAAAGGAACAACAAAGGCCCAAAAGGAACGGCATCATTCCGATGCCGCGTGTGACGCGGATTTCACGCTCTTTGGAAGTGCCAGCGCTTCAGGCATCTGGCACCCGAAAACAGATTACGGGCGGTACTCATAAATTAGTACTTCCCTAAATGCCTCGCCCACCAACATTCGGGAGCACCGTGCCGGCGTGAAGATCGGTGCCATGTGTGCCAGGGAGATCATGATTCTATGATGCATATTCCCGAGACGCAGAAACGCTCGCCACCACCAACCCGAGCGACACCACCTGCCCGACAGGTCCCACCTCGTCCTTCCACCGCAGGGAGAGCCACACTATCAGTCTCGTCAATCCTGGAGCACCAACGCACGACAGTGCTGCCAACCGTGATCATTCGTGTTGATACGGGCTCCAAAACCTTCGACACGCGTGCAGTGGTCGACCCGTGCTGCCCTCTAAGCCGAATAGACACGTCCTTGGCAACGGCCTTCGGGCTTTCCGTCACCTGTGTCGGCAATGAGGGGGCTTGCACGGCTGCTATCGAATCACGCTCCTCGGACTTTTCAAATGAAATCATTCTGCATGTGATGCCGACCAGGATTCGCACCCCCAACAAGCCCATAGCGGAACAGCTACGTCCGAGCACGGCCAACATCGCCTTAGCGGAGTAGTTTTGGTTCCGGGATCATCCTGCCTTTATCCCGAGATCATCCTGCCAGGATTGATCCCAAGCCAAGGAGGGCCGTTGGCCCAGAACACAGTTTTCGGCTGGATGCTATCCGGCTCATGCGCCCACCAATAATATTTTTGGTTCCGTGGCTCCACTGATTCCGTTCTCATTTGGATTCTTTTTTTTTTTTTTTTTTTTTTTGCATGATGCTGCACGTTCTTTCTGCTTTTTGGATTATTTTATTTCAACACACCCCTATATAAGCGACAACGGAGTAATTTTTGAAGCCACCGTCACAACCCGGAAAACCTAGCCTACAACACAAACACATTTTATCAATGCAAGCAACCTCATATGCACCGCTCCGTTTGACGTGAACTAACGCACGACGGCAAAAAACTGCAGATAAAAGCTTTTGCCTATTCATCTGCATTGGTTTTGAAAATAAGATAATTCTCTCTACTAAGCTTCTCATTAAGGTATATTGGGACATCCACACGTGTTTCAAAGCCTTACATATGAATAGTCAGTTGAGCTTTGTGTGTCCGACGGTAATCAGCAGCTGCTCGCTGAATGTTTATTTTATCTCTTAAATTATCAAACTTAATCAAGATTACCGGGTCAACAACTGTGTTGAACCTGCACGTTGTTTGACTCTGAAAATCTCCCTGAGTCTGGGCGCCGGAGTGGCCCACAAAGCAAACGCAAGTGAGTTAAAAATTGTACGAAGCTGCTCACCCTCAACAGCCGGCACTCCGTGTAGCCGCATATCATTTACTGCACTGGCGTTAGCTTGTTGGGCTATATTTACCTCCAAAAAATCCACACGAGCCTGAAGTGCAGCTGACTCAGGAGTAGACTGCTCCAACTTACAGACGCGTTGCACAAGGTTTAGAAGCTCACTTCCAAGACCATTGAACTTATCCTGTAACACAGCCATCATGTTTTCCTCATATGCCTTCATTTTTGTTCCAATAAGTGCCGCTTGTTCATCAAATTTTCTATTGATCAGCTGTGTAAGCGCAGCCAGATCACTCCTTTTGCCAACCTTGAGTTCTCCAGCAGAGTTTTCACGCAAGCGCTTCGGTATCGGTGCCATGATATGTTGTATAGTGCTATTGTGTGATTTCGCGTAACCGCCTGTTATTGTGTGTTGTTTGGCGCGTTGTTACTCGCATGTGTATGTTAAAATAGAAAAATTTGTAGTTTGGGGCTGTTTTTGCTCAAATTTGCTTATTTCGCGTTTAAATTATAAAAACAAGCAAATGATAAACTTCACGACTATTTGTAATGAGTGTTTTTAGCAATGCAAAGTCAAAGTATCATTTTTTGGGTATATAATAATAAAATTAAACAATTTTGTGGAGCACAGAAAAAATGCAACTTGGTTTGAGCAGATTTTCCAGTTAACAATGATATATAATACTTCAAAATTATAAAATACCTATAAATAAAGGCGTCCTATATGGTTGCTTTGGGTCTGGCGAATTATTGTAAGCCATGTCAAGATGCTATAATGCAGAAATAGACCTAGACCAAAAAATTAAGGAATTAGAATAAAAAATAACATAAACCTTTTTTGATTTGCCAACTTATACATTCGTCTCAGCGTAACACTGTTTGCTTCGTGCGCGAACATAGTTTTCAACACAAGCACAGAAGCAATGAAAGTATAGTTAAGCTAGTTTGCCGATAGCTCTTTAACATCATCAGTAAACATATATAAATAAGAGTAAGTAATAACAACTGGAAGATCGTTAATAAACAGATTAAATAGAATAGGTCCAAGATGACTCCCCTCGGGAACACCAGAGGTAACAAAAATATGTTTAGATACAGACGATTTGAAAACCACCTTTTGTGTTCGGCCAAACAAGTACTCCGTAAGCCACAATAAAAATTTTGAAGGAAATCCAATAATACTTAATTTATGAAGCAACAGACAATGACTTACAGAATCAAATGCCTTACTAAAATCGATGTAAACAACGTTAGTTTGAATTTTTTCCTGACTATTGCTTAGAAGCTATATAGACATTTCGGCGGGGTTCAGATGTAGTTTCTCAACCGATTTGGACGAAATTTTCAGAAAAGCTCTATCATTATCCATTACTTCAACCCTCATTTTTACATTTTCCAAATTCGATATTTTGTTGTTATCGATATTATGTGTATATCGGAAACCAGAATAGCTATCGATAATTTGAAGCAAACTTATTCTGCTCATGGTATAGGAGAACTTAAATACGAAATCAGAAGTCTCTAGCTCTTGTAGTCTCTGAGATCCACGCGTTCATACAGACGGACAGACGGACAGACGGTCAGACGGTCAGACGGACAGACGGACAGACAGACGGACAGACGGACATGGCTATATCGTCTCGGCTGTTGATGCTGATAAAGAATATATATACTTTATAGGGTCGGAGATGCTTCCTTCTGCCTGTTACATACTTTTGCACAAAACCATTATACCCTTATTTACCCATTTAATGGGTTAAGGGTATAATTAGTGAAGCCAAAAAAGTAAAAATTATTGCTTTAATTTGTGCGCAAAATGTAAACATGGTTTAACGAATATCCCAGTTTGTATGGACATGCACTTGATGACAAGCTGTTTTACTCAAATCAGCACTGTATAAACCTTGTATCGATCACAAATTTCATACTATCGGCTATGTCAAGGTTCTGTTCAGTGGTCTGTAATGTTAACTTCTAACATTCCCAGTTGGTCGGTGAACATTACTGTTCCTGTTGAGTTTCATGAAGATACTGATTTTATTCTTACAAATCCTAGTTCTTATATACTAACAAGATGTCTTAGAGTAGGTCTGCGGTGGCACATTATCGCCAGCAGATAGTTGAATCATTATTTGCTTAGGTTATTTTAGTGTAGGTCTTTCCACAATCTTTGGTGACCTTATCTTTTGTTATGTTTATCTATATTTTTAGGTCTTGCTGCAGTCGCATGCAGCTGGGTTAAAGTGCAGTTTTGTATATTTTACCAAGACTCTATTGAGACTTGGTGTCAAGTGTTCATGCGCGAACATTCTCCGGCGGGCCAACAAAAGGAATGGCCCGTAGTTTATTAGTTACAGTTATTTTTCTTATTACATATATAATCAATATTACCACCAAAACTAATAGAACTACTAATGAAGTATGTCCAGACACGTGATGAAAGTTTAACCCATTTAATCCTGGTCTAAAGAACTTGTGGGATAGTTCAGAGGGGGCTAAGGTGAGGCCACCAGGCGGGTCGCGGGTTGCGGATAGCGAACGGCCTCTTTATGAGGTTAGCTGCGAATAAGCGAGAATCCTTGCAAATAAGCAGTCCCGGACAAACAGCGGGTACGGTACCGTTCACCGTACCGACAAGACGCTTGTGTCGCCGTCTTCAAAGCATAGCCTCACACATTCCCAACTCCCTCTCACGTACCCTTCTTCATCCCTTCCCCAATATCTCACTCCGGGCTGGACTAAGGTGTCATTCGAACCGTGCCGAAAGTCAACCTGGCCGGGGGCCCGGATTAAAAACTAGCCCAGTCGCTAACGGTGAGCTCAGGCAGATGGCGACCGCCTGTTCTAATTAGCCTTACCCGGGTACTGCGGATCTCTGCCCGGGTGGACCCCATATTTCTCCGCAACTCGTGGGAAAAAATGGGAGATTGTAAAAATAATAAAAAGTATTTAGGAGTGCAACAGGATACCCCTGCTGCCAGTGTCGCGAGACACTTTGAGGACCGCCTCCTTGACGGGGAGCGGCCCTCCAATGTGGGACCAGCCGCACGGCGCCCTAACCAGGCGCAGCAAACGAGAAGGCCGCATGCGGCAATAGAAACAGCGTGCGCACCTACGACGAGGGAAGGCCCACGTCACCGTGTCGCCCCAGCTGCAGGAGGAGGAAGCAAGGCTGGACCATCCCAGTCGATGCGACCGAGGCTTAGCGCTGTTAGGCGACATGGCGTGCAGCACCAGCAGCCAAAACGCGGCTGCCAAAATTGGGAGAGCCGGGCGGTTTGGATGACCCAAACCGAAAAACGTTGAACGGCTCAAAGACCAAATGGTACCTCAGGTACCTTCAGCAGGGACTACCCCCTGCTGAGGCACTGCGCATGGCAACGGCTGGAAGAGACTCGGTGAGCCAGGTACGGGGACCAGCCCCCAAACGCCTAGGCAGTAATTTGACGCCACCCACTGCCACCCCCAAGAGGGCGTGCCCAGAGGAGCGTCCCAGCACGTCGGCATCCGCCGTAGCAACAGCAGTGAGGTCTTCCCCTCCATTGTCCACCGAGACTCGCATATGCAGCGATTGCAAAAAAAGTCAAGGTGGCCGTGTTACCTGTGGAATACCCGCAGGTAATGCTCAGCCATGGGGACTTGTCCGCATTGGAGGAGGCCATCATGGATGAGGTTATCCTCACAGGATGGGACACCGCGGTCGCGTTCGCGGGCATTCATTTCCGGGTAGGCTACCTGGTCATTGAATGTTCCGACGATCACTCAGCGGAGTGGCTGAGGACCGTGGCGCCAAGACTGCAGTCGTGTAAAGGGGCTCCACTGCACTGCAAGGTGGGTGATGATATTCCATCACCCCACAACATCACCATCTTCTGCCCAAGAAGCGCGGATCGGTCAACCGAATCCTTGTTGGTTCTGCTGAGGAACCAGAACAAGATCGAGACCGACTCGTGGAAGGTGTTGTCTAGGAGGACGGAAGGCGGAGGTGTGCTATTGGTGATAGGCATCGATGAGGCATCCAAGGACGCGATAGTAGCGAGAGGCCATCAGGTTTCATTCCGCTACGGGACCATCCTCGTTAGCGGTCTGAAGAAGAATAGTGTTGGCGCAAGGACTACCCCTGCCCAGACGACAGTCCTGGGAGCTGCAGGCTCGGCCCCCACACCTCCCTCCGCCACTGTTCCGAGTGCTCACCTGGCAGGTGTCTCTGATTTATCAGAGGATCTGGCCGAGGATGAGGACCTGGCGGAGATGACGCTCGGTCCAGCAGAGCTGGAAGGGATGGATGATGAGGTGCCGATGTCCTCGCAAGAGCTCGCTGAGGAGCTTGAAACGGCAGAAGCTGACGTCACCATGACGGTCAGCGGTGATGTGGGCAGCTCCCAACCTACATCACCAGGAGCTAGAGAGGCGGATGAGTGATGGTGACATCAAACGTCACCGTCACTGGGCTAGCCCAGATAAACCTCCATCGGGCTAAGGCAGCCTCTGCTGTCTTGGCCAAGATGTTTATCACCCAACATCTTGGGCTAGCCCTGGTACAGGAGCCATGGATAAACAATGGTATAAAAGGCCTGTACACCGCTGACTCAAAGGTAATCTGGGATCAAAGAGATCCTACACCTAGAGCATGCATTATGGTAAGGAAATGTATTAATTTTACTATTCTTTCAGAATTCGTCACTAGGGACTGCGTACCTATTGCCGTAAGGGCAATTGGAAACGCCCCCCCTATTGTGGTGGCATCTGCCTATTTTGCTGGTGATGTGGACTGCCCGCCACCGGAAATAGAAAAACTGATGGACCACTGCAGGAGAGAGAACCTGCCGGTTATAATCGGCTGCGATGCCAATGCGCACCACCCCATATGGGGCAGCACGGACATCAACAAGAGGGGTGAGTGTCTTACCAACTTTATATTCAAGTATAACTTAGAAATTGGTAATGTCGGATCGACACCGACATTTGTAACTAGAGTAAGAGAAGAGGTATTAGACATTACTCTGATTAGTCGGTCTCTTAGGCCATATTTCAGAGAATGGCATGTCTCTTCAGAAGAATCCATGTCCGATCACAGGATCATCCTATTCAAACTTAAGGTTAATATGGATTGTAGTATACCAACTCGTAACCCCAGGAAAACGAACTGGGAAAAATTTAGGTCTACCCTAGAACTTAACCTAGCCACTGAAAACTCTGGAATAACCAGATGCACGAGTGAGCTAGAAAGAGGTGTTAGAAATCTAAATGGTAGCATTAAAAATGCATATGAAGAAAGCTGCCCACTAGGGAAAACGCGTAATGAAAAAGATGCCCCATGGTGGAATGACGGTCTTGAGAGACTGCGTATCACCACACGTCACCTCTTCAATAAAGCTAAGAGAGACGGGTCATGGGATACATACCGCGAAAGCCTCACCTCCTACAGCAAGGAGATTAGCAAGGCCAAGCGCAGGAACTATAGGGACTTCTGCGAAAGCATAACAAGCACGAGTGAAGGTGCCCGGCTCCATAGAGCATTATCAAAGCGGGCGCCGGAGGCTTATTTAGCCCTGAAGCGTAAAGATAATACATATACGAGCACCAATATGCAAAGGTTAGAGCTTCTGTTTGAGACGCACTTCCCAGGAAGTATCCCCTGGGTACCGTGCGAATCGCTTGAAACAGGAGGTCAACACAGACCAACGGCCATTGACTGGGCATGTGCCAAGTCGGTGGTCACAGTGGAGAAAATAAAATGGGCAATTGGAACCTTCCAGCCTTACAAATCTCCTGGTCTAGATTGCATATCACCGGTATTCCTTCAGCAGGGACAGGGAATACTCCTACCCACTCTACGGAAAATCCTGGTCAGTAGCCTAGCACTTGGTCATATACCAAGCACTTGGAGTAGAGCTAGGGTGGTCTTCATCCCCAAAGTAGGGAAGACAGATACCACCAACCCAAAGTCCTTCAGACCCATCAGCTTAACATCGTTTTTGTTGAAAACGTTGGAAAATCTGGTGGATTATAACATAAGAAGTACTCTGCTCACACAGAGTCCACTGCAGGCAACGCAGCACGCATACAGAACAGGCAGGTCTACGGACACTGCCCTGTATGAGCTGCACCGTACTCTGCGGGCGGCAGTAGTAAACAAAGAAGTAGCAGTTTGTGCATTTTTAGACATTGAAGGTGCCTTCGACAACACATCACATGATGCTGTCAAGGCTACCTTGAATAGAAGAGGGCTGGATAGTACAACTAGTAGATGGATTTCATCCCTATTAGGGTCCAGACAGGCTACGGCATCTATACAAGATAGTACCGTAACAGTAACAACCACAAGGGGCTGTCCTCAAGGGGGGTTTTATCACCCCTCTTATGGAGTATACTAGTAGACGAACTGTTAAGTAGACTTGCGAACAGGGGTATTCAATGTCAAGGCTATGCAGATGACATTGTGATAATAGCTCGGGGCAAGTATGAAGAAACGCTTTGTGATAATGTTCAACTGGGACTTAGGATTACGCATAATTGGTGTAGGGAGGTTGGTCTCAACTTAAACCCTACTAAGACAATCATCGTTCCTTTCACCAGAAGATACAAGCTACAAAGGATGAGGGAGATTAGGCTCGCGGGGAGTCCAATAGAAACAAGCAAGGAAGTTAAGTACCTTGGGGTCACTTTTGACAGTAAGTTAAACTTTGGCACCCATGTTCAGAATACGATCGCAAAGTGCTGCAGAGCGCTGTATACGTGTCGTAGCATAGCCGGGAAGTCATGGGGAACATCACCAAAGATAATAAGATGGCTATACCTTATGGTAGTAAGGCCCATGCTCACGTATGGAGTGATTGCATGGGCACAGCAAATCACTGTGCAGAAGCAGCTTCAAAAGCTACAAAGAATGGCATGTGTAGGAATCACGGGAGCGATCAGGACCTGTCCCACATCAGCGCTTGAGGTTCTATTGGAGATAACGCCACTCCATCACACAATTAGGCTGCAACAAAAGGCAACCCTCTTAACAATGTCCGTTGAAGGAGTTGGGAGAGGACACATTCTTAGTCGAGTAGAGGCAGATATGCTATCGGGTGAACTTCCCCTACTGGCACAGCCAAGGGACGAAATGAAAGTCGAACACATGTTCGGCCAAAAGTTTCAAGTTCACCTCTGTAATAAAAAGGAGTGGACATCTCTGGAAGAGGTCCACAACATGAAGCCACACACCATAAAATGGTACACCGATGGATCCCTAACGCAACAAGGCTCCGGTCTTGGTGTGGTAGGCCCTCGGCTAATGTACCATGAGCCCCTAGGTATGCACACCAGCATATTCCAAGCTGAGGTATGTGCAATCGGGAGGTGTGTGGACTTTAATCTAAAGCGTAACTATCGGAATAGGGATATAGCCATTCTATCCGATAGTCAAGCAGCAATAATGGCACTTAGTAAGACCGAAATCAGGTCAAAGGTAGTTCGTGAGGTACGAACCAAGCTAGACACTCTGGGATCACAAAATAGGCTTGCCCTAAGATGGGTCCCGGGACATGTCGAAATAGCGGGGAACGAAGAGGCAGACAAGCAAGCAAGACTGGGGGCAGCGACACCCCTAATAGGACCCGAGCCGTACTGTGGTATAGGAAGAAGCACAATACGGCAAGAACTTAGGAATGAAGAGAGACTTCTACGAAGAAAGTGCTGGGCAAGGACACCAGGACTCAGACAAGCAAAGATTCTCTTGGGTAGCTATAACCTTAAACGGTTTAAGCAAGTAATATCAATGGGTAAAAATAGACTCAGGATACTCACTGGTCTCTTGACAGGACATTGTAGACTACGAGTCACTTGGCAAAGCTAGGTATAGTCAGCAGCGAGATTTGCTGATTCTGCGAAATGGAAGGAGAATCCTCCTTGCACATTATAGCAGAATGCGTAGCCTTAGCAAGGAAAATAAGTAGTTTTCTAGGAAAACATATTGTAGAATTTAGCGATTTAGAAACCATCCACCCAACAAAGGTACTTGCTTTTATGCAACACCTGGGCCTGATGGAAGAGCTATAGGCCAAGAAGGGGGCACAATAGATCTATTTGGTCGCAGTGTATTAGCCCCCAATATAATAATAATAATAAACCCATTTAATTCTACGTGATGGTCTTTTAATTCTTGGACTTTGCCTAGTAACCTATTCAATTCCTCTGATTATGGATTTATAAATGCAAGTTGATGGTCTGTTTGGTTTGAAAGGTGATGTTTCGCATGTATTATCACTGGCACTGTTCCAAGGCCAATTCCCTTCACACACCGGTTTGTTGGTTTGCCATTTTTGGCATTTATTTAATGTGGATTCTTTCATAAGATGGTACGAATCCATTTCAAAATTGTATACTATAATCTCTGAGTTTAACTGTATCATTAACAAATGCCCATCTCGCTGTACTGGTACTGGTATAATTCTAAAGAGTTGAGATGGATGCCTGCTGAACAATATTTTTTTGAAATATTTTGGCATATACGACAAGTTTATTTTCTATAAAAATTCCTTTTGCCTTCAGCAGTGTGTAAATCTCCTTAATTTCAGAATTAGTTCTTTTTCCTGGTAGTGCTAATTTTTCGGATAGGCTATCTTTTATTTTTAAGATCTCGTCCCTTAATTGTCTTGGTATTAAAATGTTTGGATTCAACCGCCCATGATAAATGTCAATTAGTAATCCTATTACACTTGCTTGTATTTTGTCACACTCATCAATTAAAGTACTAAGTTCTTTGGTTAATAAGAAGAAGCTAATGGATTCCTTATAAATATAATAACTTTCCTTGAGAAGTTCGGTCATGTTCTCTATTTGATTGTTCATTCTCCCAAAGTCTTCTTTATTATATTTGTTGTCGAGTCTATTACTGACGTTTGTTTTTCCTCTAATGCCTTCAAGTTGTACTGATTTCGGAGTAATCCTTTCATGTTTACCTCCATCATTTCCCTATCGTTGGCATACCAAACAAAATGTCATATAACGAGCCCATAGAACTTCTTCTACCTTTACTTTACCCATCTAATTTTATTAAATTAATTGATTCATTAATCGAATTAATAAATGCTTTAAAGTTCTCTGCTGAATCACTCAATACTGGCAACTCCAAACTTGAAGCAAATGCGACACAACGCATCTTGCCTCTTTTACTGCAGGTTGCCTTGCCCAATTTTCTTCTATTGTCAAGGGCCTGCTAGTGGTTTTTTAGCAATGACTTTTTAAAGCACTTCTTTTTAAGCTCTAGTCATGCTCGGCTCGAGCGGCTTAGGCCTATTTCGCAAGGGCAATTTTTCCAACCTCAAAACGGCAACTCAAAGACAATATATATGCCTTGCTCTGCTGAAACACTCATTACTGGCAACCCTAAAGCTGAAGCAAATGCGACACAACGCATCTTTCCTCTTTTACTGTTCGGAAAATATTTTCCGTTTGTTTTCATAACGCCTGGTTAACAATTCCCAAGTCGCATTGAAATTTTCCGCAGAACCTAATAGCAAATGCGACACCACGCATCTTGCTTCGCCTTTTATTGCCATTTTTAGACAATTAAATTTAAGAGATGGACTCAAATCTTCCCTAGACTGAATCAACTCAGTATATAATTTTGAAAACAGATCCCATTCTTTTGAATCCTCATGGAAGATGGGTATCTGCATTTTGGAAGCAATGGCAGCTCCTCTACTTTGATTTTGCAACCTTCAACTTTTGGTTGACAATTGTTTGCAATTCCTTCTGCCAGTTCTTGCACTATATTTTCTACGTCAAACCCTAGCATTATAATCTCCCTATCAAAAGTTGTATTACTTTTAAATTTTTCTTTAAAGAATATTATATCTTTTTCAATTCCTTGCCAAAGGAATATTATCTTCATTTTTCTCAGACTAAATATTTTTGTGTTGTTTTCTCTTAAGTCTGCCTGAGTTTGGTTTAGGTGTTCAGATAATTCGTCTACCTGCTTATCAAATGCGTCTGCCCTACTCTCCATATCAGACTTTGCATTTCTTACCTCACTACCTGGTTTTGCCGTTATCTTTGGTACTTTGCTGTTTTGGCTGACAGTGTTTTTTAACATTTTTTCTTTAATTTTTTCTATAACTTTCAATATCACATCACATTGCTTGGAATTGAAGTATTCATGATCGACTACTCCAATTTTGCACAATAAGTTGTGATTTGCCTGAAAGCTTGTTAGAAGTTTCTCTAATTCTTCCCTGTCAACTTCTTGACTTCCCTCTAGCTGTCTAACTCTTTTAACTATTTCTGACTGCTTCGTCAATAGCTCTATCGTTTTGTCGGACAACATTGTGTGCATGAAAAATTTATTTTTACTTGGAAAACAATATATTTTTCTTAACTTTTAGTGAACAAATATTTAGTTTTACTTTAAATTTTAACAAAAAAAAATTTTTTTTTAATAGAATTTTTTGAAAATATTTTTATATATTTAAAATTTAAATTTACTTAACTAACATAAGTTTATTTTAATATATGTAAGTAGACTGACTATTAAAAAACAAAAAAATTGATATATATAATTTTGTTTATGAAGTGGACTGTATGTTTTTTGTTATTGTGAGGCGATCTTGCCGCCGTTTTCACAATGGGTTCGCCAAAAGGTGCACTCGCATTTTTAATGTTTATATATATATATATATATATATTGTAACGAACCTAAAAGTTACGCGGTTTTTAGCTGGGCTAACTCTCGCGGTGTTGAGGGTACGTGCCAACAAATTTATATTTGTGGCGGCTGCGGCAATAAGAACACAGTTTGGTTTTATTTTTAATACATATATTTTAAAACTGCACTCTCTGCTAGTTTTCACGTTTGGGTTTTACAATTGCTTTGCACTTAATAATATTTCTTATTTGAGTTTTAGGGAATCGCACGGCTCTTGTGTCGTAGTTTTACTTGCAATGCTGGCGCTCTCGTTGCACCAAATATTCAGAGTCAATGTTACGCCTACTAAACGAGGTTTTAGCTAGCAACGCCGAATTCGCCAGGCTCTACTATGGCCTCCTTGTTACCACAAGGATTTCGCCAATAATGCCGCCTACTCTCCGGCTCTGGCTTTAGCTTCACCTGTCCTTCGCCAGGCTCACTTGTCTGACACTTGGTTTTAATTCGAGGTTGCTTTGCAAGTGCAACGCGCCACAAGAACTTGTAAAATTTCGCGTATCGATTCCTCAGTAAATTGTTTGTTAGTCGCGAAGGACACGATCAGCTTTGTCCTTATTGCGATATGGATCCTTTAAATTCTTAAATAATCCTTTCGCGTAGGATTTCTTTATATTTCGCACTGATTTTCACTTATTTCTTATTGACTCCGTACTTCGCACTCTTGCGCTCAACTGACTCGTACTCGATTCACTTGTACTCGATTAATTCGTACTTGATTAACTCGTACTTGATTAACTCGTACTTGATTAACTCGCCGCTCTGTCCAAGGCGGCTCCTTTTATACTCTTCTGCTGTCTCGCTGGACCGGGGCCTGTCAACGCTGCCAATGTCGCGCCAAGGGCAAAGGTGGCGTGATCGTTCCAGTGAGATTCGCCTAGCAACAACGGTTCCTCGTTGCTGATCACGCCTGTCGTTGGTGTGACGGTGATCACTATATTTCGTGGATGCACCGCTCGCACACCAACGGCAATTTGCCACGACTTTTGCGGTACGTGTTTTGTGGCTCCCATGTGCCAAATACGTACCTTAGCGCTGACATCCTGTGTCAGAGCGAGACAGCATGCGAATTCGCCGCAGCTCAGGTCCGGCTGCGGCCATAAATGCATCCGCTTTTTGTGAGGCGCTATAAGTGAATATGGCTCCTCACACTCCCCTCTTTCTCCGGAAGTGGAAGTCTTCCACTTAATTTTGTGTCTTTCAAATCGCGCGCCTACGTTTTGAATTTTTGGCGTCCGTTAGAGGTGAATTTTTCGTCTTTCAAATCGCGCGCCTACGTTTTGAATTTTTGGCGTCCGTTAGAGGTGAATTTTTCGTCTTTCAAATCGCGCGCCTCCGCTTTGAACTTTGGCGCCCGTTAGCAGTGACGCTGTAAGGATCAGCTGGTGGTCGCGTAACGCCATCTAGCGACTTTGCATCGCCCGGCCAGATCGATATTTGCGATGTGGCCAGAACGATATTTGCGATGTGGCCAGATCGATATGGCCACCCGCAACTATCCAACACTAATCGGCCATGACACACAATTTGCAGTTTGCAATTGTTTTGTTGTTGCTGAAAAGAATCTAAAAAGCAAAAGTAAGTAACATATTTTTGCGCCTTGCGCCATTTCCACCATATCCTAAATCATGTTCTCTTTTTTTTTCAGGCAAAACGGCATTGCCGCCCGCGCTGGATCACACACACATTTTATGTGAGTATGCTTCCAGCAAACTTCACCCCCCCTCCTGCAGTTTAATCCACCTGTTTTCTTTATATTTTTTTTCCAGGTTACACGAAATAATATGCGAATACTATTTTTTTTTTTTTTTATAATTTTTTTTTTATTGTGCGTGCTAGTGTTGTTTTTGCTTTTTTTTTCTCCCGCTTACTCTGCCCGCGTGCCTCTGGTCGAAATTCGCACGCGGTATCTCTGGCCGTGCGCCCAAACGATACGCGACGTGCGCCTGTCACTCCCTCCTGTTGTGGCTGCTATTACTTCTGGTGGCCAGTCTGCTCGTGCCACCTCTCTCCATCCAGGAGTCGTCAACGGTGCGGATGACTGCCGCTGCAGCACCGGGCGAGCCGGCCGTTCTCCATACGGGCATGAAGCCTGCCGACCGAACGCTGGGCGCACCGGATGGGTTGCCCAAGCGTGTGGTGGAGGCGGTGTCCCGGGGCGAGGCGGCGTGCCCACCTGCAGCGGTGTTGGCGATTCCCACGGCGCTGTCCGTGTTGTCGTGCAGACTGGTGTTTGAAGTGTGTGTGATGGTGGCGGCGTCGGCGGTCGTGCTCGCGGTGGCGTCGGTGTACGCGGTCGTGGTGGCGTCGGTGTACGCTGTCGGGGTGGCGTTGGCGTACGCGGTCGTGGTGGCGTCAACTCTTTAATAAAACCCTCGCGGGGCGGTGCCACCTCCTCTGTCCATTCCAGGACAACCGTCGCGGTGTGGTGCCACCGCCCGTCCACGAACCGCTTCTCCCTATTAATAGTCGCCGTCGGCGGTGGTGGCTCTTCGGCTTCGCCTTGCGGCACCCGCTCCTCGGTCTCCGGTGCTGCTTCCCCCTCCGACTCGGACGAGATCGAGATTACCTCATCTTCCGCGTCCGACACCTCCACTCCGCGTGGAAAAGGCGATGGTGGCCTAGCGGGGCGCCAGTCTGGTGGCGGCGTCTCCGGTAGTGGCGGTGTGGTGAACCGCTCCGGGCTGGCTGGGCCCACATTCTCGTCCTCTGGCGTCGGTGGTGCCTCGGGATGGCACATGCGTACCCATTCCGGGTTCACCTCCACGAAGTCCCTTGGTGGCGGCGACTCCTCAATTTCGCCCACTGGACCAGCGCTGGCATCCACCTCCCAGTCGCTACTATCGAAGTCGTCGCCGTACGCCCTGCGCACCCACTCGCGCTCTTCGTCCAGCTCCTGGCGGTGGCAACGCTCCCGTTCGGCTGCCTCCCGCTCCTCAGGCGACTCCAAAATAGGCGACGCCCGCAGCTCCAGCACATCTGGAGATGCCTCCCGCTGCGGCTCGACACGCGCATAGGGCTGTACGGCCCAACGCCCTCTTCGCGCCACGTTTCTGCGCTTTCTGGCGCTGGCACCCATGGCCGCCGCGTCGACCACGCACACATCCCCCGCTGGTGTGCGAGAGTGCGCACGTGGGTCACGGCTCGACGCATGGACTGCCCTCCTTCCCTCGGTGTTGCTGTTATTATTCTCCATTCTTGCTGGTGAGTGTTTTCTTTTGAAAAAAATATCGCAAAGTGACCGACTGCATGGTAGTCGGCACCTTTTATACCCCTACTCTTTACGCATGTGCAACAGTGTAGGTGCGCATGTTACGGTATCCTTCCCGCATGCGACCGCCATGTTTTGTCAGCGCTCTCTTTGCGATATCGCTGACCTTTTTCATTAACCGTTTTCCTAGCAGCGTTTGCTTCGCACACCTTTCGCCGCGTTCAGGTCCGGTTTTGTAATATCCTTGGTTGGGCCGTGGCTCTTATTACTATTTTATTATTATTTTTTTTTTATTTTTTTTTATTTATTTTTTTTTTTTTCCCACACATTCATTATTGTCTGTTATTTTTAATAAATATGTAATACCTTACATATTCATTTTTATTATTTATATATATGTAATAACTTACATATATTTTTTTTGTTATGTTTAATAAATATGTAATACCTTACATATTATTTTATTATTTATATAATATGTAATACCTTACATATTTAATTTTGTTATGGTTTAATAAATATGTAATACCTTACATATTTATTTCTATTATTTATATAATATGTAATACCTTACATGTTTAATTTTTTATTGTTTAATAAATATGTAATACCTTACATATTTATTTTATTATTTATATATTTGTTGAATGTGTTGAGTGGGGAAGATATTTAATATGTATTAATACATATTCACCCCTTTTTTTTCCAAAAAAACCAAATCAACTAATGATTTTTTTTTTTTTTATTTATAGGAGGCAATGGAGATTCAGGTGAGTAAATGAGATACGTCCTGAAAAGGCCACTTATTAACCGCCCTTTTCTTTTCCAGATATTCACCATCAAAAAAAAATTACTTTTTGTTCCAGGGTCTTAACGTAATTTGTGCCCCAAAAAAAATTTTGTTATCTCACCCGTTGTCCGTTCCACCTCCGTGGGGTTTTATGTCGCCTATGTGCGCGGTCCGTTCTTTTTCCCCAGTTTTCCCTTGTAATTTACAGATAACAGGTGATACAAAATTTATTATTGTATATGGTCCGGCAAATTTAGGAGCAAGCTTCGCAGCGAAGCCTTCCGCTGCATTTGACAGGTGGTGTTGTTTCACCCACACCTTGTCTCCTACGGATGGTTTCCACTGCCGTCTCCGTAGGTTGTAATGCCTTGCTTGGTCCTGAGCGGCCTTCTCTAAACTCCTGCGCACCACTTCAAAAACTTCTCTCAGTTTTTTCGCGTTGTCGCTGGGTGTTTGTGGCGGTTGCCCTGTGCCAAGTGTCACGCTGTCGTACAGCGCATTTGGCAGCCTTGGTTCACGCCCTTGCGTGATAAACGCTGCACTGTAGCCCGTAGACGCCGATACGCTGGTGTTAACGGCTAGTGATAATTCTGGCAAAAATTCATCCCAGCACCGCTGGTTATCTTTTGTGAATTGTGCAATCATCGTTTTTACCGTGCGGTTCGCACGTTCTGTAGGATTCTCTTGCGAAGTGTATGGTGCCGTAAATTGGTGTCGCACTCCCAATTCTTCGAGAAAGCGTTTGAAGGCTTTACTCGTAAATTGTGTTCCGTTGTCCGTTATGAGAACTTTTGTTACCCCAAATCGTGCCAAAATTCTCTCTCTGAATCCCTTTTGCAAAGTGGCTGTGGTTGCGCTCCTTAGCGGAACTAACTCAGTCCACTTAGAGAAACGGTCAAACATCACCAACAGCATTGTGTTGCCGTCTTTTGATCTTGGCAGTGGGCCAACAAAATCAGCACACACGGTACTCCATGGCTCTTCCGGAATTTGTGTCAACATCTTTCCTGCTGCTGCCATTTGACTTGGCTTATATTGTTGACAAGTTTCGCAGTTGTGCACATATGTGCGCACGTCCCTGTACAAGCCTGGCCAGTAGTAGCGTGTCGCTACTCTTGCTATCGTTTTCCGGGTTCCCAAATGACCGGCTGTGGCTGCGTCGTGGTTCTCCAATATACCTCCTTCCTTTTACCTTTGGGTACACAAAGCTTCCAAGCTTCCACATCTCCGCCTCCAGCGCGGTGTGGGATGTGTCTGTACAGGTTGCCATTTTCCTCCATGTAATCTGGATATTTCCTTGCATTTTGTGCGATTTCCTTTTTAATTTCTGAATCCAGTTGCAATTTGCGTTGTCTGCCTCCATCCCTTCTGTGGCGATTTTTCTTAGGCAGCATTTCTCCGGAAGTGGCTGTCTCGAAAGTGCACCGGCTACGACATTGAGGTTGCCTTTACGCTATTTGACTTCAAAGTCGTATTGTTGCAGTTCAAGCGCCCAACGCGCTATTCTGCCTGATGGACTCTCAATTGAGTTTAGCCACTTCAGCGCCATGTGGTCCGTTATGACCACAAAATGGTAGCCTTCCAGGTATGGCCTTAGCTTTCTGATTCCCCACACTATGGCTAGACACCCTTTTCAGTTGCCGAATAGTTCCGTTCGGCACCGTTTAGTGTCCTACTGGCGTACGATATTACCCTTTCACCTTGCTCCGAAGGTTGGGTCAATATCGCACCCAGGCCATAGTTACTTGCATCCGTCTGCAAGCAAAATGTTTTGAGAAATCTGGGCATGCCAATACTGGGGACTGAGTCAGCTTCTCTTTGACCGTGTCAAAAGCTACTTGCCGCTCCTCAGTCCACTCCCATTTTGCGCCTTTTTTCATCAATGCGTTCAGAGGTGCTACTTTCGTCGCAAAATCTGGTACGAAGCGCCTGTACCATGATGCAACGCCCAGGTATTGTCGTAACTCTTTTACGTTGCTTGGCGGCTTCAACTCTGCGATTGCAGCAACTTTATCTGAATCTGTGCGAATTCCTTCTTCTGTGACTCTGTGGCCCAAATATTTCAATTCCTTTTTAAAGAAATCGCATTTGTCCACGTTTATACGCAGATTTGCTTCCCGCAGCCGCCGAAATACCTCTTTGAGATTTTCCATATGCTCTTCGCGCGTTCTTCCGATGACTATAATGTCATCTAAATATGCAAACGCGTGTGGCATCATTTCGGGTCCAATAACACGATCCAAAGCCCTCTGAAAAGTTGCCGGTGCCGAGTGTAACCCAAATGGCATTACTTTCCACTGGTATAATCCTTTGCCTGGGACTGTAAAAGCTGTCAGTGGTCGGCTCGCTTTCTCCATCGGGATCTGCCAGTACCCATCTTTCAGATCCAAGCTAGTGATGAAGTGGGCTTCACGGAGCTGGTCTAAAATGTGGTGCACTCTTGGCAATGGATACGCGTCCTTAACGGATCGGCTATTAAGTTGCCTAAAATCCACACATAACCGCCATTTGCCATTCTTCTTTTTCACCATCACGATTGGTGCGCTGTGTGGGCTGTTGGATGGCTCTATGCAACCTTTCGCAAGTAGTTCTTCTACTTGCTGGTTAATTTCCGCTTGCATTTTGGATTCTTTGGAAAATAACGCTGTTTTATAGGCCTGTCGTCGCTCATCACAATTTGTGTTCTGTAATTTGTGATGTGCCCTTTAGGTGTTCGAAGGCTGCGACTTCCCGCAGTAGAAATTCGTTAATTTCTTGGTCTTCGTGCAGATTTTTGCTTTTAATAGGTGGGTTTCTGGAGTCACGTGTTGCTATGTCTTGTTCGGTTGTATTCTGGACAACTGCCACCGACAGTCTCTCTTCCAGCTTTCCAACCTTGTGCCGTCGTGCTGGGATGGTGACCACCAATCCCGCACACTGCAACACTGTGCCCATGCCAGTCAGAAAATCGCAGCCCAGCACCAAATCGTCTATCACACCAGGCATAATTAGAAGCGCTATTTCCAAACAGCGATGCCCGAGTCTTATTTTGACCGTTATTTGTTCTGTTGTCCTGCTAATTTCACCTGTCTGCTTGCGACGCTTCTCCGGCCTACAGTGTTCAGTCTACAAGCTAGCTCTTTGCTAACAAAGCTGCTTGTAGCCCCTGTATCAACTGTAGCCTTATGCTGACAGTCACCGATCCATACGGTGGCAGTCAACTGTGTCCCTTCGTCTTTCAGGTGACCGACTAGCGTCTCGGGGCGGATCTTGGCGGCTCCCGCTCGCCCTTCGCTGGCGGACGCCGCTGGCCGTTTCCCGACTGACAACATAGGGCTGTCCGCTGAACGATCCTGCCACAGACCCAGCAGAACTCCAGCATTGGGTTTCGGCACTCTATCGCCCAGTGTCCCTCCTGTCCACACACGCGACATGCCCTTCCTGGGTTGTTTATGTGTGTCCTGGCAGGATTTTGCTGGGTCCTAGGTGTTGGGGTTGGCCGTTCGTCCATTCTTCCAGTGTGCTGGCTCTGCTCCTCCATGGCCATAAATCGGGTACGATTTCCACGACTCTGGTTGTGATCGCGTCCATTTTGCTGTGTATCTCGGTGTTGTTGAGGCTGTTGTTGTTGATGTTGGCTGTATTGTTGTTGGGCTGTAGCACTTTGTATTCTGGACAACTGCTTATTTATATGTATTTTATTAAAACAAACTATGTGATATTAGCCGTAGATCCAACGTTGGGCGCCAGTTGTAACGAACCTAAAAGTTACGCGGTTTTTAGCTGGGCTAACTCTCGCGGTGTTGAGGGTACGTGCCAACAAATTTATATTTGTGGCGGCTGCGGCAATAAGAACACAGTTTGGTTTTATTTTAATACATATATTTTAAAACTGCACTCTCTGCTAGTTTTCACGTTTGGGTTTTACAATTGCTTTGCACTTAATAATATTTCTTATTTGAGTTTTAGGGAATCGCACGGCTCTTGTGTCGTAGTTTTACTTGCAATGCTGGCGCTCTCGTTGCACCAAATATTCAGAGTCAATGTTACGCCTACTAAACGAGGTTTTAGCTAGCAACGCCGAATTCGCCAGGCTCTACTATGGCCTCCTTGTTACCACAAGGATTTCGCCAATAATGCCGCCTACTCTCCGGCTCTGGCTTTAGCTTCACCTGTCCTTCGCCAGGCTCACTTGTCTGACACTTGGTTTTAATTCGAGGTTGCTTTGCAAGTGCAACGCGCCACAAGAACTTGTAAAATTTCGCGTATCGATTCCTCAGTAAATTGTTTGTTAGTCGCGAAGGACACGATCAGCTTTGTCCTTATTGCGATATGGATCCTTTAAATTCTTAAATAATCCTTTCGCGTAGGATTTCTTTATATTTCGCACTGATTTTCACTTATTTCTTATTGACTCCGTACTTCGCACTCTTGCGCTCAACTGACTCGTACTCGATTCACTTGTACTCGATTAACTCGTACTTGATTAACTCGTACTTGATTAACTCGTACTTGATTAACTCGCCGCTCTGTCCAAGGCGGCTCCTTTTATACTCTTCTGCTGTCTCGCTGGACCGGGGCCTGTCAACGCTGCCAATGTCGCGCCAAGGGCAAAGGTGGCGTGATCGTTCCAGTGAGATTCGCCTAGCAACAACGGTTCCTCGTTGCTGATCACGCCTGTCGTTGGTGTGACGGTGATCACTATATTTCGTGGATGCACCGCTCGCACACCAACGGCACTTTGCCACGACTTTTGCGGTACGTGTTTTGTGGCTCCCATGTGCCAAACACGTACCTTAGCGCTGACATCCTGTGTCAGAGCGAGACAGCATGCGAATTCGCCGCAGCTCAGGTCCGGCTGCGGCTATAAATGCATCCGCTTTTTGTGAGGCGCTATAAGTGAATATGGCTCCTCACAATATATATATATATATATATATATATATATAAACATTAAAAATGCGAGTGCGCCTTTTGGCGAACCCATTGTGAAAACGGCGGCTAGATAGCCTCACAATAACAAAAAACATACATATATATATATATATATATATATATATATAATAAAATCGTTGGAGTCGCGTTTATTTAAAAAAATATAAAATATCTTTATTGATCGCGTCTTTACAGTTAAACATGTAAAATAGAACTCCACTTATGCTAGCGTTTTGATTTTTGAAGAAACCTCGTTCTGCGACTTATTCCTTTGTTTAAATTATTTATGCTCAACTCTCTGGAGTGGATTTATTCTGAGGAGTCGTAAACTGGGGTTTCGCTCAAGGATCAAATTACATTAGACTTTGCTCATCTAATTCTTAAAGTGGCGTGATCGATTTTAATGGCTTTGTTTTTCGGGTGGCGTGATCGATTTTAATAGCTTTGTTATTTTTTGGGGTGCATAGTTTTGCTGTTGTTTATTCTGTTCGCCGGATGTACGTGCTTATGCTGAGTGTGACTTAATTATCTATGGTTCTATTACAAGAAGCCAAAATCATAAATTTGCGTGCTTAAGATTATACATTTGTTTACTCAAGTGGACAATGCTTGTGCATTGTTCTTATTATTTTTTGTGGGTGGAGGTTGGCATAGAAGTTCTGCAAGAACTGAATATGTCACTTCCCCATCCCAAAGAAAATGGCTTGTCCTCAAGCTGTTAGTGTTGGGTACATTTTAGTGTCTGTGTCTATTATAATTTTATTTTCTTGATCGTTTGTCGGTTCTTGTTCTTCATTTTTCTTATATTTTATGACCATTCTTTGTGGAATATTTTTGAACTTAAATATTAGGTATATAGCTGTCGCGATTAACATTATTGCGAGTATGGTTAAAACTATTATTAATAGGATGTTGTGTGTTTTTGTATTTTCTTTTATAAGTTGTCTTGTATGTATGAATGAAATTGGTTCAATTCTTGTAACGTTGTTACTTATGTAAATTGTTTGTGTATAATCGGAAAGAATATTTGATACAGATATGCATATGATTTTTTTTTTTTTTTATTTATAGGAGGCAATGGAGATTCAGGTGAGTAAATGAGATACGTCCTGAAAAGGCCACTTATTAACCGCCCTTTTCTTTTCCAGATATTCACCATCAAAAAAAAATTACTTTTTGTTCCAGGGTCTTAACGTAATTTGTGCCCCAAAAAAAAATTTTGTTATCTCACCCGTTGTCCGTTCCACCTCCGTGGGGTTTTATGTCGCCTATGTGCGCGGTCCGTTCTTTTTCCCCAGTTTTCCCTTGTAATTTACAGATAACAGGTGATACAAAATTTATTATTGTATATGGTCCGGCAAATTTAGGAGCAAGCTTCGCAGCGAAGCCTTCCGCTGCATTTGACAGGTGGTGTTGTTTCACCCACACCTTGTCTCCTACGGATGGTTTCCACTGCCGTCTCCGTAGGTTGTAATGCCTTGCTTGGTCCTGAGCGGCCTTCTCTAAACTCCTGCGCACCACTTCAAAAACTTCTCTCAGTTTTTTCGCGTTGTCGCTGGGTGTTTGTGGCGGTTGCCCTGTGCCAAGTGTCACGCTGTCGTACAGCGCATTTGGCAGCCTTGGTTCACGCCCTTGCGTGATAAACGCTGCACTGTAGCCCGTAGACGCCGATACGCTGGTGTTAACGGCTAGTGATAATTCTGGCAAAAATTCATCCCAGCACCGCTGGTTATCTTTTGTGAATTGTGCAATCATCGTTTTTACCGTGCGGTTCGCACGTTCTGTAGGATTCTCTTGCGAAGTGTATGGTGCCGTAAATTGGTGTCGCACTCCCAATTCTTCGAGAAAGCGTTTGAAGGCTTTACTCGTATATTGTGTTCCGTTGTCCGTTATGAGAACTTTTGGTACCCCAAATCGTGCCAAAATTCTCTCTCTGAATCCCTTTTGCAAAGTGGCTGTGGTTGCGCTCCTTAGCGGAACTAACTCAGTCCACTTAGAGAAACGGTCAAACATCACCAATAGCATTGTGTTGCCGTGTTTTGATCTTGGCAGTGGGCCAACAAAATCAGCACACACGGTACTCCATGGCTCTTCCGGAATTTGTGTCAACATCTTTCCTGCTGCTGCCATTTGACTTGGCTTATATTGTTGACAAGTTTCGCAGTTGTGCACATATGTGCGCACGTCCCTGTACAAGCCTGGCCAGTAGTAGCGTGTCGCTACTCTTGCTATCGTTTTCCGGGTTCCCAAATGACCGGCTGTGGCTGCGTCGTGGTTCTCCAATAATACCTCCTTCCTTTTACCTTTGGGTACACAAAGCTTCCAAGCTTCCACATCTCCGCCTCCAGCGCGGTGTGGGATGTGTCTGTACAGGTTGCCATTTTCCTCCATGTAATCTGGATATTTCCTTGCATTTTGTGCGATTTCCTTTTTTAATTTCTGAATCCAGTTGCAATTTGCGTTGTCTGCCTCCATCCCTTCTGTGGCGATTTTTCTTAGGCAGCATTTCTCCGGAAGTGGCTGTCTCGAAAGTGCACCGGCTACGACATTGAGGTTGCCTTTACGCTATTTGACTTCAAAGTCGTATTGTTGCAGTTCAAGCGCCCAACGCGCTATTCTGCCTGATGGACTCTCAATTGAGTTTAGCCACTTCAGCGCCATGTGGTCCGTTATGACCACAAAATGGTAGCCTTCCAGGTATGGCCTTAGCTTTCTGATTCCCCACACTATGGCTAGACACCCTTTTTCAGTTGCCGAATAGTTCCGTTCGGCACCGTTTAGTGTCCTACTGGCGTACGATATTACCCTTTCACCTTGCTCCGAAGGTTGGGTCAATATCGCACCCAGGCCATAGTTACTTGCATCCGTCTGCAAGCAAAATGTTTTTGAGAAATCTGGGCATGCCAATACTGGGGACTGAGTCAGCTTCTGTTTGACCGTGTCAAAAGCTACTTGCCGCTCCTCAGTCCACTCCCATTTTGCGCCTTTTTCATCAATGCGTTCAGAGGTGCTACTTTCGTCGCAAAATCTGGTACGAAGCGCCTGTACCATGATGCAACGCCCAGGTATTGTCGTAACTCTTTTACGTTGCTTGGCGGCTTCAACTCTGCGATTGCAGCAACTTTATCTGAATCTGTGCGAATTCCTTCTTCTGTGACTCTGTGGCCCAAATATTTCAATTCCTTTTTAAAGAAATCGCATTTGTCCACGTTTATACGCAGATTTGCTTCCCGCAGCCGCCGAAATACCTCTTTGAGATTTTCCATATGCTCTTCGCGCGTTCTTCCGATGACTATAATGTCATCTAAATATGCAAACGCGTGTGGCATCATTTCGGGTCCAATAACACGATCCAAAGCCCTCTGAAAAGTTGCCGGTGCCGAGTGTAACCCAAATGGCATTACTTTCCACTGGTATAATCCTTTGCCTGGGACTGTAAAAGCTGTCAGTGGTCGGCTCGCTTTCTCCATCGGGATCTGCCAGTACCCATCTTTCAGATCCAAGCTAGTGATGAAGTGGGCTTCACGGAGCTGGTCTAAAATGTGGTGCACTCTTGGCAATGGATACGCGTCCTTAACGGATCGGCTATTAAGTTGCCTAAAATCCACACATAACCGCCATTTGCCATTCTTCTTTTTCACCATCACGATTGGTGCGCTGTGTGGGCTGTTGGATGGCTCTATGCAACCTTTCGCAAGTAGTTCTTCTTCTTGCTGGTTAATTTCCGCTTGCATTTTTGGATTCTTTGGAAAATAACGCTGTTTTATAGGCCTGTCGTCGCTCATCACAATTTTGTGTTCTGTAATTTGTGATGTGCCCTTTAGGTGTTCGAAGGCTGCGACTTCCCGCAGTAGAAATTCGTTAATTTCTTGGTCTTCGTGCAGATTTTTGCTTTCAATAGGTGGGTTTCTGGAGTCACGTGTTGCTATGTCTTGTTCGGTTGTATTCTGGACAACTGCCACCGACAGTCTCTCTTCCAGCTTTCCAACCTTGTGCCGTCGTGCTGGGATGGTGACCACCAATCCCGCACACTGCAACACTGTGCCCATGCCAGTCAGAAAATCCCAGCCCAGCACCAAATCGTCTATCACACCAGGCATAATTAGAAGCGCTATTTCCAAACAGCGATGCCCGAGTCTTATTTTGACCGTTATTTGTTCTGTTGTCCTGCTAATTTCACCTGTCTGCTTGCGACGCTTCTCCGGCCTACAGTGTTCAGTCTACAAGCTAGCTCTTCGCTAACAAAGCTGCTTGTAGCCCCTGTATCAACTGTAGCCTTATGCTGACAGTCACCGATCCATACGGTGGCAGTCAACTGTGTCCCTTCGTCTTTCAGGTGACCGACTAGCGTCTCGGGGCGGATCTTGGCGGCTCCCGCTCGCCCTTCGCTGGCGGACGCCGCTGGCCGTTTCCCGACTGACAACATAGGGCTGTCCGCTGAACGATCCTGCCACAGACCCAGCAGAACTCCAGCATTGGGTTTCGGCACTCTATCGCCCAGTGTCCCTCCTGTCCACACACGCGACATGCCCTTCCTGGGTTGTTAATGTGTGTCCTGGCAGGATTTTGCTGGGTCCTAGGTGTTGGGGTTGGCCGTTCGTCCATTCTTCCAGTGTGCTGGCTCTGCTCCTCCATGGCCATAAATCGGGTACGATTTCCACGACTCTGGTTGTGATCGCGTCCATTTTGCTGTGTATCTCGGTGTTGTTGAGGCTGTTGTTGTTGATGTTGGCTGTATTGTTGTTGGGCTGTAGCACTTTGTATTCTGGACAACTGCTTATTTATATGTATTTTATTAAAACAAACTATGTGATATTAGCCGTAGATCCAACGTTGGGCGCCAGTTGTAACGAACCTAAAAGTTACGCGGTTTTTAGCTGGGCTAACTCTCGCGGTGTTGAGGGTACGTGCCAACAAATTTATATTTGTGGCGGCTGCGGCAATAAGAACACAGTTTGGTTTTATTTTTAATACATATATTTTAAAACTGCACTCTCTGCTAGTTTTCACGTTTGGGTTTTACAATTGCTTTGCACTTAATAATATTTCTTATTTGAGTTTTAGGGAATCGCACGGCTCTTGTGTCGTAGTTTTACTTGCAATGCTGGCGCTCTCGTTGCACCAAATATTCAGAGTCAATGTTACGCCTACTAAACGAGGTTTTAGCTAGCAACGCCGAATTCGCCAGGCTCTACTATGGCCTCCTTGTTACCACAAGGATTTCGCCAATAATGCCGCCTACTCTCCGGCTCTGGCTTTAGCTTCACCTGTCCTTCGCCAGGCTCACTTGTCTGACACTTGGTTTTAATTCGAGGTTGCTTTGCAAGTGCAACGCGCCACAAGAACTTGTAAAATTTCGCGTATCGATTCCTCAGTAAATTGTTTGTTAGTCGCGAAGGACACGATCAGCTTTGTCCTTGTTGCGATATGGATCCTTTTAATTCTTAAATAATCCTTTCGCGTAGGATTTCTTTATATTTCGCACTGATTTTCACTTATTTCTTATTGACTCCGTACTTCGCACTCTTGCGCTTAACTGACTCGTACTCGATTCACTTGTACTCGATTAACTCGTACTTGATTAACTCGTACTTGATTAACTCGTACTTGATTAACTCGCCGCTCTGTCCAAGGCGGCTCCTTTTATACTCTTCTGCTGTCTCGCTGGACCGGGGCCTGTCAACGCTGCCAATGTCGCGCCAAGGGCAAAGGTGGCGTGATCGTTCCAGTGAGATTCGCCTAGCAACAACGGTTCCTCGTTGCTGATCACGCCTGTCGTTGGTGTGACGGTGATCACTATATTTCGTGGATGCACCGCTCGCACACCAACGGCACTTTACCACGACTTTTGCGGTACGTGTTTTGTGGCTCCCATGTGCCAAACACGTACCTTAGCGCTGACATCCTGTGTCAGAGCGAGACAGCATGCGAATTCGCCGCAGTTCAGGTCCGGCTGCGGCTATAAATGCATCCGCTTTTGTGAGGCGCTATAAGTGAATATGGCTCCTCACAATATATATATATATATATATATATATATATATATAAACATTAAAAATGCGAGTGCGCCTTTTGGCGAACCCATTGTGAAAACGGCGGCTAGATCGCCTCACAATAACGAAAAACATACATATATATATATATATATATATATATATAATAAAATCGTTGGAGTCGCGTTTATTTAAAAAATATAAAATATCTTTATTGATCGCGTCTTTACAGTTAAACATGTAAAATAGAACTCCACTTATGCTAGCGTTTTGATTTTTGAAGAAACCTCGTTCTGCGACTTATTCCTTTGTTTAAATTATTTATGCTCAACTCTCTGGAGTGGATTTATTCTTAGGAGTCGTAAACTGGGGTTTCGCTCAAGGATCAAATTACATTAGACTTTGCTCATCTAATTCTTAAAGTGGCGTGATCGATTTTAATGGCTTTGTTTTTCGGGTGGCGTGATCGATTTTAATAGCTTTGTTATTTTTGGGGTGCATAGTTTTGCTGTTGTTTATTCTGTTCGCCGGATGTACGTGCTTATGCTGAGTGTGACTTAATTATCTATGGTTCTATTACAAGAAGCCAAAATCATAAATTTGCGTGCTTAAGATTATACATTTGTTTACTCAAGTGGACAATGCTTGTGCATTGTTCTTATTATTTTTTGTGGGTGGAGGTTGGCATAGAAGTTCTGCAAGAACTGAATATGTCACTTCCCCATCCCAAAGAAAATGGCTTGTCCTCAAGCTGTTAGTGTTGGGTACATTTTAGTGTCTGTGTCTATTATAATTTTATTTTCTTGATCGTTTGTCGGTTCTTGTTCTTCATTTTTCTTATATTTTATGACCATTCTTTGTGGAATATTTTTGAACTTAAATATTAGGTATATAGCTGTCGCGATTAACATTATTGCGAGTATGGTTAAAACTATTATTAATAGGATGTTGTGTGTTTTTGTATTTTCTTTTATAAGTTGTCTTGTATGTATGAATGAAATTGGTTCAATTCTTGTAACGTTGTTATTTATGTAAATTGTTTGTGTATAATCGGAAAGAATATTTGATACAGATATATCTTCTATTTGAAGTGAACAGTTAATAGCTTTAATTATGTTGTTTCCGCTTATTTCTATTTCTTGATTTGTACAATTTTGATTGAGCATTAGTTTAGGCAAATTCCAAGTTAATATAACATATGGTTATACAAAATTTATTTCGTAATTTTTGTGTGTTTTAGTGAACTTACATTCTATTTTTATTTGCTTAAGTATAACATCTATACATTTGTTTTGTATTATTTTCTTGTCAGTTGCTGAATATGTTTTATTTTTATTGATATAATATTTATCTTTTATATTTTCTGTTAAAATGTTTTTGTCTTCGTCTGGGTAATTCATCCCAGCACCGCTGGTTATCTTTTGTGAATTGTGCAATCATCGTTTTTACCGTGCGGTTCGCACGTTCTGTAGGATTCTCTTGCGAAGTGTATGGTGCCGTAAATTGGTGTCGCACTCCCAATTCTTCGAGAAAGCGTTTGAAGGCTTTACTCGTAAATTGTGTTCCGTTGTCCGTTATGAGAACTTTTGGTACCCCAAATCGTGCCAAAATTCTCTCTCTGAATCCCTTTTGCAAAGTGGCTGTGGTTGCGCTCCTTAGCGGAACTAACTCAGTCCACTTAGAGAAACGGTCAAACATCACCAATAGCATTGTGTTGCCGTGTTTTGATCTTGGCAGTGGGCCAACAAAATCAGCACACACGGTACTCCATGGCTCTTCCGGAATTTGTGTCAACATCTTTCCTGCTGCTGCCATTTGACTTGGCTTATATTGTTGACAAGTTTCGCAGTTGTGCACATATGTGCGCACGTCCCTGTACAAGCCTGGCCAGTAGTAGCGTGTCGCTACTCTTTCTATCGTTTTCCGGGTTCCCAAATGACCGGCTGTGGCTGCGTCGTGGTTCTCCAATAATACCTCCTTCCTTTTACCTTTGGGTACACAAAGCTTCCAAGCTTCCACATCTCCGCCTCCAGCGCGGTGTGGGATGTGTCTGTACAGGTTGCCATTTTCCTCCATGTAATCTGGATATTTCCTTGCATTTTGTGCGATTTCCTTTTTTAATTTCTGAATCCAGTTGCAATTTGCGTTGTCTGCCTCCATCCCTTCTGTGGCGATTTTTCTTAGGCAGCATTTCTCCGGAAGTGGCTGTCTCGAAAGTGCACCGGCTACGACATTGAGGTTGCCTTTACGCTATTTGACTTCAAAGTCGTATTGTTGCAGTTCAAGCGCCCAACGCGCTATTCTGCCTGATGGACTCTCAATTGAGTTTAGCCACTTCAGCGCCATGTGGTCCGTTATGACCACAAAATGGTAGCCTTCCAGGTATGGCCTTAGCTTTCTGATTCCCCACACTATGGCTAGACACCCTTTTTCAGTTGCCGAATAGTTCCGTTCGGCACCGTTTAGTGTCCTACTGGCGTACGATATTACCCTTTCACCTTGCTCCGAAGGTTGGGTCAATATCGCACCCAGGCCATAGTTACTTGCATCCGTCTGCAAGCAAAATGTTTTTGAGAAATCTGGGCATGCCAATACTGGGGACTGAGTCAGCTTCTCTTTGACCGTGTCAAAAGCTACTTGCCGCTCCTCAGTCCACTCCCATTTTGCGCCTTTTTTCATCAATGCGTTCAGAGGTGCTACTTTCGTCGCAAAATCTGGTACGAAGCGCCTGTACCATGATGCAACGCCCAGGTATTGTCGTAACTCTTTTACGTTGCTTGGCGGCTTCAACTCTGCGATTGCAGCAACTTTATCTGAATCTGTGCGAATTCCTTCTTCTGTGACTCTGTGGCCCAAATATTTCAATTCCTTTTTAAAGAAATCGCATTTGTCCACGTTTATACGCAGATTTGCTTCCCGCAGCCGCCGAAATACCTCTTTGAGATTTTCCATATGCTCTTCGCGCGTTCTTCCGATGACTATAATGTCATCTAAATATGCAAACGCGTGTGGCATCATTTCGGGTCCAATAACACGATCCAAAGCCCTCTGAAAAGTTGCCGGTGCCGAGTGTAACCCAAATGGCATTACTTTCCACTGGTATAATCCTTTGCCTGGGACTGTAAAAGCTGTCAGTGGTCGGCTCGCTTTCTCCATCGGGATCTGCCAGTACCCATCTTTCAGATCCAAGCTAGTGATGAAGTGGGCTTCACGGAGCTGGTCTAAAATGTGGTGCACTCTTGGCAATGGATACGCGTCCTTAACGGATCGGCTATTAAGTTGCCTAAAATCCACACATAACCGCCATTTGCCATTCTTCTTTTTCACCATCACGATTGGTGCGCTGTGTGGGCTGTTGGATGGCTCTATGCAACCTTTCGCAAGTAGTTCTTCTTCTTGCTGGTTAATTTCCGCTTGCATTTTTGGATTCTTTGGAAAATAACGCTGTTTTATAGGCCTGTCGTCGCTCATCACAATTTTGTGTTCTGTAATTTGTGATGTGCCCTTTAGGTGTTCGAAGGCTGCGACTTCCCGCAGTAGAAATTCGTTAATTTCTTGGTCTTCGTGCAGATTTTTGCTTTCAATAGGTGGGTTTCTGGAGTCACGTGTTGCTATGTCTTGTTCGGTTGTATTCTGGACAACTGCCACCGACAGTCTCTCTTCCAGCTTTCCAACCTTGTGCCGTCGTGCTGGGATGGTGACCACCAATCCCGCACACTGCAACACTGTGCCCATGCCAGTCAGAAAATCGCAGCCCAGCACCAAATCGTCTATCACACCAGGCATAATTAGAAGCGCTATTTCCAAACAGCGATGCCCGAGTCTTATTTTGACCGTTATTTGTTCTGTTGTCCTGCTAATTTCACCTGTCTGCTTGCGACGCTTCTCCGGCCTACAGTGTTCAGTCTACAAGCTAGCTCTTCGCTAACAAAGCTGCTTGTAGCCCCTGTATCAACTGTAGCCTTATGCTGACAGTCACCGATCCATACGGTGGCAGTCAACTGTGTCCCTTCGTCTTTCAGGTGACCGACTAGCGTCTCGGGGCGGATCTTGGCGGCTCCCGCTCGCCCTTCGCTGGCGGACGCCGCTGGCCGTTTCCCGACTGACAACATAGGGCTGTCCGCTGAACGATCCTGCCACAGACCCAGCAGAACTCCAGCATTGGGTTTCGGCACTCTATCGCCCAGTGTCCCTCCTGTCCACACACGCGACATGCCCTTCCTGGGTTGTTAATGTGTGTCCTGGCAGGATTTTGCTGGGTCCTAGGTGTTGGGGTTGGCCGTTCGTCCATTCTTCCAGTGTGCTGGCTCTGCTCCTCCATGGCCATAAATCGGGTACGATTTCCACGACTCTGGTTGTGATCGCGTCCATTTTGCTGTGTATCTCGGTGTTGTTGAGGCTGTTGTTGTTGATGTTGGCTGTATTGTTGTTGGGCTGTAGCACTTTGTATTCTGGACAACTGCTTATTTATATGTATTTTATTAAAACAAACTATGTGATATTAGCCGTAGATCCAACGTTGGGCGCCAGTTGTAACGAACCTAAAAGTTACGCGGTTTTTAGCTGGGCTAACTCTCGCGGTGTTGAGGGTACGTGCCAACAAATTTATATTTGTGGCGGCTGCGGCAATAAGAACACAGTTTGGTTTTATTTTTAATACATATATTTTAAAACTGCACTCTCTGCTAGTTTTCACGTTTGGGTTTTACAATTGCTTTGCACTTAATAATATTTCTTATTTGAGTTTTAGGGAATCGCACGGCTCTTGTGTCGTAGTTTTACTTGCAATGCTGGCGCTCTCGTTGCACCAAATATTCAGAGTCAATGTTACGCCTACTAAACGAGGTTTTAGCTAGCAACGCCGAATTCGCCAGGCTCTACTATGGCCTCCTTGTTACCACAAGGATTTCGCCAATAATGCCGCCTACTCTCCGGCTCTGGCTTTAGCTTCACCTGTCCTTCGCCAGGCTCACTTGTCTGACACTTGGTTTTAATTCGAGGTTGCTTTGCAAGTGCAACGCGCCACAAGAACTTGTAAAATTTCGCGTATCGATTCCTCAGTAAATTGTTTGTTAGTCGCGAAGGACACGATCAGCTTTGTCCTTATTGCGATATGGATCCTTTTAATTCTTAAATAATCCTTTCGCGTAGGATTTCTTTATATTTCGCACTGATTTTCACTTATTTCTTATTGACTCCGTACTTCGCACTCTTGCGGTCAACTGACTCGTACTCGATTCACTTGTACTCGATTAACTCGTACTTGATTAACTCGTACTTGATTAACTCGTACTTGATTAACTCGCCGCTCTGTCCAAGGCGGCTCCTTTTATACTCTTCTGCTGTCTCGCTGGACCGGGGCCTGTCAACGCTGCCAATGTCGCGCCAAGGGCAAAGGTGGCGTGATCGTTCCAGTGAGATTCGCCTAGCAACAACGGTTCCTCGTTGCTGATCACGCCTGTCGTTGGTGTGACGGTGATCACTATATTTCGTGGATGCACCGCTCGCACACCAACGGCACTTTGCCACGACTTTTGCGGTACGTGTTTTGTGGCTCCCATGTGCCAAACACGTACCTTAGCGCTGACATCCTGTGTCAGAGCGAGACAGCATGCGAATTCGCCGCAGTTCAGGTCCGGCTGCGGCTATAAATGCATCCGCTTTTTGTGAGGCGCTATAAGTGAATATGGCTCCTCACAATATATATATATATATATATATATATATATATATAAACATTAAAAATGCGAGTGCGCCTTTTGGCGAACCCATTGTGAAAACGGCGGCTAGATCGCCTCACAATAACAAAAAACATACATATATATATATATACATATATATATAACATGTAAAATAGAACTCCACTTATGCTAGCGTTTTGATTTTTGAAGAAACCTCGTTCTGCGACTTATTCCTTTGTTTAAATTATTTATGCTCAACTCTCTGGAGTGGATTTATTCTTAGGAGTCGTAAACTGGGGTTTCGCTCAAGGATCAAATTACATTAGACTTTGCTCATCTAATTCTTAAAGTGGCGTGATCGATTTTAATGGCTTTGTTTTTCGGGTGGCGTGATCGATTTTAATAGCTTTGTTATTTTTTGGGGTGCATAGTTTTGCTGTTGTTTATTCTGTTCGCCGGATGTACGTGCTTATGCTGAGTGTGACTTAATTATCTATGGTTCTATTACAAGAAGCCAAAATCATAAATTTGCGTGCTTAAGATTATACATTTGTTTACTCAAGTGGACAATGCTTGTGCATTGTTCTTATTATTTTTTGTGGGTGGAGGTTGGCATAGAAGTTCTGCAAGAACTGAATATGTCACTTCCCCATCCCAAAGAAAATGGCTTGTCCTCAAGCTGTTAGTGTTGGGTACATTTTAGTGTCTGTGTCTATTATAATTTTATTTTCTTGATCGTTTGTCGGTTCTTGTTCTTCATTTTTCTTATATTTTATGACCATTCTTTGTGGAATATTTTTGAACTTAAATATTAGGTATATAGCTGTCGCGATTAACATTATTGCGAGTATGGTTAAAACTATTATTAATAGGATGTTGTGTGTTTTTGTATTTTCTTTTATAAGTTGTCTTGTATGTATGAATGAAATTGGTTCAATTCTTGTAACGTTGTTATTTATGTAAATTGTTTGTGTATAATCGGAAAGAATATTTGATACAGATATATCTTCTATTTGAAGTGAACAGTTAATAGCTTTAATTATGTTGTTTCCGCTTATTTCTATTTCTTGATTTGTACAATTTTGATTGAGCATTAGTTTAGGCAAATTCCAAGTTAATATAACATATGGTTATACAAAATTTATTTCGTAATTTTTGTGTGTTTTAGTGAACTTACATTCTATTTTTATTTGCTTAAGTATAACATCTATACATTTGTTTTGTATTATTTTCTTGTCAGTTGCTGAATATGTTTTATTTTTATTGATATAATATTTATCTTTTATATTTTCTGTTAAAATGTTTTTGTCTTCGTCTGGGTAAGGAATTGTTGTGTATAAAGGATTTTGTGTTAGCTTTTTTGGTATGTGTGAGATTATGAAGATTTCGTTCGTATCTGATTTGAGCCAAGTTGAGGTTTTTATATTTAATAGCTTTTCTGTACCTACATTTTCTAAGTAGTCGTGTTTAAGTACTTTTGGGTTAAAGATACCTAATCTTGTCAATTGCATGCCCATTTCGATATCTTCAATATTCTCTGTGAATTGTTGTAAGTTAAATAGTATTAGATTTAGTTTTTTATCCTGTTGTGAATCTTCTGACATGTTTTCTATTATGTTTAGGCCATGATTTACCGCTTCTATTATCTTGTTTAATTCATTTATTTGAATGCTGTTTTCTTCTAAGTTATTTATTTTGTTTTCTAGTTCTGTTCTGTCTTCTTCGGTCAAGGTGCCGAATAAGTATTTATATGCTGTTCCTATTACATTCAAAGTCCTCGTTTTTGTCTTTTTACTATTTTTATTCCGTTGTTTTCTCTTTTTATACCCTTAACCAATAAAATGGGTAAATAAGGGTATAATGGTTTTGTGCAAAAGTATGTAACAGGCAGAAGGAAGCATCTCCGACCCTATAAAGTATATATATTCTTGATCAGCATCAACAGCCGAGACGATATAGCCATGTCCGTCTGTCCGTCTGTCTGTCCGTCTGTCCGTCTGTCTGTCTGTATGAACGCGTGGATCTCAAAGACTACAAGAGCTAGAGACTTCTGATTTTGTATTTAAGTTCTCCTATACCATGAGCAGAACAAGTTTGCTTCAAATTATCGATAACTATTTTGGTTTCCGATATACACATAATATCGATAACAATAAAATATCGAATTTGGAAAATCTAAAAATGAGGGTTGAAATAATGGGTAACGATAGAACTTTTCTGAAAATTTCGTCCAAATCGGTTGAGAAACACCGGAGATATTGAACTTAATCGAAGGAAGCTAAGCCAGTATACCAAAGTCTTATATAAATTAAATATATTTATTGCAACTGGGTTCAGGGTATCTTCTAGTCGGGCTCTCCCGACTAAAGCCTTCTTACTTGTTAGTTTTTCTATTAGGTATTCTATTTGTGGTAAGAATCTAAAGGTTTCCGCTTGTTGCAGTAGATTGTTCAGTTTTTCTTCAGTTTTAGTTAAATTTATTGTGAGGCAATGGTATTCATATTCCTGTGTAATACTTAGTAGACCAGTTTTTAGGATAAGGTATCCGTTTTGCGCTTTTATTTGATTGATTTCTATCGATTGGGTGTTACAGGGTATTATTGTTGTGAGTAGGATTATTAATTGTAACAAGTGTATTGTTAGCAGCTTCAGTTGACCTGGAATAGTTATATTTACTTACGTTATTTTTCTTTTGTTTTTTGAATTTTGTTTGATAATGAAGAATTTTTCTACCTCTGTTAGTTTCTTCAAAGTGTTTGTCGTCTACTTTTCTGATATTTCCTGTTTTTCTAAAAGGGTTAGTTACTTTGGATTTCACTAGAGTCATTTCTCTGTAATTTGTGTCTAATTCAAATGTTTGTCTTTTTAATTTAATTTATTGATCTTGTTGATTTTCTTTGCTTGGGTATCATGAGTTGGTGTTCCTGCGTAAATAAAAATCTCTGCTGGGGTTCTGCCTGTTGTGCTGTGTATTATTTTATGGTTGTACGTATAAAGGATTGTTTCGAACTTTGTTAACTTGTTTTCGGGGTCAGTGTCGGTGTTTATGATTCTCAGTGTTTCGTTAATTGTTTTATGAAATCTTTCTACGTCTGAAATTCCGTTTTTGCTTGTTGTTATTTCTATTTTAACATTTTCTGATTCTAACCATATTTTAAGAGCTGCGCACATGAATGCTGAATCCTTATCTGCTTTTATTTCTAACGGTTTTCCCATGTCATTGAATATTTTGAGGATTGCCCTTTTTGCTTCTAACCGATCTTCTTCATTTACTTCAACTAATGTAGCGTATTTTGAATAAACATCTATGCATGACAAAAACTGTTTGTTGTCTACCAAGTAAAAATCTATTACATATTTTTCTCTTGGGTTGTAGATTTCGGGGGTTAGTTCAAAGGTAAACTTTGTATCTCTATGTTCTGTTTTCGCTATATTACAAACTTCGCATTCGTTTATTATATTTTGGATTAATTTCTGGTAATCTGGGTAATAGTAGTTTGTTTTAAACATAGCTATTGTCTTTTCTATACCTGGATGCAAAAGCTTCTTGTGGTTTTTCATAATGATTTCTTTAAAGTCTGAACAAGTTTGGATGTCAATTAATTTGGTGGTTGCTCTCATTGTTCTAATTGGATTGTCTGTATTTATTATGTCTACATAAGCTTTTTGGAATATTTCGTAGTCACCATTGTGTGGGAAATATACTACACTATTTTTTGCACATAACTATTCTTTTATTAGCTCTTTTGCTCTCTCTATTGTCATCTCTGTATAATTTATAATAATTTTTGTTTTGTGAAATTAGCTTATTTTATTTACGTCTTCTATATTGTTTTTAATCAATTCTATTTGGTGGTTGTAATTAATTAAGGGTCTTTCTGTGATTTGAATGCAATTTTGATTGTCTTCGCATGCGCTGTGTATTGTTGCTGCTACGCTGTCTTGTGTATCTCCCATGAAATTTTCCTCTAATTTAATTCTTGAAAGTGCATCTGCTACATAATTCTCTTTGCCTGGTAAATATTTAATTTCATAATCAAATTCGTTTAGCCTGATTTTCCATCTCTGTAATTTCATATTTTGGTCTTTAATGTTTTCTAACCATACTAAAGGTTTGTGGTCGCTTAGGATTTCGAATTTTCTACCGAACAGATATGATCTGAAATTTTTAGTAGCCCATATTATGGCCAAGAGTTATTTTTCTATTGCGGAATAATTAATTTCATGTTCATTTAGGGTCCTGCCTGCAAAGCATATTGGTTTGTGATCCTGTGATAAAACTGCTCCTAATGCATAATTACTTGCGTCTGTTGTCGGAGAAAATTTCTTGTTAATGTACTGTTATAACGTGACCTAAAAAATCTGTTTCTTTTTTCATCCATTCGCACTTGTCTAGCTGTAATTTTAAATTTGCTTCTCTTAGCTTTTCGAAAACCTTTCTCAATGATAATATATGTTCTTCCAATGAAGTGGAAAACACTACTTTATCGTCTATATATACTAAACAATTTTTGTAGACTAAGTCTCCTAAAAGATTGTTCATACAACGTTGAAATGTTGCTGGTGCGTTCTTTAAGCCGAATGGCATCCGTGTATATTCGAAATGACCATTTTTAGTTGAGAAGGCAGTTTTCGGTATGGATTTTTCGTCCATTTGGATTTGATGAAACCCTTTTGCTAAATCAATGGTGGTAAAATATTGACATCTTCCTAACTTGTCTAATATTTCGTCCATTAAAGGTATAGGATATTTGTCACTGATGGTTACTTCGTTGAGACTGCGGTAGTCTATTACAATGCGAAACTTCTTTTTGCCTGAGGCGTCACTTTTCTTGGGTACTATCCAGATTGGTGAACCATGGTTGAACTTGATTCACGAATGATACCTTGCTTCATCATTTCTATTATTTGTTTATCTACTTCTTCGTCGAAGCTTTGTGTGTACCTATATGGTCTTTTGTAAATGGGGTCTTCATGCTTGGTTGTGATTGTGTGTTTTATATTATTAGTGAAGGTCAGATTATCACCCTCTTTATACTGGATATCTTTAAACTCAAATAAAACTTTTGTTCATTCCCTTTTTTCTTCTGCATTGAGATGCTCTAATCTAAACTGATTGCTTTCTAACAACTCATTTTCCAGTGCATAAGCTATATGCAAATCTCTTGTTAATGGTGGATCTAGACATTCTTCTAAGTTTTCGTTTGACCCTTTTTCTTCGATATCATACTTGAATAAGAATTGTTTCCAAGTTTCCAAGTTGTATAAACTCTTCCTCGTAGTTGATCTTAGCTTTACAATCTGTTAGGAACGTTCGGCCTAACAGGATGTCAAATTTCTTTGAGAAATCATGAATGTAAAATTTTTGATCGGTCGGACAAAGTCTACTTGGTGCTAACGATATGCTTTCGTTTAAAATTACTTTTCCACTTATTGTGTGACAAATTATATTTTCTTTTGATATTTTATAACTAAGGAAATTTTTGCTCATTAAATTGATCGACGAGCCCGTGTCTACTAAGCATTTCAAAGGAATATCGTTCATAATTATATTTATGAACGGTGTTCTATTTTCGATTCCGAGGCTGTTTGATGAAAATTTTCGGATGTGTCCATTTTTGACTGTTCAATATAGCCTTGGCGTGTTCTTTTAAATGGTGGATTTGGTGCATTTGTTCTGAACGGATTTTGTTGGTAATTGATTGGATTTTGAGTTCTACCTTCATATAGTTTTTGTTGGAAATCCCCAAATAGTTGTGGGTCATGTGTTGCGGTATTTTGTGATTGGTTTTGGTATCATAGCTATGGAAATTTGGATTCAAATTCTGTGGGTTTCTAAAATTTTGAAAATTTGTATTGAAATTCTGTTTGTTTCTATAACCAGAGTTGTTGTGGTTTTGATATTAGGAAGTATAATTGTTTTTGTTTGGTTTGCTGAAAGTTGTGTTACTTGTGCTCTTGGATCTGTCAGATACGTAATCTTCATAAAGTCCTTCTTTCTGTGCTACTTGTTTTAATTTATTCACTGTGGTTATATCGTATCTAGCTAGCTGCATATACAATCGGTCAGGCAATTTCTTACTAATTACATCTTTTATTGTACTGTTCATTGCGTTTGTATATAGTGTTGTTTTCTGTTGGTTGCCTTCTATTATTAGCTTATTAATAATGACAAAAGCCTTAGTTTCTAATTCTCCGACGAACTTACGTATGCTTCCTCCGTATTGGGTGTAGTACAGATTCCTTAGTAACTTCTGGTACGATGTTTGCGTCTTGTAGGTGCTGATCAGGATATCTCTTAGTGTATTCCAGTCCGAAGCCATGTGTCTTAGCGATGTCCTTTGGGCGTCTCCATGTAGTTGCATTTCCACTGCGCTGAACAACACATTTTGTTGTCTGCCATCCTCAGTTGGGTATAGTTTCATGATGAATTCGATTCTGCTGATGAAAGCGCTTAGGTCTTCTGTTTCTCCTCCAAAGCTTGGTATTTGCCTGATTTGGTTAAGCGCTTGGCTTAGGTTGGCGTCTGATAAAATTCTCAAAGTCATCTTGGAATTTTTATTTATTTTGATGTTTGATGTTTGCTTTGTAAAAAGTTTTGTTGGTTAAAGAAAAAAAAATTTATTGTATTTTTTCTTGCACTTGAGGCGTTGCGTGACTTTTGTTTCTTTTCGAAGAAAAGTTTTTAAGAATCACGAGGTCCTTGTGCGGATATCACTTCGATTAGTTCGCGAGACACTAGAACAAGTAAAGGATCTTTTGATCCTTAGGTTACTATGACTTTCACGATTTCGACTGATATCCTACCGGCTGCGCCAATTAAAATAATATATCTTATAAATATATAAATTAAATATCTTTATTGATCGCGTCTTTACAGTTAAACATGTAAAATAGAACTCCACTTATGCTAGCGTTTTGATTTTTGAAGAAACCTCGTTCTGCGACTTATTCCTTTGTTTAAATTATTTATGCTAAACTCTCTGGAGTGGATTTATTCTGAGGAGTCGTAAACTGGGGTTTCGCTCAAGGATCAAATTACATTAGACTTTGCTCATCTAATTCTTAAAGTGGCGTGATCGATTTTAATGGCTTTGTTTTTCGGGTGGGCGTGATCGATTTTAATAGCTTTGTTATTTTTTGGGGTGCATAGTTTTACTGATGTTTATTCTGTTCGCCGGATGTACGTGCTTATGCTGAGTGTGACTTAATTATCTATGGTTCTATTACAAGAAGCCAAAATCATAAATGTGCGTGCTTAAGATTATAAATTTGTTTACTCAAGTGGACAATGCTTGTGCATTGTTCTTATTATTTTGTGTGGGTGGAGGTTTGCATAGAAGTTCTGCAAGAACTGAATATGTCACTATATATATATATACATATATTTTTTTTTTATTATTTAATTCACGCTCTATAGCGTCGATGTGCTCCCACAGACGCGATGCCTCCTGCCAAGTTGGAGGTGACACGCGCTGGATCCTTTCCAGCAGTTCTCGCCTGGTTTGCCTGAGCCTGTACTTTTGGCCACCTCGTCTTTTGGGGGCCTTTGTAAGTGGTATTGCCACCATTTTTTCTTCCTCTGCTCTCCGCGCTGCTGATGCCGCTCTTACTGCAGGCTGCCTTGCTCAATATTCTTCTATTGACCAGGGCCTGCCAGTTGATCTTTCCGTCCTTTTGAGTTAAACCGCCTTAGGCCTATCTCGAAAGCACGGAATCGGATATGTGAAGGGTATAAAAACCAAATGTTTGAACGTGCCAAACTACAGCACTGCTCTACGGTCTAAATGTTCAAAGGCCCAAAGGAACAACAAAGGCCCAAAAGGAACGGCATCTTTCCGATGCCGCGTCTGACGCGGAGTTCACGCTCTTTGGAAGTGCCAGCGCTTCAGGCATCTGGCACCCGAAAACAGATTACGGGCGGTACTCATAAATTAGTACTGCCCTAAATGCCTCGCCCACCAACATTCGGGAGCACCGTGCCGCCGTGAAGATCGGTGCCATGTGTGCCAGGGAGATCATGATTCTATGATGCATATTCCCGAGACGCAGAAACGCTCGCCACCACCAACCCGAGCGACCCCACCTGCCAGACAGGTCCCACCTCGTCCTTCCACCACAGGGAGAGCCACACTATCAGTCTCGTCAATCCTGGAGCACCAACGCACGACAGTGCTGCCAACCGTGATCATTCGTGTTGATACGGGCTCCAAAACCTTCGACACTCGTGCAGTGGTCGACCCGTGCTGCCCTCTAAGCCGAATAGACACGTCCTTGGCAACGGCCTTTGGGCTTTCCGTCACCTGTGTCGGCAATGAGGGGGCTTGCACGGCTGTTATCGAATCACACTCCTCGGAATTTTCAAAGGAAATCATTCTGCAGGTGATGCCGACCAGGATTCGTACCCCCACCAAGCCCATAGCGGAACAGCTACGTCCGAGCACGGCCAACATCGCCTTAGCGGATGAGTATTGGTTCCGGCCAAGCATGACCAGCATAGTGTTAGGGGCTGATCTTTATCCCGAGATCATCCTGCCAGGATTGATCCCAAGCCAAGGAGGGCCGTTGGCCCAGAACACAGTTTTCGGCTGGATGCTATCCGGCTCATGCGCCCACCAATAATAATTTTGGTTCCGTGGCTCCACTGATTCCGTTCTCATTTGGATTCTTTTTTTTTTTTTTTTTTTTTTTTTTGCTTGATGCTGCACGTGCTTTCTGCTTTTTGGATTATTTTATTTCAACACACCCCTTTATAAGCGACAACGGAGTAATTTTTGAAGCCACCGTCACAACCCGGAAAACCCAGCCTACTACACAAACACATTTTATCAATGCAAGCAACCTCATATGCCCCGCTCCGTTTGACGCGAACTAACGCACGACGGCAGAAAACTGCAGATAAAAGCTTTTGCCTATTTATCTGCATTGGTTTTTGAAAATAAGATAATTCTCTCTACTTAGCTTCTCATTAAGGTATATTGGGACATCCACACGTGTTTCAAAGCCTTACATATGCAGAGTCAGTTGAGCTTTGTGTGTCCGACGGAATTCAGCAGCTGCTCGCTGAATGTTTATTTTATCTCTTAAATTATCAAACTTAATCAAGATTACCGGGTCAACAACTGTGTTGAACCTGCACGTTGTTTGACTCTGAAAATCTCCCTGAGTCTGGGCGCCGGAGCGGCCCACAAAGCAAACGCAAGTGAGTTAAAAATTGTACGAAGCTGCTCACCCTCAACAGCCGGCACTCCGTGTAGCCGCATATCATTTACTGCACTGGCGTAAGCTTGTTGGGCTATTTTTACCTCCAAAAACTCCACACGAGCCTGAAGTGCAGCTGACTCAGGAGTAGACTGCTCCAACTTACAGACGCGTTGCACAAGGTTTAGAAGCTCACTTCCAAGACCATTAAACTTATCCTGTAACACAGCCATCATGTTTTCCTCATATGCCTTCATTTTTGTTCCAATAAGTGCCGCTTGTTCATCAAATTTTCTATTGATCAGCTGTGTAAGCGCAGCCAGATCACTCCTTTTGCCAACCTTGAGTTCTCCAGCAGAGTTTTCACGCAAGCGCTTCGGTATCGGTGCCATGATATGTTGTATAGTGCTATTGTGTGATTTCGCGTAACCGCCTGTTATTGTGTGTTGTTTGGCGCGTTGTTACTCGTATGTGTATGTTAAAATAGAAAAATTTGTAGTTTGGGGCTGTTTTGTTCAAATTTGCTTATTTCGCGTTTAAATTATAAAAACAAGCAAATGATAAACTTCACGACTATTTGTAATGAGTGGTTTTAGCAATGCAAAGTCAAAGTATCATTTTTTGGGTATATAATAATAAAATTAAACAATTTTGTGGAGCACAGAAAAAATGCAACTTGGTTTGAGCAGATTTGCCAGTTAACAATGATATATAATATTTCAAAATTATAAAATACCTTTAAATAAAGGCGTCCTATATGGTTGCTTTGGGTCTGGCGAAGCATTGTAAGCCATGTCAAGATGCTATAATGCAGAAATAGACCTAGACCAAAAAATTAAGGAATTAGAATAAAAAATAACATGAACCTTTTTTGATTTGCCAACTTATATATTTGTCTCAGTGTAACACTGTTTGCTTCGTGCGCGAACATAGTTTTCAACACAAGCACAGAAGCAATGAAAGTATAGTTAAGCTAGTTTGCCGATAGCTGTTTAACATCATCAGTAAACATATATAAATAAGAGTAAGTAATAACAACTGGAAGATCGTTAATAAACAGATTAAATAGAAAAGGTCCAAGATGACTCCCCTCGGGAACACCAGAGGTAACAAAAATATGTTTAGATACAGACGATTTGAAAACCACCTTTTGTGTTCGGCCACACAAGTACTCCGTAAGCCACAATAAAAATTTTGAAGGAAATCCAATAATACTTAATTTATGAAGCAACAGAGAATGACTTACAGAATCAAATGCCTTACTAAAATCGATGTAAACAACGTTAGTTTGAATTTTTTCCTGACTATTGCTTAGAAGCTATATAGACATTTCGGCGGGGTTCAGAAGCAGATTCAGCTATTATCTAACCAAAGTTGGTGCTTATAGCTCAAAAGCTGCAAAGGAAAAGAAATATCATGTTTTGAAGACAGAACCCCTGCCGCAGAGGAGGTGGATGTGGCATAATATTTAATGCAGATCTTAGGAAATGTTAACAGCTATTTATACCCTTAACCCATAAAATGTGTATATAAGGGTATAATGGTTTTGTGCAAAATTATGTAACAGGCAGTACGAAGCATCTCCGACCCCATAAAGTATATATATTCTTGTTCAGCACCAACAGCCGAGACGATATAGCCATGTCCGTCTGTCCGTCTGTCTGTCCGTCTGTCCGTCTGTGCGTCTGTATGAACGCGTGGATCTCAGAGACTACAAGAGCTAGAGACTTCTGATTTTGTGTTTAAGTTCTCCTATACCATGAGCAGAACAAGTTTGCTTCAAATTATCGATAACAATTCTGGTTTCCGATATACGCCGAATATCGATAACAATAAAATATCGAATTTGGAAAATGTAAAAATTAGGGTTGAAATAATGGATAACAACAGATTTTTTCTGAAAAATTTGTCCAAATCGGTTAAGAGACACTGGAGATATCTAATTTTATCGATTGAAGTTAAGTCAGTCAAAGTCAATTAAGTCAATGAAAGTATAGTTAAGCTAGTTTGCCGATAGCTGTTTAACATCATCAGTAAACATATATAAATAAGAGTAAGTAATAACAACTGGAAGATCGTTAATAAACAGATTAAATAGAAAAGGTCCAAGATGACTCCCCTCGGGAACACCAGAGGTAACAAAAATATGTTTAGATACAGACGATTTGAAAACCACCTTTTGTGTTCGGCCACACGAGTACTCCGTAAGCCACAATAAAAATTTTGAAGGAAATCCAATAATATGAAGCAACACAATGACTTACAGAATCAAATGCCTTACTAAAATCGATGTAAACAACGTTAGTTTGAATTTTTTCCTGACTATTGCTTAGAAGCTATATAGACATTTCGGCGGGGTTCAGATGCAGATTCAGCTATTATCCAACCAAAGTTGGTGCTTAAAGCTCAAAAGCTGCAAAGGAAAAGAAATATCATGTTTTGAAGACAGAACCCCTGCCGCAGAGGAGGTGGATGTGGCATAATATTTAATGCAGATCTTAGGAAATGTTAACAGCTATTTATACCCTTAACCCATAAAATGGGTAAATAAGGGTATAATGGTTTTATGCAAAAGTATGTAACATGCAGAAGGAAGCATCTCCGACCCCATAAAGTATATATATTCTTGATCAGCACAAACAGCCGAGACGATATAGCCATGTCCGTCTGTCTGTCCGTCTGTCTGTCTGTATGAACGCGTGGATCTCAGACACTACAAGAGCTAGAGACTTCTGATTTTGTATTTAAGTTCTCCTTTATCATGAGCAGAACAAGTCTGCTTCAAATTATCGATAGCTATTCTGGTTTCCGATATACACATAATATCGATAACAATAAAATATCCAGTTTAGAAAAAGTAAAAATGAGGGTTGAAATAATGGGTAATGATAGAACTTTTTTGAAAATTTTGTCCAAATCGGTTGAGAAACACCGGAGATATTGAACTTAATCGATGGAAGCTAAGCCAGTATACCAAAGTCTTATATAAATTATATATATTTATTGCAACTGGGTTCAGGGTATCTTCTAGTCGGGCTCTCCCGACTAGAGCCTTCTTACTTGTTTATTTTTTTTTTTAAGTTTAGGAACCTTGCCATCGCTTGTAGTCATGATTCTCCTAATTCTTTTTCTTCTTTAAACGGAATTGTTACTGTGTACCTTCCATCTAATTATCTCTTCGTTGTTCTTGTGAAGTTTTCTTCGCAGATTACTGTTTCTGCATCTTCTTCATATCCTCTTCTACCTCCCAAAAACTTTCCAAATCTCCAGACTTAATTAATGACGCTACTATGTCTCCCTTTCCTTTGGATTTGGTGCACCCAGCCTCTATCCAACTAAATTCTTAATTTTGACCGAAAAGCCCGTCTAATTTTATTAAATTAATTAATTCATTAATTGAATTAATAAATGCTTTAAAGTGCTCTGCTGAATCACTCAATACTGGCAACTCCAAACTTGAAGCAAATGCGACACAACGCATCTTGCCTCTTTTACTGCAGGTTGCCTTGTCCAATTTTCTTCTAATGTCAAGGGCCTGCTAGTGGTTTTTTAGCAATGACTTTTTAAAGCACTTATTTTTAAGCGCTAGTCATGCTCTTCGTCCATTTCCGAATTGTAAGCTCAACTCGAGCGGCTTAGGCCTATTTCGAAAGGGCAATTTTTCCGACCCCTAAACGGCAACTCAAAGACAATATATATGGCGTGCTCTGCTGAAGGTATTCAGCTTATTCGTCTATCTGCTTATCAAATGCGTCTGCCCTACTCTCCATATCAGACTTTGCATTTCCTACCTCACTACCTGGTTTTGCCGTTATCTTTGGTCCTTTGCTGTTTTGGCTGACAGTGTTTTCTAACATTTTTTCTTTAACTTTTTCTATAACTTTCAATATCACATCATATTGCTTGGAATTGAAGTATTCATGATCGACTACTCCAATTTTGCACAATAAGTTGTGATTTGCCTGAAAGCTTGTTAGAAGTTTCTCTAATTCTTCCCTGTCAACTTCTTGACTTCCCACTAGCTGTCTAACTCTTTTAACTATTTCTGACTGCTTCGTCAATAGCTCTATCGTTTTGTCGGACAACATAGTGTATATGAACAATTTATTTTTACTTGGAAAACAATATATTTTTCTTAACTTTAAGTGAACAAATATTCAGTTTTACTTTAAATTTTAACAAACAAATTTTTTTTTTATGGAATTTTTTGAAAATATTTTTATTTTTTTTAAATTTAAATTTACTTAACTAACATAAGTTTATTTTAATATATTTAAGTAGACTGACTATTTAAAAAAAAAAAATTGAAATATATAATTTTGTTTATGAAGTGGACTGTATGTTTTTTGTTATTGTGAGGCGATCTTGCCGCCGTTTTCACAATGGGTTCGCCAAAAGGCGCACTCGCATTTTTAATGTTTATATATTGTTTATATATATATATATATATTTTTTTTTTATTATTTAATTCACGCTCTATAGCGTCGATCTGCTCCCACAGACGCGATGTCTCCTGCCAAGTTGGTGGTGACACGTGCTGGATCCTTTCCAGCAGTTCTCGCCTGTACTTTTGGCCACCTCGTCTTTTGGGGGCCTTGGTAAGTGGTATTGCCACTGATGCTGCTGATGCCGCTCTTACTGCAGGCTGCCTTACCCAATATTCTTTTATTGACAATGGCTTCGGCCCTGCTTGCGGTTGCTCCGCAATGACTTTCTGCAGCACTTCCTGATAAGTGCTAGTAATTGATGCTGCTGCCACTCTTACTGCAGGCGTCCTTGCTCAGTTTTCTTCTATTGACAAGGGCCTGCCAGTTGATCTTTCCGTCCTTTTGAGTGAAACCACCTTAGGCCTATCTCGAAAGCACGGAATCGGATATGTGAAGGGTATAAAAACCAAATGTTTGAACGTGCCAAACTACGGCACTGCTCTACGGTCTAAATGTTCGCCGTGCTACTATTTTCAGCACTGTTCGAACGACCAAATGTTCGGTGTTCCAAACTAAGGCACCACTCGACGGCCTTTATGTTCAGCGTGCCGCTAATTTTAGCACTGCTCGAACGACCAATGCTCGGCGTGCCAAACTACGGCACTACCCGAAAGTCTTACTGTTCGGCGTGCCAAATTACGGCATCCGGCTTTAAGGACCATATAAACAATAGTGTTCCTGTTGAGTTTCATGAAGAAACTGATATTATTCTTACAAATCCTAGTCCTTATATACTAACAAGATGTATTAGAGTAGGTCTGCGGTGGCACATTATCGCCAGCAGATAGTTGAATCATTATTTGTTTAGGTTATTTTCTATTTTGAACATTAGTGTAGGTCTTTCCACAATCTTTGGTGACCTTATCTTTTGTTATGTTTATCTATATTTTTAGGTCTTGCTGCAGTCGCATGCAGCTGGGTTAAAGTGCAGTTTTGTATATTTTACCAAGACTCTATTGAGACTTGGTGTCAAGTGTTCATGCGCGAACATTCTGCGGCGGGCCAACAAAGGTGATGGCCCGTAGTTTATTAGTTACAGTTATTTTTCTTATTACATATATAATCAATATTGCCACCAAAACTAATAGAACTACTAACGAAGCATGTCCAGACACGTGATGAAAGTTTAACCCATTTAGTTCTACGTGATGGTCTTTTCTTTTCTATTCAATTCCTCTGAAGTACAAATATTGGTTGCTGCTATTGGATCCCACATAATTTTTGGTATTTCATTTATTTCTCCTACGTAATGGATTCATAAATGCAAGTTGATGGTCTGTTTGGTTTGAAAGGTGATGTTTCGCATGTATTATCACTGGCACTGTTCCAAGGCCAATTCCCTTCACACACCCGTTTGTTGGTTTGCCATTTTTGGCATTTATTTAATGTGGATTCTTTCATAAGATGGTACGAATCCATTTCAAAATTGTATACTATAATCTCAGAGTTTAATTGTATCATTAACAAATGCCCATATCGCTGTACTGGTACTGGTATAATTCTAAAGAGTTGAGATGGATGCCTGCTGAACAATGGTATTTTGGCATATACGACAAGTTTATTTTCTATAAAAATTCCTTTTGCCTTCAGCAGTGTGTAAATCTCCTTCATTTCAGAATTAGTTATTTTTCCTGGTAGTAATAATTTTTCGGATAGGCTATCTTTTATTTTTAAGACCTCGTCCCTTAATTGTCTTGGTATTAAAATGTTTGGATTAAGCCCCCAATAAAAATGTCAATTAGTAATCCTATTACACTTGCTTGTATTTTGTCACACTCATCAATTAAAGTACTAAGTTCTTTGGTTAATAAGAAGAAGCTAATGGATTCCTTATAAATATAATAACTTTCCTTGAGAAGTTCGGTCATGTTCTCTATTCGATTATTCATTCTCCCAAAGTTTTTATTTATATCCTCTGTGGTCTTCTTTATTATATTTGTTGTCGAGTCTATTACTGACGTTTGTTTTTCCTCTAATGCCTTTAAGTTGTACTGATTTCGGAGTAATCCTTTCATGTTTACCTCCATCATTTCCCTATCGTTGGCATACCAAACAAAATGTCATATAACGAGCCCATATGAACTTCTTCTACCTTTACTTTACCCAAGGGTCATCTTGCTGGATGACAGTTTTCTTCTTTCATTATTACCATCTTTCCTATTTGTATATCCCGTGTCTCTTTTTCCACTTACTTTTTCTTGAAGAGTAAATGAATAGTCTTCTTTCCATTTTTACCAAAAGTCTTTTTAAGTGATATTTCACAGATTTAACTCCGGCCTCCCAAATACCTCCGAAGTGAGGTATTGCCGGCGGGATAAAATGCCATTGGCTTTTTATACCCTTAACCCATAAAATGGGTAAATAAGGGTATAATGGTTTTGTGCAAAAGTATGTAACAGGCAGAAGGAAGCATCTCCGACCCTATAAAGTATATATATTCTTGATCAGCATCAACAGCCGAGACGATAAAGCCATGTCCGTCTGTCTGTCCGTCTGTCCGTCTGTATGAACGCGTGGATCTCAGAGACTACAAGAGCTAGAGACTTCTGATTTTGTATTTAAGTTCTCCTATACCATGAGCAGAACAAGTTTGCTTCAAATTATCGATAACTATTCTGGTTTCCGATATACACATAATATCGATAACAATAAAATATCGAATTTGGAAAATCTAAAAATGAGGGTTGAAGTAATGGATAATGATAGAGCTTTTCTGAAAATTTCGTCCAAATCGGTTAAGAAACACCGGAGATATTGAACTTAATCGATGGAAGCTAAGCCAGTATACCAAAGTCTTATATAAATTAAATATATTTATTGCAACTGGGTTCAGGGTATCTTCTAGTCGGGCTCTCCCGACTAGAGCCTTCTTACTTGTTTATTTTTATTTTTAAGGTTAGGAACCTTGCCATCGCTTGTTGTCTTGATTCTCCTCTTTTTCTTCTTTAAACGGAATTGTTACTGTGTACCTTCCATCTAATTATCTCTTCGTTGTTCTTGTGAAGTTTTCTTCGCAGGTTACTGTTTCTGCATCTTCTTCATATCCTCTTCTACCTCCCAAAACCTTTCCAAATCTCCAGACTTAATTAATGACGCGACTATATCTCCCTTTCCTTTGGATTTGGTGCACCCAGCCTCTATCCAACTAAATTCTTAATTTTGACCGAAAAGCCCGTCTAATTTTATTAAATTAATTGATTCATCAATTTAATTAATAAATGCTTTAAAGTGCTCTGCTAAATCACTCAATACTGGCAACTCCAAACTTGAAGCAAATGCGACACAACGCATCTTGCCTCTTTTACTGCAGGTTGTTCTCTAATTCTTCCCTGTCAACTTCTTGACTTCCCACTAGCTGTCTAACTCTTTTAACTATTTCTGACTGCTTCGTCAATAGCTCTATCGTTTTGTCGGACAACATAGTGTATATGAACAATTTATTTTTACTTGGAAAACAATATATTTTTCTTAACTTTAAGTGAACAAATATTCAGTTTTACTTTAAATTTTAACAAACAAATTTTTTTTTTATGGAATTTTTTGAAAATATTTTTATTTTTTTTTTAATTTAAATTTACTTAACTAACATAAGTTTATTTTAATATATTTAAGTAGACTGACTATTTAAAAAAAAAAAAATTGAAATATATAATTTTGTTTATGAAGTGGACTGTATGTTTTTTGTTATTGTGAGGCGATCTTGCCGCCGTTTTCACAATGGGTTCGCCAAAAGGCGCACTCGCATTTTTAATGTTTATATATATATATATATATATATATATATAATTTTCTTATTATTTAATTCACGCTCTATAGCGTTGATCTGCTCCCACAGACGCGATGTCTCCTGCCAAGTTGGTGGTGACACGTGCTGGATCCTTTCCAGCAGTTCTCGCCTGTACTTTTGGCCACCTCGTCTTTTGGGGGCCTTGGTAAGTGGTATTGCCACTGATGCTGCTGATGCCGCTCTTACTGCAGGCTGCCTTACCCAATATTCTTTTATTGACAATGGCTTCGGCCCTGCTTGCGGTTGCTCCGCAATGACTTTCTGCAGCACTTCCTGATAAGTGCTAGTAATTGGTGCTGCTGCCGCTCTTACTGCAGGCGTCCTTGCTCAGTTTTCTTCTATTGACAAGGGCCTGCCAGTTGATCTTTCCGTCCTTTTGAGTGAAACCGCCTTAGGCCTATCTCGAAAGCACGGAATCGGATATGTGAAGGGTATAAAAACCAAATGTTTGAACGTGCCAAACTACGGCACTGCTCTACGGTCTAAATGTTCGCCGTGCTACTATTTTCAGCACTGTTCGAACGACCAAATGTTCGGTTTTCCAAACTAAGGCACCACTCGACGGCCTTTATGTTCGGCGTGCCGCTAATTTTAGCACTGCTCGAACGGCCATGCCGCATGCCAACTACGGCACTACCGAGGTCTACTGTTCGGCGTGCCAAATTACGGCATCCGGCTTTAAGGACCATATAAACAATAGTGTTCCTGTTGAGTTTCATGAAGATACTGATATTATTCTTACAAATCCTAGTCCTTATATACTAACAAGATGTATTAGAGTAGGTCTGCGGTGGCACATTATCGCCAGCAGATAGTTGAATCATTATTTGTTTAGGTTATTTTCTATTTTGAACATTAGTGTAGGTCTTTCCACAATCTTTGGTGACCTTATCTTTTGTTATGTTTATCTATATTTTTAGGTCTTGCTGCAGTCGCATGCAGCTGGGTTAAAGTGCAGTTTTGTATATTTTACCAAGACTCTATTGAGACTTGGTGTCAAGTGTTCATGCGCGAACATTCTGCGGCGGGCCAACAAAGGTGATGGCCCGTAGTTTATTAGTTACAGTTATTTTTCTTATTACATATATAATCAATATTGCCACCAAAACTAATAGAACTACTAACGAAGCATGTCCAGACACGTGATGAAAGTTTAACCCATTTAATTCTACGTGATGGTCTTTTCTTTTCTATTCAATTCCTCTGAAGTACAAATATTGGTTGCTGCTATTGGATCCCACATAATTTTTGGTATTTCATTTATTTCTCCTACGTAATGGATTCATAAATGCAAGTTGATGGTCTGTTTGGTTTGAAAGGTGATGTTTCGCATGTATTATCACTGGCACTGTTCCAAGGCCAATTCCCTTCACACACCCGTTTGTTGGTTTGCCATTTTTGGCATTTATTTAATGTGGATTCTTTCATAAGATGGTACGAATCCATTTCAAAATTGTATACTATAATCTCTGAGTTTAATTGTATCATTAACAAATGCCCATCTCGCTGTACTGGTACTGGTATAATTCTAAAGAGTTAAGATGGATGCCTGCTGAACAATGGTATTTTAGCATATACGACAAGTTTATTTTCTATAAAAATTCCTTTTGCCTTCAGCAGTGTGTAAATCTCCTTAATTTCAGAATTAGTTATTTTTCCTGGTAGTACTAATTTTTCGGATAGGCTATCTTTTATTTTTAAGATCTCGTCCCTTAATTGTCTTGGTATTAAAATGTTTGGATTCAGCCCCCGATAAAAATGTCAATTAGTAATCCTATTACACTTGCTTGTATTTTGTCACACTCATCAATTAAAGTACTAAGTTCTTTGGTTAATAAGAAGAAGCTAATGGATTCCTTATAAATATAATAACTTTCCTTGAGAAGTTCGGTCATGTTCTCTATTCGATTATTCATTCTCCCAAAGTTTATATTTATATCCTCTGTGGTCTTCTTTATTATATTTGTTGTCGAGTCTATTACTGACGTTTGTTTTTCCTCTAATGCCTTTAAGTTGTACTGATTTCGGAGTAATCCTTTCATGTTTACCTCCATCATTTCCCTATCGTTGGCATACCAAACAAAATGTCATATAACGAGCCCATATGAACTTCTTCTACCTTTACTTTACCCAAGGGTCATCTTGCTGGATGACAGTTTTCTTCTTTCATTATTACCATCTTTCCTATTTGTATATCCCGTGTCTCTTTTTCCACTTACTTTTTCTTGAAGAGTAAATGAATAGTCTTCTTTCCATTTTTACCAAAAGTCTTTTTAAGTGATATTTCACAGATTTAACTCCGGCCTCCCAAATACCTCCGAAGTGAGGTATTGCCGGCGGGATAAAATGCCATTGGCTTTTTATACCCTTAACCCATAAAATGGGTAAATAAGGGTATAATGGTTTTGTGCAAAAGTATGTAACAGGCAGAAGGAAGCATCTCCGACCCTATAAAGTATATATATTCTTGATCAGCATCAACAGCCGAGACGATATAGCCATGTCCGTCTGTCCGTCTGTCTGTCCGTCTGTCCGTCTGTATGAACGCGTGGATCTCAGAGACTACAAGAGCTAGAGACTTCTGATTTTGTATTTAAGTTCTCCTATACCATGAGCAGAACAAGTTTGCTTCAAATTATCGATAACTATTCTGGTTTCCGATATACACATAATATCGATTACAATAAAATATCGAATTTGGAAAATCTAAAAATGAGGGTTGAAGTAATGGATAATGATAGAACTTTTCTGAAAATTTCGTCCAAATCGGTTGAGAAACACCGGAGATATTGAACTTAATCGATGGAAGCTAAGCCAGTATACCAAAGTCTTATATAAATTAAATATATTTATTGCAACTGGGTTCAGTGTATCTTCTAGTCGGGCTCTCCCGACTAGAGCCTTCTTACTTGTTTATTTTTATTTTTAAGGTTAGGAACCTTGCCATCGCTTGTTGTCTTGATTCTCCTCTTTTTCTTCTTTAAACGGAATTGTTACTGTGTACCTTCCATCTAATTATCTCTTCGTTGTTCTTGTGAAGTTTTCTTCGCAGATTACTGTATCTGCATCTTCTTCATATCCTCTTCTACCTCCCAAAACCTTTCCAAATCTCCAGACTTAATTAATGACGCGACTATATCTCCCTTTCCTTTGGATTTGGTGCACCCAGCCTCTATCCAACTAAATTCTTAATTTTGACCGAAAAGCCCGTCTAATTTTATTAAATTAATTGATTCATCATTTTAATTAATAAATGCTTTAAAGTGCTCTGCTAAATCACTCAATACTGGCAACTCCAAACTTGAAGCAAATGCGACACAACGCATCTTGCCTCTTTTACTGCAGGTTGTTCTCTAATTCTTCCCTGTCAACTATTTCTGACTGCTTCGTCAATAGCTCTATCGTTTTGTCGGACAACATAGTGTATATGAACAATTTATTTTTACTTGGAAAACAATATATTTTTCTTAACTTTAAGTGAACAAATATTCAGTTTTACTTTAAATTTTAACAAACAAATTTTTTTTTTATGGAATTTTTTGAAAATATTTTTATTTTTTTTAAATTTAAATTTACTTAACTAACATAAGTTTATTTTAATATATTTAAGTAGACTGACTATTTAAAAAAAAAAAATTGAAATATATTATTTTGTTTATGAAGTGGACTGTATGTTTTTTGTTATTGTGAGGCGATCTTGCCGCCGTTTTCACAATGGGTTCGCCAAAAGGCGCACTCGCATTCTTAATGTTTATATATACATATATATATATATATATATTTTTTTTATTATTTAATTCACGCTCTATAGCGTCGATCTGCTCCCACAGACGCGATGTCTCCTGCCAAGTTGGTGGTGACACGTGCTGGATCCTTTCCAGCAGTTCTCGCCTGTACTTTTGGCCACCTCGTCTTTTGGGGGCCTTGGTAAGTGGTATTGCCACTGATGCTGCTGATGCCGCTCTTACTGCAGGCTGCCTTGCCCAATATTCTTTTATTGACAATGGCTTCGGCCCTGCTTGCGGTTGCTCCGCAATGACTTTCTGCAGCACTTCCTGATAAGTGCTAGTAATTGGTGCTGCTGCCGCTCTTACTGCTGGCGTCCTTGCTCAATTTTCTTCTATTGACAAGGGCCTGCCAGTTGATCTTTCCGTCCTCTTGAGTGAAACCGCCTTAGGCCTATCTCGAAAGCACGGAATCGGATATGTGAAGGGTATAAAAACCAAATGTTTGAACGTGCCAAACTACGGCACTGCTCTACGGTCTAAATGTTCGCCGTGCTACTATTTTCAGCACTGTTCGAACGACCAAATGTTCGGTGTTCCAAACTAAGGCACCACTCGACGGCCTTTATGTTCGGCGTGCCGCTAATTTTAGCACTGCTCGAACGACCAATGCTGTTCGGCGTGCCAAATAACGGCATCCGGCTTTAAGGACCATATAAACAATAGTGTTCCTGTTGAGTTTCATGAAGATACTGATATTATTCTTACAAATCCTAGTCCTTATATACTAACAAGATGTATTAGAGTAGGTCTGCGGTGGCACATTATCGCCAGCAGATAGTTGAATCATTATTTGTTTAGGTTATTTTCTATTTTAAACATTAGTGTAGGTCTTTCCACAATCTTTGGTGACCTTATCTTTTGTTATGTTTATCTATATTTTTAGGTCTTGCTGCAGTCGCATGCAGCTGGGTTAAAGTGCAGTTTTGTATATTTTACCAAGACTCTATTGAGACTTTGTGTCAAGTGTTCATAAGCGAACATTCTGCGGCGGGCCAACAAAGGTGATGGCCCGTAGTTTATTAGTTACAGTTATTTTTCTTATTACATATATAATCAATATTACCACCAAAACTAATAGAACTACTAACGAAGCATGTCCAGACACGTGATGAAAGTTTAATCCATTTAATTCTACGTGATGGTCTTTTAATTGTTGGACTTTGCCTAGTAACCTATTCAATTCCTCTGAAGTACAAATATTGGTTGCTGCTATTGGATCCCACATAATTTTTGGTATTTCATTTATTTCTCCTACGTAATTGATGGTCTGTTTGGTTTGAAAGGTGATGTTTCGCATGTATTACCACTGGCACTGTTCCAAGGCCAATTCCCTTCACACACCCGTTTGTTGGTTTGCCATTTTTGGTATTTATTTAATGTGGATTCTTTCAAAAGATGGTATGAATCCATTTCAAAATTGTATACTATAATCTCTGAGCTTAATTGTATCATTAACAAATGCCCATCTCGCTGTACTGGTACTGGTATAATTCTTAAGAGTTGAGATGGATGCCTGCTGAACAATGGTATTTTGGCATATACGACAAGTTTATTTTCTATAAAAATTCCATTTGCCTTCAGCAGTGTGTAAATCTCCTAAATTTCAGAATTAGTTATTTTTCCTGGTAGTACTAATTTTTCGGATAGGCTATCTTTTATTTTTAAGACCTCGTCCCTTAATTGTCTTGGTATTAAAATGTTTGGATTCAGCCGCCCATGATAAATGTCAATTAGTAATCCTATTACACTTGCTTGTATTTTGTCACACTCATCAATTAAAGTACTAAGTGGTTAATAAGAAGAAGCTAATGGATTCCTTATAAATATAATAACTTTCCTTGAGAAGTTCGGTCATGTTCTCTATTCGATTATTCATTCTCCCAAAGTTTCTATGTATATATTTGTTGTCGAGTCTATTACTGACGTTTGTTTTTCCTCTAATGCCTTTAAGTTGTACTGATTTCGGAGTAATCCTTTCATGTTTACCTCCATCATTTCCCTATCGTTGGCATACCAAACAAAATGTCATATAACGAGCCCATATGAACTTATTCTACCTTTACTTTACCCAAGGGTCATCTTGCTGGATGACAGTTTTCTTCTTTCATTATTACCATCTTTCCTATTTGTATATCACGTGTCTCTTTTTCCACTTACTTTTTCTTGAAGAGTAAACGGCCTCCCAAATACCTCCGAAGTGAGGTCCTGCCGGCGGGATAAAATGCCATTGGCTTTATTTTTATTTTTAAGTTTAGGAACCTTGCCATCGCTTGTAGTCTTGATTCTCCTAACTCTTGTTCTTCTTTAAACGGAATTGTTACTGTGTACCTTCCATCTAATTATCTCTTCGTTGTTCTTGTGAAGTTTTCTTCGCAGATTACTGTTTCTGGATCTTCTTCATATCCTCTTCTACCTCCCAAAATTTTTCCAAATCTCCAGACTTAATTAATGACGCGACTTTGTCTCCCTTTCCTTTGGATTTGGTGCACCCAGCCTCTATCCAACTAAATTCTTAATTTTGACCGAAAAGCCCGTCTAATTTTATTAAATTAATTGATTCATCAATTGAATTAATAAATGCTTTAAAGTGCTCTGCTGAATCACTCAATACTGGCAACTCCAAACTTGAAGCAAATGCGACACACCGCATCTTGCCTCTTTTACTGCAGGTTGCCTTTCCCAATTTTCTTCTATTGTCAAGGGCCTGCTAGTGGATTTTTAGCAATGACTTTTTAAAGCACTTATTTCTAAGCGCTAGTCATGCTCTTCGTCCTTTTCCGAATTGTAAGCTCGGCTCGAGCGGCTTAGGCCTATTTCGAAAGGGAAATTTTTCCGACCTCTAAACGGCAACTCAAAGACAATATATATGGCGTGCTCTGCTGAAACACTCATTACTGGCAACCCTAAAGCTGAAGCAAATGCGACACAACGCATCTTTCCTATTTTACTGTTCGTAAAATATTTTCCGTTTGTTTTCATAACGCTTGGTTAACAATTCTCAAGTCGCATTGAAATTTTCCGCGGAACCTAATAGCAAATGCAACACCACGCATCTTGATTCGCCTCTTATTGCCATTTTTAGACAAATAAATTTAAGAGATGGACTCAAATCTTCCCTAGACTGAATCAACTCAGTATATAATTTTGAAAACAGATCCCATTCTTTTGAATCCCCATGGAAGATGGGTATCTGCATTTTTGGAAGCAATGACGGCTCCTCTACTTTGATTTTGCAACCTTCAACTTTTGGTTGACAGTTGTTTGCAATTCCTTCTGCCAGTTCTTGCACTATATTTTCTACGTCAAACCCTAGCATTTTAATCTCCCTATCGAAAGTTGTATTACTTTTAAATTTTTCTTTAAAGAATATTATATCTATTTCTATTCCTTGCCAAAGAAATATTATCTTCTTTTTTCTCAGACTGAATATTTTTGTGTTGTTTTCTCTTAAGTCTGCCTGAGTTTTTAGGTATTCAGTTAATTCGTCTATCTGCTTATGAAATGCGTCTGCCCTACTCTCCATATCAGACTTTGCATTTCCTACCTCACTACCTGGTTTTGCCGTTATCTTTGGTCCTTTGCTGTTTTGGCTAACAGTGTTTTCTAACATTTTTTCTTTAATTTTTTCTATAACTTTCAATATCACATCATATTGCTTGGAATTGAAGTATTCATGATCGACTACTCCAATTTTGCACAATAAGTTGTGATTTGCCTGAACTAATTCTTCCCTGTCAACTTCTTGACTTCCCTCTAGCTGTCTAACTCTTTTAACTATTTCTAACTGCTTCGTCAATAGCTCTATCGTTTTGTCGGACAACATTATATACATGAAAAACTTATTTTTACTTGGAAAACAATATATTTTTCTTAACTTTTAGTGAACAAATATTTAGTTTTACTTTAAATTTTAACAAAAAAAATTTTATTTTTTAATGACATTTTTTGAAAATATTTTTATTTTTTTAAAATTTAAATTTACTTAACTAACATAAGTTTATTTTAATATATTTAAGTAGACTGACTATTAAAAAAAAAAAAATTGAAATATATAATTTTGTTTATGAAGTGGACTGTATGTTTTTTGTTATTGTGAGGCTGTCTTGCCGCCGTTTTCACAATGGGTTCGCCAAAAGGCGCACTCGCATTTTTAATGTTTATATATATATATATATATATATATATATATATATATATATTTTTTTTTTTATTATTTAATTCACGCTCTATAGCGTCGATCTGCTCCCACAGACGCGATGTCTCCTGCCAAGTTGGTGGTGACACGTGCTGGATCCTTTCCAGCAGTTCTCGCCTGTACTTTTGGCCACCTCGTCTTTTGGGGGCCTTGGTAAGTGGTATTGCCACTGATGCTGCTGATGCCGCTCTTACTGCAGGCTGCCTTACCCAATATTCTTTTATTGACAATGGCTTCGGCCCTGCTTGCGGTTGCTCCGCAATGACTTTCTGCAGCACTTCCTGATAAGTGCTAGTAATTGGTGCTGCTGCCGCTCTTACTGCAGGCGTCCTTGCTCAATTTTCTTCTATTGACAAGGGCCTGCCAGTTGATCTTTCCGTCCTTTTGAGTGAAACCGCCTTAGGCCTATCTCGAAAGCACGGAATCGGATATGTGAAGGGTATAAAAACCAAATGTTTGAACGTGCCAAACTACGGCACTGCTCTACGGTCTAAATGTTCGCCGTGCTACTTTTTTCAGCACTGTTCGAACGACCAAATGTTCGGTGTGCCAAACTAAGACACCACTCGACGGCCTTTATGTTCGGCGTGCCGCTAATTTTAGCACTGCTCGAACGACCAATGCTCGGCGTGCCAAACTACGGCACTACCCGAAGGTCTTACTGTTCGGCGTGCCAAATAACGGCATCCGGCTTTAAGGACCATATAAACAATAGTGTTCCTGTTGAGTTTCATGAAGATACTGATATTATTCTTACAAATCCTAGTCCTTATATACTAACAAGATGTATTAGAATAGGTATGCGGTGGCACATTATCGCCAGCAGATAGTTGAATCATTATTTGTTTAGGTCATTTTCTATTTTAAACATTAGTGTAGGTCTTTCCACAATCTTTGGTGACCTTATCTTTTGTTATGTTTATCTATATTTTTAGGTCTTGCTGCAGTCGCATGCAGCTGGGTTAAAGTGCAGTTTTGTATATTTTACCAAGACTCTATTGAGACTTGGTGAAAAGTGTTCATAAGCGAACATTCTGCGGCGGGCCAACAAAGGTGATGGCCCGTAGTTTATTAGTTACAGTTATTTTTCTTATTACATATATAATAAATATTACCACCAAAACTAATACCCCGATTCCACTGCAGCAAGATGCAAGTATGTAATTGGAAATCGAAGATGCGGCATCTTTTTGTATTAGAATCCCATTTGTGGAATGGGAATCTTATTCAAATTTTCCCCGTTGGTCGGCTGCATTCCCAGTTGGTTCGAAACCGACCAACTGGGAATGTTAGAAGTTAACATTACAGAGCACTGAACAGAGCTTTAACATAGTCGATAGTATGAAATTTGTAATCGATACTTGGTTTAAACAGTGCCAATTTGAGTTAAACAGCTGGTCATCAAGCGCAATAAAAACACACATACAAAAATAATTTTTAATATTGTAAAGGTAAGTTCAATTTTCTGCAAATTAATTTGTGTAATTACTTATTTAATTATTAATAGATGGCAGGCAATCAAACTGAACCAAAAAAAATGTTTATTAAGTGGGAAGAGCACCACGAAACAGTACTGATTGAATTGTGGGAGGAGAACATGGGCGCACTCCGATCGCAACAGCGCAACTCGCATATTTACGCGCGCATGGCCGAGGCAATAAAATTGCACGGATTTTCTGGTCTGACAGGAAAGGAGGTGAAAACTAAAATTGACAACATGTCACGCAAGTTTCGGTAAGTAAATAGTGCATGTTGCGTAAATGTATAAAAACTTATTAATTTTTTTATAATACAGACGGGAGATAAAAATAATTGGACCGTCTGGTGGCGCGCCTTCAAAATGGAACCATTTCAAAAGGCTCAACAGGTTCTTGGGGTGTGTTAAGACTATAAACCCAATAGCCTTCGAGAGTACTCAAGACGACGGAGCTTTAGATGAACCACCAGATGTGTTAAACTCCAGCGTCTCCAACTTGCGGCGGTCTCTATCGTTCGGCTCGAGCCTATCTTTAGGTGAGGAATCGGAATCGCGTGCATCAAGCGGGGCCACACCCAAAAGGCGCAAAACTTCGAAGCCGGCCGAGACTGCGGTGGATGACGCGCGTAACGCAGCGTTGTTGGGAATTGCGGAATCGCAAGTTAAGGCTACTGAAGGGCTGACGAAAGTCATAGAAAAGCTTGCAGAGTCAACTGCTAAGTTTCAAGAGGAGGTGCTAAAAAAATTATAAAATATTTTAAATAAACAGTCATTTGTTTGCCAATACTATAATATCGTTTTATTATGTATTATTTTGAAGTGACGTTAATATCGCACGTCGGATTGTTTCGGCTGGGGGATAATAGTCGTGGCATATTGTGCTGTGCTCTGGCTGCTCGCGTGCATTCTCAGTTTCAAGCCAGCTATCCGTTATTGAACTATTTTTTTGGTTCAAAAAGTTATGCAGTATGCAGCATGCCATTACGATATTGGGGACTTTGTCGCATCGATTGTCTAGACCCTTTCCGATTCTGCGAAAGCGTGCCTTAAGCTGTCCAAAAGCATTTTCCACTACTCTTCTGGCTTTGGACAAGGCATAATTAAAAGTCTTTTGGCCATCATCTGCCGACACTTTAAATGGATACGGCTTCATTAGTGTGGTCGAAAATTTGAATGCAGAGTCTCCCAGAAGTACGACCGGCACGTTGACTCCAGCAATGGGCTTTGCATTTTCTCTAAAAAGTGTTGTTCTTTCCACCATTCTTTTCAACTCACTGGACTCATACACCTGCGAATCATGGCAACGACCTGGGCATCCCACACTGACATACATAAATCGGTAACGATAATCAACCAAAGCAAATAATATGGTCGAGTACCATCCTTTATAGTTATGGTAGTCGACAGCCTCTTTTGCAGTGGGATGAATTTCTATGTGGCTTCCATCTACAAAACAAATTTTTTTATTATTGCTGGGCTTGGCTATAAATAAACAAAACTCACCAATTGCCCCAAAACACTGCGGAAATCCAAGCTTTTCGAATCCTTTCACGCACTCTTCCACCTTTGCCTGAGTAATAAACTCACGTGGCAAGAACTCTGCTTTCATTTCACTGTACAGCTCACTGCAAAACTCATGGAGTATCTTTCCCACCATTGAAGGAGATACTCCAAAAAGCCTGCTCACTACGCGGTACTCTGCTGATGAGCCAAGTGCGTAAAGGGCGATGGCTATGCGCTTGTCCAGAGGAATTGCTTTTCGAAAGGAAGTGTCTTGCTTCGATATTCGGGCAAGACGGTTTACCAAAATCTCAAAGTTGGATCTCTCCATACGAAAGCTTTCTTTAAAAAATGCGTCAGAATTCGCTGGAACATCGTGCTCCCAAAACATACCATGCCGTTCCTATATTGTGTTATAGTTATTTTAATTTTGATCTTATGTATTTATTTAATCTATTACTTACGAATTTCCACTTTATAGGCGAAGCGCGTTTAATTGATTGTTGTCTTTCAAATGATTTCGCCAACTCAATGCTAAAGCTACTTGTCAACTGCAAAACTGACTGCACAACCTGGGTAATTTGCAAAATCATGTTTGTATTTTGCGCACAAATTAAAGCAATAATTTTTGCTTTTTTGGCTTCACTTATTTTGTTTGCGTTCGAGCTCATATTTAATTCCAATTAAATACATACACAAACAGCTGTCAGCTATCACTTAACAGACCCTGTTAAATCAAGATGCAACTATGCAATTGGATTTATAGTGGAATCACCTACATCTTTCACTCGCTGTTAATGAAAGATGCAGCCTAATGGAATCGGGGTATAATAGAACTACTAACGAAGCATGTCCAGACACGTGATGAAAGTTTAACCCATTTAATTCTACGTGATGGTCTTTTAATTGTTGGACTTTGCCTAGTAACCTATTCAATTCCTCTGAAGTACAAATATTGGTTGCTGCTATTGGATCCCACATAATTTTTGGTATTTCATTTATTTCTCCTACGTAATGGATTTATAAATCCAAGTTGATGGTCTGTTTGGTTTGAAAGGTGATGTTTCGCATGTATTATCACTGGCACTGTTCCAAGGCCAATTCCCTTCACACACCCGTTTGTTGGTTTGCCATTTTTGGTATTTATTTAATGTGGATTCTTTCATAAGATGGTACGAATCCATTTCAAAATTGTATACTATAATCTCTGAGCTTAAATGTATCATTAACAAATGCCCATCTCGCTGTACTGGTACTGGTATAATTCTAAAGAGTTGAGATGGATGCCTGCTGAACAATGGTATTTTGGCATATACACAGTTTATTTTCTATAAAAATTCCTTTTGCCTTCAGCAGTGTGTAAATCTCCTAAATTTCAGAATTAGTTCTTTTTCCTGGTAGTACTAATTTTTCGGATAGGCTATCTTTTATTTTTAAGATCTCGTCCCTTAATTGTCTTGGTATTAAAATTTTTGGATTCAACCGCCCATGATAAATGTCAATTAGTAATCCTATTACACTTGCTTGTATTTTGTCACACTCATCAATTAAAGTACTAAGTTCTTTGGTTAATAAGAAGAAGCTAATGGATTCCTTATAAATATAATAACTTTCCTTGAGAAGTTCGGTCATGTTCTCTATTCGATTATTCATTCTCCCAAAGTTTTTATTTATATCCTCTGTGGTCTTCTTTATTATATTTGTTGTCGAGTCTATTACTGACGTTTGTTTTTCCTCTAATGCCTTTAAGTTGTACTGATTTCGGAGTAATCCTTTCATGTTTACCTCCATCATTTCCCTATCGTTGGCATACCAAACAAAATGTCATATAACGAGCCCATATGAACTTATTCTACCTTTACTTTACCCAAGGGTCATCTTGCTGGATGACAGTTTTCTTCTTTCATTATTACCATCTTTCCTATTTGTATATCCCGTGTCTCTTTTTCCACTTACTTTTTCTTGAAGAGTAAATGAATAGTCTTCTTTCCATTTTTACCAAAAGTCTTTTTAAGTGATATTTCACAGATTTAACTCCGGCCTCCCAAATACCTCCGAAGTGAGGTATTGCCGGCGGGATAAAATGCCATTGGCTTTTTATACCCTTAACCCATAAAATGGGTAAATAAGGGTATAATGGTTTTGTGCAAAAGTATGTAACAGGCAGAAGGAAGCATCTCCGACCCTATAAAGTATATATATTCTTGATCAGCATCAACAGCCGAGACGATAAAGCCATGTCCGTCTGTCTGTCCGTCTGTCCGTCTGTATGAACGCGTGGATCTCAGAGACTACAAGAGCTAGAGACTTCTGATTTTGTATTTAAGTTCTCCTATACCATGAGCAGAACAAGTTTGCTTCAAATTATCGATAACTATTCTGGTTTCCGATATACACATAATATCGATAACAATAAAATATCGAATTTGGAAAATCTAAAAATGAGGGTTGAAGTAATGGATAATGATAGAGCTTTTCTGAAAATTTCGTCCAAATCGGTTAAGAAACACCGGAGATATTGAACTTAATCGATGGAAGCTAAGCCAGTATACCAAAGTCTTACATAAATTAAATATATTTATTGCAACTGGGTTCAGGGTATCTTCTAGTCGGGCTCTCCCGACTAGAGCCTTCTTACTTGTTTATTTTTATTTTTAAGGTTAGGAACCTTGCCATCGCTTGTTGTCTTGATTCTCCTCTTTTTCTTCTTTAAACGGAATTGTTACTGTGTACCTTCCATCTAATTATCTCTTCGTTGTTCTTGTGAAGTTTTCTTCGCAGGTTACTGTTTCTGCATCTTCTTCATATCCTCTTCTACCTCCCAAAACCTTTCCAAATCTCCAGACTTAATTAATGACGCGACTATATCTCCCTTTCCTTTGGATTTGGTGCACCCAGCCTCTATCCAACTAAATTCTTAATTTTGACCGAAAAGCCCGTCTAATTTTATTAAATTAATTGATTCATCAATTTAATTAATAAATGCTTTAAAGTGCTCTGCTAAATCACTCAATACTGGCAACTCCAAACTTGAAGCAAATGCGACACAACGCATCTTGCCTCTTTTACTGCAGGTTGTTCTCTAATTCTTCCCTGTCAACTTCTTGACTTCCCACTAGCTGTCTAACTCTTTTAACTATTTCTGACTGCTTCGTCAATAGCTCTATCGTTTTGTCGGACAACATAGTGTATATGAACAATTTATTTTACTTGGAAAACAATATATTTTTCTTAACTTTAAGTGAACAAATATTCAGTTTTACTTTAAATTTTAACAAACACATTTTTTTTTTATGGAATTTTTTGAAAATATTTTTATTTTTTTTTTAATTTAAATTTACTTAACTAACATAAGTTTATTTTAATATATTTAAGTAGACTGACTATTTAAAAAAAAAAAAATTGAAATATATAATTTTGTTTATGAAGTGGACTGTATGTTTTTTGTTATTGTGAGGCGATCTTGCCGCCGTTTTCACAATGGGTTCGCCAAAAGGCGCACTCGCATTTTTAATGTTTATATATATATATATATATATATATATAATTTTCTTATTATTTAATTCACGCTCTATAGCGTTGATCTGCTCCCACAGACGCGATGTCTCCTGCCAAGTTGGTGGTGACACGTGCTGGATCCTTTCCAGCAGTTCTCGCCTGTACTTTTGGCCACCTCGTCTTTTGGGGGCCTTGGTAAGTGGTATTGCCACTGATGCTGCTGATGCCGCTCTTACTGCAGGCTGCCTTACCCAATATTCTTTTATTGACAATGGCTTCGGCCCTGCTTGCGGTTGCTCCGCAATGACTTTCTGCAGCACTTCCTGATAAGTGCTAGTAATTGGTGCTGCTGCCGCTCTTACTGCAGGCGTCCTTGCTCAGTTTTCTTCTATTGACAAGGGCCTGCCAGTTGATCTTTCCGTCCTTCTGAGTGAAACCGCCTTAGGCCTATCTCGAAAGCACGGAATCGGATATGTGAAGGGTATAAAAACCAAATGTTTGAACGTGCCAAACTACGGCACTGCTCTACGGTCTAAATGTTCGCCGTGCTACTATTTTCAGCACTGTTCGAACGACCAAATGTTCGGTGTTCCAAACTAAGGCACCACTCGACGGCCTTTATGTTCGGCGTGCCGCTAATTTTAGCACTGCTCGAACGGCCAATGCTCGGCATGCCAAACTACGGCACTACCCGAAGGTCTTACTGTTCGGCGTGCCAAATTACGGCATCCGGCTTTAAGGACCATATAAACAATAGTGTTCCTGTTGAGTTTCATGAAGAAACTGATATTATTCTTACAAATCCTAGTCCTTATATACTAACAAGATGTATTAGAGTAGGTCTGCGGTGGCACATTATCGCCAGCAGATAGTTGAATCATTATTTGTTTAGGTTATTTTCTATTTTGAACATTAGTGTAGGTCTTTCCACAATCTTTGGTGACCTTATCTTTTGTTATGTTTATCTATATTTTTAGGTCTTGCTGCAGTCGCATGCAGCTGGGTTAAAGTGCAGTTTTGTATATTTTACCAAGACTCTATTGAGACTTGGTGTCAAGTGTTCATGCGCGAACATTCTGCGGCGGGCCAACAAAGGTGATGGCCCGTAGTTTATTAGTTACAGTTATTTTTCTTATTACATATATAATCAATATTGCCACCAAAACTAATAGAACTACTAACGAAGCATGTCCAGACACGTGATGAAAGTTTAACCCATTTAATTCTACGTGATGGTCTTTTCTTTTCTATTCAATTCCTCTGAAGTACAAATATTGGTTGCTGCTATTGGATCCCACATAATTTTTGGTATTTCATTTATTTCTCCTACGTAATGGATTCATAAATGCAAGTTGATGGTCTGTTTGGTTTGAAAGGTGATGTTTCGCATGTATTATCACTGGCACTGTTCCAAGGCCAATTCCCTTCACACACCCGTTTGTTGGTTTGCCATTTTTGGCATTTATTTAATGTGGATTCTTTCATAAGATGGTACGAATCCATTTCAAAATTGTATACTATAATCTCTGAGTTTAATTGTATCATTAACAAATGCCCATCTCGCTGTACTGGTACTGGTATAATTCTAAAGAGTTAAGATGGATGCCTGCTGAACAATGGTATTTTAGCATATACGACAAGTTTATTTTCTATAAAAATTCCTTTTGCCTTCAGCAGTGTGTAAATCTCCTTAATTTCAGAATTAGTTATTTTTCCTGGTAGTACTAATTTTTCGGATAGGCTATCTTTTATTTTTAAGATCTCGTCCCTTAATTGTCTTGGTATTAAAATGTTTGGATTCAGCCCCCGATAAAAATGTCAATTAGTAATCCTATTACACTTGCTTGTATTTTGTCACACTCATCAATTAAAGTACTAAGTTCTTTGGTTAATAAGAAGAAGCTAATGGATTCCTTATAAATATAATAACTTTCCTTGAGAAGTTCGGTCATGTTCTCTATTCGATTATTCATTCTCCCAAAGTTTCTATTTATATCCTCTGTGGTCTTCTTTATTATATTTGTTGTCGAGTCTATTACTGACGTTTGTTTTTCCTCTAATGCCTTTAAGTTGTACTGATTTCGGAGTAATCCTTTCATGTTTACCTCCATCATTTCCCTATCGTTGGCATACCAAACAAAATGTCATATAACGAGCCCATATGAACTTCTTCTACCTTTACTTTACCCAAGGGTCATCTTGCTGGATGACAGTTTTCTTCTTTCATTATTACCATCTTTCCTATTTGTATATCCCGTGTCTCTTTTTCCACTTACTTTTTCTTGAAGAGTAAATGAATAGTCTTCTTTCCATTTTTACCAAAAGTCTTTTTAAGTGATATTTCACAGATTTAACTCCGGCCTCCCAAATACCTCCGAAGTGAGGTATTGCCGGCGGGATAAAATGCCATTGGCTTTTTATACCCTTAACCCATAAAATGGGTAAATAAGGGTATAATGGTTTTGTGCAAAAGTATGTAACAGGCAGAAGGAAGCATCTCCGACCCTATAAAGTATATATATTCTTGATCAGCATCAACAGCCGAGACGATATAGCCATGTCCGTCTGTCCGTCTGTCTGTCCGTCTGTCTGTCCGTCTGTCCGTCTGTATGAACGCGTGGATCTCAGAGACTACAAGAGCTAGAGACTTCTGATTTTGTATTTAAGTTCTCCTATACCATGAGCAGAACAAGTTTGCTTCAAATTATCGATAACTATTCTGGTTTCCGATATACACATAATATCGATTACAATAAAATATCGAATTTGGAAAATCTAAAAATGAGGGTTGAAGTAATGGATAATGATAGAACTTTTCTGAAAATTTCGTCCAAATCGGTTGAGAAACACCGGAGATATTGAACTTAATCGATGGAAGCTAAGCCAGTATACCAAAGTCTTATATAAATTAAATATATTTATTGCAACTGGGTTCAGTGTATCTTCTAGTCGGGCTCTCCCGACTAGAGCCTTCTTACTTGTTTATTTTTATTTTTAAGGTTAGGAACCTTGCCATCGCTTGTTGTCTTGATTCTCCTCTTTTTCTTCTTTAAACGGAATTGTTACTGTGTACCTTCCATCTAATTATCTCTTCGTTGTTCTTGTGAAGTTTTCTTCGCAGATTACTGTTTCTGCATCTTCTTCATATCCTCTTCTACCTCCCAAAACCTTTCCAAATCTCCAGACTTAATTAATGACGCGACTATATCTCCCTTTCCTTTGGATTTGGTGCACCCAGCCTCTATCCAACTAAATTCTTAATTTTGACCGAAAAGCCCGTCTAATTTTATTAAATTAATTGATTCATCATTTTAATTAATAAATGCTTTAAAGTGCTCTGCTAAATCACTCAATACTGGCAACTCCAAACTTGAAGCAAATGCGACACAACGCATCTTGCCTCTTTTACTGCAGGTTGTTCTCTAATTCTTCCCTGTCAACTTCTTGACTTCCCTCTAGCTGTCTAACTCTTTTAACTATTTCTGACTGCTTCGTCAATAGCTCTATCGTTTTGTCGGACAACATAGTGTATATGAACAATTTATTTTTACTTGGAAAACAATATATTTTTCTTAACTTTAAGTGAACAAATATTCAGTTTTACTTTAAATTTTAACAAACAAATTTTTTTTTTATGGAATTTTTTGAAAATATTTTTATTTTTTTTAAATTTAAATTTACTTAACTAACATAAGTTTATTTTAATATATTTAAGTAGACTGACTATTTAAAAAAAAAAAATTGAAATATATAATTTTGTTTATGAAGTGGACTGTATGTTTTTTGTTATTGTGAGGCGATCTTGCCGCCGTTTTCACAATGGGTTCGCCAAAAGGCGCACTCGCATTCTTAATGTTTATATATACATATATATATATATATATTTTTTTTTTATTATTTAATTCACGCTCTATAGCGTCGATCTGCTCCCACAGACGCGATGTCTCCTGCCAAGTTGGTGGTGACACGTGCTGGATCCTTTCCAGCAGTTCTCGCCTGTACTTTTGGCCACCTCGTCTTTTGGGGGCCTTGGTAAGTGGTATTGCCACTGATGCTGCTGATGCCGCTCTTACTGCAGGCTGCCTTGCCCAATATTCTTTTATTGACAATGGCTTCGGCCCTGCTTGCGGTTGCTCCGCAATGACTTTCTGCAGCACTTCCTGATAAGTGCTAGTAATTGGTGCTGCTGCCGCTCTTACTGCTGGCGTCCTTGCTCAATTTTCTTCTATTGACAAGGGCCTGCCAGTTGATCTTTCCGTCCTCTTGAGTGAAACCGCCTTAGGCCTATCTCGAAAGCACGGAATCGGATATGTGAAGGGTATAAAAACCAAATGTTTGAACGTGCCAAACTACGGCACTGCTCTACGGTCTAAATGTTCGCCGTGCTACTATTTTCAGCACTGTTCGAACGACCAAATGTTCGGTGTTCCAAACTAAGGCACCACTCGACGGCCTTTATGTTCGGCGTGCCGCTAATTTTAGCACTGCTCGAACGACCAATGCTGTTCGGCGTGCCAAATAACGGCATCCGGCTTTAAGGACCATATAAACAATAGTGTTCCTGTTGAGTTTCATGAAGATACTGATATTATTCTTACAAATCCTAGTCCTTATATACTAACAAGATGTATTAGAGTAGGTCTGCGGTGGCACATTATCGCCAGCAGATAGTTGAATCATTATTTGTTTAGGTTATTTTCTATTTTAAACATTAGTGTAGGTCTTTCCACAATCTTTGGTGACCTTATCTTTTGTTATGTTATCTATATTTTTAGGTCTTGCTGCAGTCGCATGCAGCTGGGTTAAAGTGCAGTTTTGTATATTTTACCAAGACTCTATTGAGACTTTGTGTCAAGTGTTCATAAGCGAACATTCTGCGGCGGGCCAACAAAGGTGATGGCCCGTAGTTTATTAGTTACAGTTATTTTTCTTATTACATATATAATCAATATTACCACCAAAACTAATAGAACTACTAACGAAGCATGTCCAGACACGTGATGAAAGTTTAATCCATTTAATTCTACGTGATGGTCTTTTAATTGTTGGACTTTGCCTAGTAACCTATTCAATTCCTCTGAAGTACAAATATTGGTTGCTGCTATTGGATCCCACATAATTTTTGGTATTTCATTTATTTCTCCTACGTAATGGATTTATAAATCCAAGTTGATGGTCTGTTTGGTTTGAAAGGTGATGTTTCGCATGTATTACCACTGGCACTGTTCCAAGGCCAATTCCCTTCACACACCCGTTTGTTGGTTTGCCATTTTTGGTATTTATTATGTGGATTCTTTCAAAAGATGGTATGAATCCATTTCAAAATTGTATACTATAATCTCTGAGCTTAATTGTATCATTAACAAATGCCCATCTCGCTGTACTGGTACTGGTATAATTCTTAAGAGTTGAGATGGATGCCTGCTGAACAATGGTATTTTGGCATATACGACAAGTTTATTTTCTATAAAAATTCCTTTTGCCTTCAGCAGTGTGTAAATCTCCTAAATTTCAGAATTAGTTATTTTTCCTGGTAGTACTAATTTTTCGGATAGGCTATCTTTTATTTTTAAGACTTCGTCCCTTAATTGTCTTGGTATTAAAATGTTTGGATTCAGCCGCCCATGATAAATGTCAATTAGTAATCCTATTACACTTGCTTGTATTTTGTCACACTCATCAATTAAAGTACTAAGTGGTTAATAAGAAGAAGCTAATGGATTCCTTATAAATATAATAACTTTCCTTGAGAAGTTCGGTCATGTTCTCTATTCGATTATTCATTCTCCCAAAGTTTCTATGTATATATTTGTTGTCGAGTCTATTACTGACGTTTGTTTTTCCTCTAATGCCTTTAAGTTGTACTGATTTCGGAGTAATCCTTTCATGTTTACCTCCATCATTTCCCTATCGTTGGCATACCAAACAAAATGTCATATAACGAGCCCATATGAACTTATTCTACCTTTACTTTACCCAAGGGTCATCTTGCTGGATGACAGTTTTCTTCTTTCATTATTACCATCTTTCCTATTTGTATATCACGTGTCTCTTTTTCCACTTACTTTTTCTTGAAGAGTAAACGGCCTCCCAAATACCTCCGAAGTGAGGTCCTGCCGGCGGGATAAAATGCCATTGGCTTTATTTTTATTTTTAAGTTTAGGAACCTTGCCATCGCTTGTAGTCTTGATTCTCCTAAATCTTTTTCTTCTTTAAACGGAATTGTTACTGTGTACCTTCCATCTAATTATCTCTTCGTTGTTCTTGTGAAGTTTTCTTCGCAGATTACTGTTTCTGCATCTTCTTCATATCCTCTTCTACCTCCCAAAAACTTTCCAAATCTCCAGACTTAATTAATGACGCTACTATGTCTCCCTTTCCTTTGGATTTGGTGCACCCAGCCTCTATCCAACTAAATTCTTAATTTTGACCGAAAAGCCCGTCTAATTTTATTAAATTAATTGATTCATTAATTGAATTAATAAATGCTTTAAAGTGCTCTGCTGAATCACTCAATACTGGCAACTCCAAACTTGAAGCAAATGCGACACAACGCATCTTGCCTCTTTTACTGCAGGTTGCCTTGCCCAATTTTCTTCTATTGTCAAGGGCCTGCTAGTGGTTTTTTAGCAATGACTTTTTAAAGCACTTCTTTTTAAGCTCTAGTCATGCTCGGCTCGAGCGGCTTAGGCTTATTTCGAAAGGGCATTTTTCCGACCTCAAAACGGCAACTCAAAGACAATACATATGCCTTGCTCTGCTGAAACACTCATTACTGGCAACCCTAAAGCTGAAGCAAATGCGACACAACGCATCTTGATTCGCCTGTTATTGCCATTTTTAGACAAATAAATTTAAGAGATGGACTCAAATCTTCCCTAGACTGAATCAATTCAGTATATAATTTTGAAAACAGATCCCATTCTTTTGAATCCCCATGGAAGATGGGTATCTGCATTTTTGGAAGCAATGACAGCTCCTCTACTTTGATTTTGCAACCTTCAACTTTTGGTTGACAGTTGTTTGCAATTCCTTCTGCCAGTTCTTGCACTATATTTTCTACGTCAAACCCTAGCATTTTAATCTCCCTATCGAAAGTTGTATTACTTTTAAACTTTTCTTTAAATAATATTATATCTTTATCTATTTCTTGCCAAAGAAATATTATCTTCTTTTTTCTCAGAATGAATATTTTTGTGTTGTTTTCTCTTAAGTCTGCCTGAGTTTTTAGGTATTCAGTTAATTCGTCTATCTGCTTATGAAATGCGTCTGCCCTACTCTCCATATCAAACTTTGCATTTCCTACCTCACTACCTGGTTTTACCGTTATCTTTGGTCCTTTGCTGTTTTGGCTGACAGTGTTTTCTAACATTTTTTCTTTAATTTTTTCTATAACTTTCAATATCACATCATATTGCTTGGAATTGAAGTATTCATGATCGACTACTCCAATTTTGCACAATAAGTTGTGATTTGCCTGAAAACTTGTTAGAAGTTTCTCTAATTCTTCCCTGTCAACTTCTTGACTTCCCTCTAGCTGTCTAACTCTTTTAACTATTTCTGACTGCTTCGTCAATAGCTCTATCGTTTTGTCGGACAACATTGTATATATGAAAAACTTATTTTTACTTGGAAAACAATATATGTTTCTTAACTTTTAGTGAACAAATACTTAGTTTTACTTAAAAATTTTAACAAACAAATTTTTTTTTTAATGGAATTTTTTGAAAATATTTTTATTTTTTTTTTTTAAATTTAAATTTACTTAACTAACATAAGTTTATTTTAATATATTTAAGTAGACTGACTATTTAAAAAAAAAAAAATTGAAATATACAATTTTGTTTATGAAGTGGACTGTATTTTTTTTGTTATTGTGAGGTGATCTTGCCGCCGTTTTCACAATGGGTTCGCCAAAAGGCGCACTCGCATTTTTAATGTTTATATATATATATATATATATATATATTTTTTTTTTTTTATTATTTAATTCACGCTCTATAGCGTCGATCTGCTCCCACAGACGCGATGTCTCCTGCCAAGTTGGTGGTGACACGTGCTGGATCCTTTCCAGCAGTTCTCGCCTGTACTTTTGGCCACCTCGTCTTTTGGGGGCCTTGGTAAGTGGTATTGCTGCTGATGCCGCTCTTACTGCAGGCTGCCTTACCCAATATTCTTTTATTGACAATGCCTTCGGCCCTGCTTGCGGTTGCTCCGCAATGACTTTCTGCAGCACTTCCTGATAAGTGCTAGTAATTGGTGCTGCTGCCGCTCTTACTGCAACCTGCCTTGCTCAATATTCTTCTATTGACCAGGGCCTGCCAGTTGATCTTTCCGTCCTTTTGAGTTAAACCGCCTTAGGCCTATCTCGAAAGCACGGAATCGGATATGTGAAGGGTATAAAAACCAAATGTTTGAACGTGCCAAACTACGGCACTGCTCTACGGTCTAAATGTTCAAAGGCCCAAAGGAACAACAAAGGCCCAAAAGGAACGGCATCATTCCGATGCCGCGTGTGACGCGGAGTTTACGCTCTTTGGAAGTGCCAGCGCTTCAGGTATCTGGCACCCGAAAAGAGATTACGGGCGGTACTCATAAATTAGTACTGCCCTAAATGCCTCGCCCACCAACATTTGGGGGCAACGTGCCGGCGTGAAGATCGGTGCCATGTGTGCCAGGGAGATCATTATTCTATGATGCACATTCCCGAGACGCAGAAACGGTCACCACCACCAATCCGAGCGACACCACCTGCCCGACAGGTCCCACCTCGTCCTTCAACCACAGGGAGAGCCACACTATCAGTCTCGTCAATCCTGGAGCACCAACGCACGACAGTGCTGCCAACCGTGATCATTCGTGTTGATACGGGCTCCAAAACCTTCGACACTCGTGCAGTGGTCGACCCGTGCTGCCCTCTAAGCCGAATAGACACGTCCTTGGCAACGGCCTTCGGGCTTTCCGTCACCTGTGTCGGCAATGAGAGAGCTTGCACGGCTGTTATCGAATCACATTCCTCGGACTTTTCAAAGGAAATCATTCTGCAGGTGATGCCGACCAGGATTCGTACCCCCATCAAGCCCATAGCGGAACAGCTACGTCCGAGCACGGCCAACATCGCCTTAGCGGATGAGTATTGGTTCCGGCCAAGCATGACCAGCATAGTGTTGGGGGCTGATCTTTATCCCGAGATCATCCTGCCAGGATTGCTCCCAAGCCAAGGAGGGCCGTTGGCCCAGAACACAGTTTTCGGCTGGATGCTATCCGGCTCATGCGCCCACCAATAATATTTTTGGTTCCGTGGCTCCACTGATTCCGTTCTCATTTGGATTCTTTTTTTTTTTTTTTTTTTTGCATGATGCTGCACGTGCTTTCTGCTTTTTGGATTATTTTATTTCAACACACCCCTATATAAGCGACAACGGAGTAATTTTTGAAGCCACCGTCACAACCCGGAAAACCTAGCCTACAACACAAACACATTTTATCAATGCAAGCAACCTCATATGCCCCGCTCCGTTTGACGTGAACTAACGCACGACGGCAAAAAACTGCAGATAAAAGCTTTTGCCTATTCATCTGCATTGGCTTTTGATAATAAGATAGTTCTCTCTACTAAGCTTCTCATTAAGGTATATTGGGACATCCACACGTGTTTCAAAGCCTTACATATGCAGAGTCAGTTGAGCTTTGTGTGTCCGACGGTAATCAGCAGCTGCTCGCTGAATGTTTATTTTATCTCTTAAATTATCAAACTTAATCAAGATTACCGGGTCAACAACTGTGTTGAACCTGCACGTTGTTTGACTCTGAAAATCTCCCTGAGTCTGGGCGCCGGAGTGGCCCACAAAGCAAACGCAAGCTACACTCCGTGTAGCCGCATATCGTTTACTGCACTGGCGTTAGCTTGTTGGGCTATATTTACCTCCAAAAACTCCACACGAGCCTGAAGTGCAGCTGACTCAGGAGTAGACTGCTCCAACTTACAGACGCGTTGCACAAGGTTTAGAAGCTCACTTCCAAGACCATTAAACTTATCCTGTAACACAGCCATTATGTTTTCCTCATATGCCTTCATTTTTGTTCCAATAAGTGCCGCTTGTTCATCAAATTTTCTATTGATCAGCTGTGTAAGTGCAGCCAGATCACTCCTTTTTCCAACCTCAAGTTCTCCAGCAGAGTTTTCACGCGAGCGCTTCGGCATCGGTGCCATGATATGTTGTATAGTGCTATTGTGTGATTTCGCGTAACCGCCTGTTATTGTGTGTTGTTTGGCGCGTTGTTACTCGTATGTGTATGTTAAAACAGAAAAATTTGTAGTTTGGGGCTGTTTTTGCTCAAATTTGCTTATTTCGCGTTTAAATTATAAAAACAAGCAAATGATAAACTTCACGACTATTTGTAATGAGTGGTTTTAGCAATGCAAAGTCAAAGTATCCTATTTTGTGAACGCACTGCTTAGTTGATCAGCTGAATATCACTATCGATATGTTAAAACGAAAATTGTTTATCTTATTATTACTAGTTTATTTTATTTTTCATTAATTTCATATTTTTATTTTTATTTAAATGAAGTCTTAAAATACATGTCGTATTAAAATAAACCATTTGCACAAAACAATTAACAGCTGTTCAATCACTTAGCGCAAAAGCAAACAAATTTTACGCTTACAAAGATGGCGGGTGCTGACTAAACATGTTTAAAGAGCGCTTACTAAGCAGAACGTTCAGCGAACGATTACTCAACATGTATTGTAAGCGCTTATATAAATAAGAGTAAGTAATAACAACTGGAAGATCGTTAATAAACAGATTAAATAGAAAAGGTCCAAGATGACTCCCCTCGGGAACACCAGAGGTAACAAAAATATGTTTAGATACAGACGATTTGAAAACCACCTTTTGTGTTCGGCCACACAAGTACTCCGTAAGCCACAATAAAAATTTTGAAGGAAATCCAATAATACTTAATTTATGAAGCAAGCAACAGAGAATGCCTTACAGAATCAAATGCCTTACTAAAATCGGTGTAAACAACGTTAGTTTGAATTTTTTCCTGACTATTGCTTAGAAGCTATATAGACATTTCGGCGGGGTGCAGATGCGGATTCAGCTATTATCTAACCAAAGTTGGTGCTTATAGCACCCTTATACCCTTAACCCATAAAATGGGTAAATAAGCATGAGCAGAACAAGTTTGCTTCAAATTATCGATAACTATTCTGGTTTCCGATATACACATAATACCGATAACAATAAAATATCGAATTTGGAAAATGTAAAAATGAGGTTTGTAATAATGGGTAACGATAGAACTTTTCTGAAAAATTCGTCCAAATCGGTTTAGAAGTCAGGTCAGTAAGGTCAGTATACCAAAGTCAATTATAAATTTAATTTACATATTTATTGCAACTGGGTTCAGGGTATCTTCTAGTCGGGCTCTCCCGACTAGAGCCTTCTTACTTGTTTTTCACTAAATTTGGCTTAAAACCATGTAAGATAGAGGCATTCCCGATTTTGAGAGACAGTGGGACTTCTGACTGAGCTGGGGGTGTTAAAATTTTTGATTCAGATCTTTGGGGGATGTCTTCAGCTATCCTCCAACCAAATTTTGTGAAACAGGTTAAAACAAATGCTCAAGAATTCTCGGTTTTTTGAAGGTGCATGGCTAGGGGCTGCAGGGGTGGGCGTTGCATCATAATTTCTGATGCACAGCCATATGGGTACTTTTCAGTTATCTCCTCACCAAATTCTGTGACTTCAGCTTAAAAACTGTGTTATACCCCGATTCCATTAGGCTACATATTTCATTAACAGCGAGCGGAAGGTGTAGATGCAATTGCCTTGTTGCATCTTGATTTAACAGGGTCTGTTAAAAGACAGCTGACAGCTGTTTGTGTATTATACGTTTATATTTAATTGGAAGCAAATATGAGCTCGAACACAAATAAAATTAGTGAAGCCAAAAAAGTAAAAATTATTGCTTTAATTTGTGCGCAAAATGCAAACATGGTTTAACGAATATCCCAGTTTGTTTGGACATGCACTTGATGACAAGCTGTTTTATTCAAATCGGCACTGTATAAGCCTAGTATCGATTACAAATTTCATACTATCGGCTATGTCAAGGTTCTGTTCAGTGGTCTGTAATGTTAACTTCTAACATTCCCAGTTGGTCGGTGAACATTACTGTTCACGATTTTCGAGTCTGTCCAGTAAAACGTTGTACTATTGCGGGCTGGAAGATTATGGAGAAGGGCGGAGGATAGTTCAGCCAGCAGGACTGCCCCGCAAAGCTCTAAACGAGGCACTGAGAGGGATTTAACCGGCGCCACCCTTGGTTTGGCAGTGAGGAGATGGGTGGTGATTTGGGTGGCAGTTTCGAAGCGGACGTAAATCGCTGCTCCGTAAGCGTGTTCGGAAGCGTCGCAAAGCGTCGTGTGTGGTAATGCAACCACCTTGGAATGCGGATTTCTCGTAAGGCCGTATAACTTTCAATGTAGTCCTGCCATTTACCGCTGAGGTCTAATGGCAATGGTTGATCCCAATCCAGCTCCTTGAGCCAGATTTGTTGCATAAAAATCTTAGCCCGGATAACAAAGGGTGCTAGCCATCCTGCTGGGTCAAACAGTTTCAAAATTTGGGAGAAGACCTCGCGTTCGTATAGGAGTCTTGGACGGCGACATCAGAGGGCATGAAAAAGAATTCAACTGTGCGAGCTTGCTCGTATACCCAAAGTCTTCGCGGTACTTGAGTCGTCAATTTCCAAAAAGTCGTCACACAGCCTGTGCTCCTTAGGTATGCCCTGAAGGGCATCCTTAGCGTTAGATGTCCACTTTCTGAGCTGGAAGCCAGCGCTTTCCAAGGCCTTCTGCAATTCCAAAATGGTAGCGAAAGGAAACTGCAAGCGTACATCATGCGCGAGTTGCTGAAGAACTCTGAGCGCCAGATATGGGGCACAGTTCACCCCGAACTTGACGGTGTTCAGCTCGAAATCACCAATCTCGCCGTCGGCCTTCCGGAAGAGAATTCGTTGGAGCGGAGTGTGGTTAGGGTCTAGTGGGATCTGACGATACATCTTTGTGATATCAGCATTAAAAACATATCGAAAATATCGCCACTGGAGGATCTGCAAGGTGAGATCGGATTGCAGAATAGGTCCTGGATGTAGGACATCGTTCAAGCTCTAGCCATTTGAGGATGGACAAGACGCATTGAAAACTACACGCACCTTGGTAGTGGTGCTATCGGGCTTAAGCACCGCGTGGTGTGGCATGTAAAAAGAATGATTTGCGGAGATGCCATGCGGTTAGATTGCTTTCATGTGGCCCAAGTCGAGATATTCCTGCAGGACGGAGTTGTATTGCTCTTTCAGAATCACGTTTCTGGATAAATGATTCTCATTTTTGAGGAATTGGGCTAATGCGATTGACCTGGAATGACCTAAGTCGATATCATTAGGGTTAGTGGAAGAGTGATAACATATCTGCCATCTTTGTTGCGTGAGGTTGTTTGAACGAAATTGGTCTCACAAATGGAATCAGCTGCCTTGACCAAGGACTCTGGAACATCCTACACCTCCCAAAATTTTGAAATGAGATGGTCTAATTTTGTCCCTTCGTTGGTCGAAATTCTTGTGGAAAAGGACGATACGGACCTAGGCAAAATCTTTGACAGTGGGCCGGTGAGAATCCATCTAAAAATGGTTTCTTGCCCAAGGAGTGAGCCGCAGATGTTGGAACGAGAACCGCTTAAAATTACAGACGGAAGGATATCCGCACCGATAAGCACGTCAATTTTGGAACTGTGGAAGAAGGTCGGAGCAGCCAGCTCGACTGGTGGCAGGTTTCTTAGAGAGCTTTGAGGAATCGATATGGCAAGCAAGTTGCCGGCCAACTGTAGAAGGACATATGCCGAAGCTTCTATATGAAGTTTTGGCTTCTTAGAAGAGCCTATATGAAAGTGGCACAACTTTTGGGATTGGGCTGCCACTGTTTGGCTAAGCCCAGAGACTTGAGCTTGCACGGATTGGAAAGGCAGCTTAATAAAATGGAATAATCGCTCAGAGATGAACGTAGCCTCTGAGCCTGAATCGAGTATGGCTCGAGCGTAGCTCCCCGATGGCATACATTAATTTGTCAAGTGTGCCAAGTAGAACATTCTGCTCGTTAGCAGCAAAATAGGTTTAAACATTTGCTGCTGGTTGTATGGTAGTGGATTGTATATTCTGGAAACTTGCATTGGAATGTGGGGTAGCGGACTGTGTATTGGCATTGGAATTCGCGGAGTTGCCTTGAGCTATGTCACCTCTATGTAGCAGATTGTTGTGGCGAGCCTTGCACGTAAATCAATTGTTCGCACCGTTACACTCGCGTAGTTGGTGACCTCTAGCAAAACCATTTAGGCAGAGATTTTTCTGCTTAATGTAAGCTGCTCGATCACCAACTGACATTTGAAGGAAGCACAATCGGACTGGGTGGTTTTCCCTGGAACACAAGTGACAGGTCTTGCTCATGGAATTTAGTTGAGCCTCGAACGAATTAACCCTCCTTGGGCCTTGAGGGGCGCGGGAATTGGAAGCGGAGGCGGAGGCGTTCGATGAAATGGTAGTGGGCTTCACATCCTCAATAGATTCAAGCATTCATTAGCGTTCATTAAGGAACGCACTTAAATCTTGCCAAGCGGGAATTTCGCATTTGTCGGACACGGACTGCTCCCATAGGGAAAGTGTGAGCTTAGGCAGCTTTGACGAGCATAGAAACACCACAATGCAATCGGAAAATGGGAAAGAAGTGGAAATTCCTGAGTGCTTTAGAGCGTTGGATGGTGCTCTGAAGGTTTTTGATGGAAGCCTCTGATTCGCTTGTAACCGTGGATAGGTTAAACAGAATTTTAAGCCGACTGGTTGCCAGCAGCCTCTTATTCTCGAAGCTCTCACAGAGTGCTGCCCAAGCAGACGCAAAGCCGTCATTTGTAAGAGGGAATTTCGGCTTCCCCTGCAGTCTTGGAATTGAGATGGAACAATTTCTCAACCGGAGTCAACCTAGGATTGTTGACGTATATTGCAGTGAACAGGTCCCGTAAAGTGGGTCAGCGCAAGTAATCCCCTTTGAATACCTCTGTGTCACACGGAGGGAGGCGACAACCCCCGGAGAAGGGCAAAGGAGTGGGTACTTCGACCCTTTCGGACGCGGTCGCACCCTTTCAAGCGTGAAAAGCACCTTTTATACACGGTGTAGCACTGTTCATATTTCGCCTCCATGGCAGATATATCTTCACCTTCACCTTCCTGTATGGGTGCTTTGGAACACACTTCATACTCTGTCTCAACCTTTTCCCAAAACCCTTGCAAGCGATCGCGGCGAATTTCGAAGGTAAAAATATTATCTTCGTCGGATGCAGGAGTAATAACACGAGACTCAAACTAGATAAGTTTTTCAGATGCGGAAATCAAATTGACTAACGACATGGTTGGATTTTTATGTACGGATCTGGTTTTTACCGGACTACGTTTAGGATGCACTTCCTTTGCTTGTGACCCTGATGGAGCGGACGAAGTAGAATGGCGACGTGCAACTTGGGAAACTGGAGGACTTTGTGTAAGTTTTATTTTTTTTTTTTTTTTAAAGGTCTCTGTGGACCCTGCGGAAATGCTATGCTCACAAATTTATAAGAATGAGATTGTGTGCTAAATTAACTGGAACGTCCCAAAACTGTTAGTGGAACACCGGAGAGTGGTAATGACAGATAAACGATATAAAAGCAAAGTTGGAAGCAACTCTTTATATAAATTATAAAAAATTTTTATTTAATATAATAGATAAAAAAATATTCAAAATATTCTTATAATAATAAAAAAATTATTTATTTATTTATTCCCCTTTATATCAATATTTTTGTTCTATTTTTGTTTAAGTATTATAAATTTTTTTATAATTATTCTTTTTTTTTTAAGTGTATGTCAACTGAAATAGTTTCGCAATATTTGGATTGAACCACCTTGTAACGGCGTTCAGAATGCATCCGCTTTAGATGCACTGCCAGTGGAAACGTTGAATTTGTTGTACGTATTGAATGTGTTAAGACGATAGTTGGGTTTGCCGGCTATCGATTATTGTAGTTTTGTTTACCTTTTTAGCAGCGACAATTAGATTGTGGTTAATATTTTAATAATTATTAATGCAGTGCGTGTATGAAGGAGGAATAATATAATTATTGCGCGATTAACTTAAATTGCCGACCCAAAAAACATCAACATTTATAAGTGCATTTAATTTATGTACATATGTAAATATGTGTCTTTAACTTGTTGCGTGTTGTCGCAGCTTTGGATTTATGTTAGTGTTATGTGCAAGTAATGTGTAAATTAAATGTGTTTAATTAAATGTGTATAATTGCAACTTAAGTGCAATTTTTACTGGAAATGACATGTGTAATATAGGCAAATATAGACTGCATTGTATTTTGCGTTGTATTGGACTTGTACGTACATACATATATGTGTTATGTACATACATATATGTTAGTACGGATGCACAAACATACGTATATGCATGCATATACAAATATAAATAAGTGAATAGGGTATAGTGCACCGATTTTGGATACATACATATGTGCTGCGATGCAAAACGGAACGATGAAATTGGATCGTGAATGTACACACATGTGTTAATAAATATTTTTATTTATTTAATTTTCAACAAATGTTGTGTTATGTAGGATTTTAAGTTGCTTTAGCGGGTGATAAATATGTAGACGGACTAGAATGTACATACATGCAATATATATTTGGAAATATATATATCGCAACATGGCGGACAGTAGTGCCGGTATGTAACAGGTATTTTTATATATGTATGAATTTCATTACTTATCTCTTTTTTCTCCTAGAAATTTGCTGGGGCGATTGCAGAAGTTCATCCGGCTCGAAGGACCAATGTTTATGCGGAGGATCCAAAATGATAAGTCGAACACGGAGTTTGTATGTAGTATGTCTTTATTGTGGACGTGAATATTTTGTAGTATGGTTTGTGTTATATGTAGACCTTTTAACTTCAAAGAAAATTGCACTTCTTGTGCGTAGAAGGGTAGGTTCGGGAATGTTAAGGAGAAAACTAAGACATGAGCACAGTGCTTGGATGTTAAGCCTTTGTTGATGCTATGTTACATTGACATAAGGAGAGCAAACCACATTTTACAGTTATATCTGTAAGGACGTTTCCTAGGCCGAGGTCGGCGTCTCAATCGCGTCCAGGGTGTTTCTACAGATTATTTGTAACAAATGCTGGGACCCTGGAGTGAGCCGCACCGAGGTCGAACACCAATGCGCAAACATAAAGGGGTGAGGGGCAGTACGGTCGTTCCGGCCGGCATCGTCTTAGTGGACAAAGGGGGGGGGGGGGGGGGGAGTAGGGAGTCCAGGGTGATCACCCGGAAGACTCTTCCACCCCACCCCTCAGACCACTCCTCGGTGTCGACCCGGCGGTAAGCCTTTGGCTTCGGGGACGCGAAGAAGATCGGGAGCAGGTACTCACCCGGTTCGGCTAAGGGTAAGACCCGGAAGCCTTACCAAGTGATCACCTAATCCCGCTCGACCCGCTTTCACCCACCGGCCGCGCCTTTTGAAACGCGTGTGATGGACCCAGGCAGGGATCTGGGGCGCACAGAGTAAGACTCGGAATGCGTCCCAGACTCCCCTACATGAGCCCACCACAACCTGCAACGCACGGGTATTACCCGCTTGTCGCTACACACGGGATAGGCCAAGACGCAGACGTCGCAGAATCTAGAGTAAAACTCGGAAGATTCGCTAGTCTGGCTCCTCATGCCGATCCCATGTGGGCCGTAGGGTGAGGTGACCCGAAGCCAGAGGCTTCGACTACCCGCTGAAAAAGGGGGGGAGAGAGATACAAGAAAACACTAACGTGGATACATTTAAATTCTTTATTGCTTGACACTTAAGGGAGTAGGGAAAAGGTATTGGTTTGCAACGCTACATTCTTGGCCGTTGGCCAACTTACCCCGCTCTACCAGACTCATATTTTTGTGGGGGGGGGGGGGGATGTATACGGGTGTGTATGTGTGTATGGCCGCCTGGGTGTGTGTAGCCTGGGTGTGTGTGTGGTGTGTGTGTGTGCCTGTGTGAGCGCTGGGGTCAATGCCGCGTGTGTGTGGTGTGTGTGTATGCCGGGGTAAGTGCTGGTGTAAATGCCTTGTGTGTGTGTGTGCGTATGCCTGGGTGTATGCTGGGGTCACTGCCGTGTGTGTATGGTGTGTACGTAGGCCTTGGTGCGTGCTGGGGTAAATGCCGGGTATGTGTGGATGTAGTGTAGGCGTATGCCTGTGTGACCGCTGGGTGTCGATCCGTATGTGTAAATGTTGTGCGCGTATGCCTTAGTGCGGGCTGGGGTCAATTCCGTGTGTGTATGGTGAGTGCGTATGCCTGTGTGAGCGCTGGGTCGATCGTAGTGTGTATGGGATGCGCGTATGCCTTAGTGCGTGCTGGGGTCAATTCCGTGTGTGTTGGGGTGGATGTGTGAGCTGGGTGTCGTATGCCGTGTGTGTGAGCTCTGGGTGTCGTTGTGCGTGTGGGGTCGTCGGTGTGTGTGTATGCGCGTGCATGCCTTAGTGCGTGCTGGGGTCAATTCCGTGTGTGTGTATGGTGGGTGCGTATGCCTGTGTGAGCGCTGGGTGTCGATTCCGTGTGTGTATATATTATGCGCGTATGCCTTAGTGCGGGTTGGGGTCGATTCCGTGTGTGCGTATGGTGTGTGCGTATGCCGTGTGTGTGCGCTGGGGGTCGATGCCGTAGGTGTGTGTCGTATGCCGTGTGTGTGCGCTGGGGGGTCGATGCCGTAGGTATGTGCTAGGGGTCGATGCCGTAGGTGTGTGTCGTGTGCGTATGCCTCGTGTGGGTGCTGGGGTCGATGCCGTAAGTGTGTGTAGTGTGCGTATGCCTTAGTGCGCGCTGGTGTCACTGCCGTGTGTATATAGGTGGTGTGCGTATGCCTGTGTGAACGCTTGGTGTCGAATCCTTGTGATGTCCTCCTGTGTCGTGATCGCGACCCGTGTCTGGCAGCTTTTTGTGCGGTAGCATTTTGCCAGCAAGAATGCTACCTCACACCCCCCCCTTTCTTCGGGTGAAGATGACGGACGGTGACCTTACCGGCGGCCGACACCTTCACCTGGAAAAACTGGCCGTCCACCTCCATCAAGTATTTCCTCCCTAGGTGGGTGTTGTGGTGGATGACGTGGTGGACGCTTTCCAGGACTTCCTGCGGCAGTAACCCTCCAGTTCCAATTACTCGCCACTCCTCGGGGGCCATCGCCCAGTCGATGGCGTAGAGCGGCAGGTCGTCGAGACCCGCGACGTCATCCGCGAGGTTTAGGGTCGACAATACCTCGTCTATCGCGTCGTCGGTCGGCCATCCAGGGTCCACCCTTAGGTCCCTCCAGGGGTCTATTTCGGGTAAGGGTACGCTTGAGGTTGAGTCGGGGGCTTCGGGCATTTCGGGGACGTCTTCGGGCGGTACGTAGATATCCGTGGCGCGGCTGTCGTCCGAGTTGTACCCTTCGGGATCCACATATCTGCGGCAGTGTCCCTCAAGGCCAAAGAGGATATGGCCTTCTGCTTCTGCCATCTCGTCTGTAATGACCGCAAGGTTGAGTTTTTCGTCTTAACCAGTAATTAGTGTATTTTCTTGGACAACATGAGGTAAGGAGGTTGGGTGAGGGACAGAAGTTAGGTTATGGGAAATGTCGTGGGCATCTTCGTCGTCATCGGCGTGGTATGGCTTCAGATCGGCGAGGTTGGCGACGCGGCGTCGTTTTGTCGCCTCATGGTGGATCCGGACGACGTTTGGGGAGACAAATTTCAAAACTCGATATGGCCCATCAAACTTCGGCGCTAGTTTTGCCGCGAATCCTTCCGCCGCGTTGGACAGCACGTGGTGTTTGGCCAAAACTCGTGTGCCCAGCGTAGGCCGCCAGTCCCTTCGGCGGAGATTATACTCCTTGGCCTGGTCCTGGGATGCCAACTGTATTTTGCTTCGTACAGCGTCAACTACTCCTCTCAACTCCGTGGCTCGAGTCTGGGGGCTTACCTCCTAACGACCACTCCCAGGGGTGACTTGGTCGTATAAGGCGTTGGGTAGCCTAGGCTCACGTCCTTGCACTAAGTAGGCTGGGCTAAACTTGGTCGTGTCTGAGATGCTTGTATTGATGGCCAGCATTATTTCTGGCAGAAGTTCATCCCACGTATTCTGATGACCATCCACATACTGTGCCAGCATAGTTTTTATTGTTCGGTTTGCCCTCTCGGTTGGGTTCTGTTGGGGGCTATAGGGGGCGGTGTGTTGGAGTTCCATTCCCAGCTGTTTGCAGTAACGAGTAAATGACCGGCTCGTGAACTGTGTTCCGTTGTCACATACGAAACAGCGCGGTGTCCCGAACCGGCACAATATCCTCTCCCGGAACGCTTTCTCCAGGTGGGCCGTCGTGGCTTTGCGCAGTGGGGCGAGTTCCACCCACTTGGAGAAATGGTCGAAGAAAACCAGTAGCATGGTATTGCCGTGCTTCGATCGAGGTAGGGGTCCGATGAAATCCGCGCAGACCGTCGCAAATGGTTCCGCTACTTGCCTCGTTAACATTTTTCCAGCCGGCTTGAGTTGGCTTACCTTGAACACCTGGCACTTGGTACACCGCCATACGTACTTAGTTACGTCCCGAAACAGGCCGGGCCAGTAGTACCTCTGCATCACTCGTCCGATGGTCTTACGGATCCCAAGATGTCCAGCTGTAGGATTGTCGTGGCATTCGCCTAGGACGCGGAGGCGTTGTTCGGTAGCTACGCAGAGTTTCCAGGGTACATAGTCTTCTTCTAGGGGGCGGTGGCCAAGATGCCGGTATACCTGTCCGTTCTCCAGCACATAATTTGGATATTGGTCCGGGTGGTCCTTGATCCGCTGGACCAATTTGCGGAGCCACGGACAGTTGGTGGCGTCGACCTGCAAAGTCTGCAACACCTCATCCAGCGGTTGCCGAGATAACGCATCTGCGACCACGTTCAGCTTCCCCCGTCGATAGTGGATGTCAAACTGGTACTGTTGTAGTTCTAGCGCCCATCTTGCGATCCGACCAGTTGGGTTGTCGATGCTGTTCAACCACTTGAGCGCCAAGTGGTCTGTCACTACATTGAAGCGGTAGCCCTCGAGGAAGCATCGCAACTTACGGATGGCCCAAACGATTGCGAGGCACTCCTTTTCTGTCGCCGAGTAGTTCTCCTCGGGCTTGGACAGTCTCCGGCTAACGTACGCTATGACCCGTTCCGTTCCGTCTAATTCCTGTGTCAGTACCGCTCCTATACCGAAGTCGCTGGCGTCGGTCTGTAACACGAACTTTCCTCAAAGTCGGGGCATGCTAGGACCGGTGCCTCCGTAAGTCGTCGCTTGAGTTCGTCGAATGCGGCTTGCTGCTGTTCATCCGACTCCCAACGCTTATTTTTCCTTAGCAATAGTGACATGGGCTGCACTACCTCTGCGAAGTTGGCCACAAACCTCCGATACCACGACGCGATACCCAACATCGTCTTAGTTCGCGGATATTGGTCGGTGGTGTCAACTTCCGGACGGCGGCGATCTTGTCTGGGTCGGTGTGGATGCCCTGCTCGCTGACGACGTGACTTTGCCAACTTTGCCTTCCGCAGCCGTCCAAAAACCTCTTGTAGTTTCTGCAGGTGGTCATCGAGGTCCGACCCCGTGATGATAATGTCATCCAAGTAGGCGAAGGCGTATGGCTCTAGGTCCGGTCCAATGACTCCATCCAGTGCCCGTTGGAAGGTGGCCGGAGCGGAGTGAAGGCCAAAGGGCATAACCTTCCACTGGAACAGTCCTCGTCCCGGTACCGTAAAAGCGGTATATTGACGGCTGTCGCGAGCCATTGGAATCTGCCAATATCCGCTCTTCAAATCCAGCGTGATGATGTATTTGGCGTTTCGCAGCCGCTCCAGGATGTGTTGTATACGGGGTAACGGATAGGCGTCGGGTATGGAGCGTGCGTTCAGTTGCCGGTAGTCGATGCACATCCTGATGTCACCCGTCTTCTTGCCAACCAGCACGATGGGTGCGCTATGGGGGGACTTCGAAGGCTCTATGCATCCGTTCTTCAGCAGTTCGTCCACTTGCTCGTAAATAACCTTCTGCATGGCGGGATTCTTCAGGTAGTAGCGTTGCTTGATGGGTCTCTCGTCCCGCATGGTGATCACATGCTCCGCGACGTGAGAGACCTCTTTAATCCATCAAACATCGCCAGTTCTCGTTTCAGAAAAGCTTTAACCCTGGGATCGGTCTCCTCGTCGGCGTCGCTCGGTTTTCCCTGGTCGTCTTCTGGCACCTGGGCTATTGTTACAGCTTCGGGCTGCTCGAAGGTCACCTCACGACTGCAGACTTCGGGTGTCTCGCGAATGTTTGCCTCTCCCGTCTTTGGAGTGGTTGTCGGTGGGTGGTATCCGTTCTGTGGATGGCGCAGGTTCTTGCGTTGTGCTCCTGGGCTTTCGGCGTCCGGTGGGGCTTAGGAACAATTCCTTGGTCATCTGCAGCTCAGATAATCAAAATGTTAGCGTCGCTTGCATCGCACACAGGAAATCAATGCCCAGGATGAGCTCATCGAGGACATTCGGCATTATCAGCAGTGGTAGGCGGACGCGCTTTTCCCCGAGCTGGATTTCTGTGGCACATGCTTTGGTAACGGTCATGCGCGTACCGTCCGCCAAACTTACACCTACCTTGATTTCTCTGAGTCCCTCAGCTGACAGCTGCTGGGCGACCTTTTTGCTGGCAAAGCTGCGAGTTGCTCCGGTGTCGATAGTAGCCAGGAAGGGTTTGCCTTCCACGCTGACCCTGGCTACTATCCTTGCGTTCTCGAGTCGAATGGCTCCGTTGGTTTCCGATGCTCTCTGGTCGCCACTCCCCCCTGGTTCGGAATCTAGGAGGGAGGTGCTTCGTTTCCCGTCGGCCGTGTGCAGCACTCGATCGTCCAAACCCCTGGCCGTCCACACTGCCAGCAGTGTATCATCTGCGGGTTCCTGCACGTTCGGGCGGGGTGCCCCGACTGTCCGCATCTTCGGCATGCGTTGCTGACGTCTACCGGGGTCTCGTCGGTCGCTACTGGTGCTCGAGGTGTGTTGTCCCGGAAGGGTTTGTGCGGTCTCGGAGCCGATGGGGTCTTCTCTGGGCTAGGCGCAGGGGGTCGGTGGCCAGTCGTCGGCTTCTTTTGGCTCTGCTGCTGCGTCTCCCTCTCCTTGACCATTTCGTAATGCGTAGCCAACTGCGTCAGCTGGCTCAGGCTAGTCACCTCGTGTCTTCGAATATATAGTTGGTATTCTGGCAGTAGGTTTTCGTAGAGCCGGTCCAGCTCTCGCTCGCCAGAATACCCCACCCGTTGCATCCTAAGTCGCAGTTGTACCATGAAGCGTTTAAATGGTTCCCTGTCACGTTGCAGGTGACTCCGTATTTCGTCCTCCAGCCGCTCAAAATATCTGGGGGGCAAGTAGAATTCCAAGAATTCTCTCCGGAACCGCGTCCAGGTCTCTTCGTGCATCCTGTTAACCCTGTACCAGCTTTCGGCCTCTCCGGTCAACAGCTCCGAGATCAGTAGAGGTAGGCTGTGTGCGTCGATCTGATGGACTGCGGCTCGCTCCTCTACCCTTTCGACGAAGCTGAGTGGGTCGTTGGTCCCATCGAAGGTTAGGCCCCAGCGTTGTATCTTTTCGGCCAACATGCCGTGTGAGAACTCCGGTCGGGTTTGCCTGTGAGGTGAAAGGCGGCGTAGGCGTGGTGGGGATCTACTGGTGAGTCGGGTTGGGTCGGGTCCAGGTACGGCTCCATCGGTATTAGTCACCGTGATGATCGGCCTGGGTGCTGGAGAGGTGTTCATCTCTTGCGGAGTGGGGCTTGGGGACCGGGACCTTGCCTTGGTGTCGGATGGGGGCGGATCCTGGTATCTGGCCGCCAACTCTTCGAAGCGGGCTACCAGTGTTTCTGGGTGCTCGCTTCGGCTTATGAAGCCTGCCACTCTGCTCCGTAGCTCGGTCACGGTTACCTCTGCGTCGAGTCCGAATTCGCTTGCCAGGGATATTAGCTCTTCCTTCTTGCGGTAGTAGACCCAGCTCACTGCTACCATGGTTGCCTAATGGGGTGCTTCTATGAGGCTCAAGCGAACTTTATCCTTCGAGGAGGATTGTTGAATTATGGTTATCCTTCGAGGAGGATTTTTTTTTTTTTTTTTTTTGGTTTTATTATCAATATCCTTCGAGGGGGATTGTTGGTTTTATTATTAATATCCTTCGAGGAGGATTGTTGGTTTTATTATTAATATCCTTCGAGGGGGATTGTTGGTTTTATTAGTAATATCCTTCGAGAAGGATTGTGGTTTTATTATTAATATCCTTCGAGGAGGATTGTTGGTTTTATTATTAATATCCTTCGAGGAGGATTGTGTTTTTATTATTAATATCCTTCGAGGAGGATTGTTGGTTTTATTATTAATATCCTTCGAGGAGGATTGTTGGTTTTATTATTAATATCCTTCGAGGATATCTTTTGCGGTTCTGTGATGACTACTGTGTTGTCAGCTCGGAGGCTGGAGTATGACTACCTTTTCTGGTGCTAGCAGCCGGCCTTATATACACAAGCCGCCGCTCTGCCAGCACCAGCAGCGGCGCTCTGCCGTCGGCAGCAGCGAAGATCCCGTCGGCAGCGCGGCGACGCAGCCTTCTGCTGCCGGCTGCCGCGACGCTCTCAAATCCACGACGTTGCGGGGGACGAGGGGGTGACAAGGGTTTTGTTTTTCTTGGCAGGGGGCTTTCTTTTGGTAATAACAGAGAAACAACACAAAAACGTAAGGACATAGAAAGGACAAAAACAGAACGAAACCCTACACAATGGTGTTGATCCCGGACCGTGGTACAAGTGGTTCTTTAGGCCACAGAAAAAGGGGAAGGGCTCCTTGTCAACAAAATCTTCCAGAGTCCCTGCTCGGGCGCCATCTGTAAGGACGTTTCCTAGGCCGAGGTCGGCGTCTCAATCGCGTCCAGGGTGTTTCTACAGATTATTTGTAACAAATGCTGGGACCCTGGAGTGAGCCGCACCGAGGTCGAACACCAATGCGCAAACATAAAGGGGTGAGGGGCAGTACGGTCGTTCCGGCCGGCATCGTCGTAGTGGACAAAGGGGGGGGGGGGGGGGGAGTAGGGAGTCCAGGGTGATCACCCGGAAGACTCTTCCACCCCACCCCTCAGACCACTCCTCGGTGTCGACCCGGCGGTAAGCCTTTGGCTTCGGGGACGCGAAGAAGATCGGGAGCAGGTACTCACCCGGTTCGGCTAAGGGTAAGACCCGGAAGCCTTACCAAGTGATCACCTAATCCCGCTCGACCCGCTTTCACCCACCGGCCGCGCCTTTTGAAACGCGTGTGATGGACCCAGGCAGGGATCTGGGGCGCACAGAGTTAGACTCGGAATGCGTCCCAGACTCCCTACATGAGCCCACCACAACCTGCAACGCACGGGTATTACCCGCTTGTCGCTACACACGGGATAGGCCAAGACGCAGACGTCGCAGAATCTAGAGTAAAACTCGGAAGATTCGCTAGTCTGGCTCCTCATGCCGATCCCATGTGGGCCGTAGGGTGAGGTGACCCGAAGCCAGAGGCTTCGACTACCCGCTGAAAAAGGGGGGGAGAGAGATACAAGAAAACACTAACGTGGATACATTTAAATTCTTTATTGCTTGACACTTAAGGGAGTAGGGAAAAGGTATTGGTTTGCAACGCTACATTCTTGGCCGTTGGCCAACTTACCCCACTCTACCAGACTCATATTTGTGTGGGGGGGGGGGGGGGGGATGTATACGGGTGTGTATGTGTGTATGGCCGCCTGGGTGTGTGTAGCCTGGGTGTGTGTGTGGTGTGTGTGTGTGCCTGTGTGAGCGCTGGGGTCAATGCCGCGTGTGTGTGGTGTGTGTGTATGCCGGGGTAAGTGCTGGTGTAAATGCCTTGTGTGTGTGTGTGCGTATGCCTGGGTGTATGCTGGGGTCACTGCCGTGTGTGTATGGTGTGTACGTAGGCCTTGGTGCGTGCTGGGGTAAATGCCGGGTATGTGTGGATGTAGTGTAGGCGTATGCCTGTGTGACCGCTGGGTGTCGATTCCGTATGTGTAAATGTTGTGCGCGTATGCCTTAGTGCGGGCTGGGGTCAATTCCGTGTGTGTGTATGGTGAGTGCGTATGCCTGTGTGAGCGCTGGGGTCGATTCCGTATGTGTGTATGGGATGCGCGTATGCCTTAGTGCGTGCTGGGGTCAATTCCGTGTGTGCGTATGAGGGGTGCGTATGCCTGTGTGAGCGCTGGGTGTCGTTTCCGTGTGTGTGTGTATGTGTTATGCGCGTATGCCTTAGTGCGTGCTGGGGTCGATTCCGGGTGTGTGTGTATGGCGTGTGCGAGTGCCTTGGTGCGTGCTGGGGTCAATTCCGTGTGTGTGTATGGTGGGTGCGTATGCCTGTGTGAGCGCTGGGTGTCGATTCCGTGTGTGTATATATTATGCGCGTATGCCTTAGTGCGGGTTGGGGTCGATTCCGTGTGTGCGTATGGTGTGTGCGTATGCCGTGTGTGTGCGCTGGGGGTCGATGCCGTAGGTGTTTGTCGTGTGCGTATGCCGTGTGTGTGCGCTGGGGGGTCGATGCCGTAGGTGTGTGCTAGGGGTCGATGCCGTAGGTGTGTGTCGTGTGCGTATGCCTCGTGTGGGTGCTGGGGTCGATGCCGTAAGCGTGTGTAGTGTGCGTATGCCTTAGTGCGCGCTGGTGTCACTGCCGTGTGTATATAGGTGGTGTGCGTATGCCTGTGTGAACGCTTGGAGTCGAATCCTTGCTGCTCCTGTTGTGGTTGTTCGTCACTGCGATTTATATGTGTCCCGCTTCACTTTGCATCTGCCCGAAAACTGATTTGCCATCCAAAATCTGCCAAATCATTTTTCGGGTGGCCATCCCTGTTTTTCGAACAACGTGAAGTTGTCGCTGTAAGGGTGGCCGTTGCTTTTGCCAAGACGCGGCGTTGCCATTCTCGGGTGGCCATGGCTGTGTCGTGATCGCGACCCGTGTCTGGCAGCTTTTTGTGCGGTATCATTTTGCCAGCAAGAATGCTACCTCACATATCTTAGCTTAAGAACCATGAAAATTAAAAAATTGATGATTCATGGTTCTGGGTCGGTTAAATGCCGGCCACGCATAATTCTGGCATAAACATCCGTTGGTGATGGGGGTGGTGGTGCTACACGGGTCGATCATTACCTGGATATCGAACGTCTTCAGCCCAGTGTCAAGCTTTACAATGGCTGTCGGCAGGACCCTCAAGGCATTGTGCTGCAATATCGATGTCAGCGATATCTAGATGGACCTGGTATGAGCTGGCAACGGTTGGCGACGAGGAGGTGGAGACTGCTTGAGGGGGGAGCTACTAGCCGAAAGCGAAGCAGATCGCTGACGCCTTGTGGATGGGCGAGTGGTTTTGCGGGCCTCGCGAATGTGCAGCAGGGTGTGGTGGTCCATATGGCAGACCTTGCAAGTGCCATCGCTGCGGTAGGATTGCCTGGAGTACTGGTGAGCCAAGCAGTTGGCGCAATACTTATTAATAAGTACTGCGCGGAGTCGCTTTTCAGCCGTGAGCTGCATGAATCGGGGGCATTTCCTCAATGCATGTACTCCTCGCCAAATCCTGCACCAAATGGAGTTGGTGGCGATTGGGCGGTTGTACATCTTAGATTTATGCGATGGGATCTTTTGCTACAAAGAGAGTTCCGGAAATAAAAAGTGTAAGTATTGGTCGTAAGAAATTGACATATAACATGGAGGTTTTTTGGACGGCACAAGACAATTGTTTTAGAAGGAGGAAGAAAATCAATCGTGCATTGAGCTTTCGGTTGTGGAAGGCTCAGGGATATTATCACCCATCGGAAGAAGGATTAACTTTGCGATGGGTCTACGGATGGTGCCACGAGTTGTGAGCACATCTACCACGCTGACCTTGGCGTCACTGCCAGGAAAATTCAGAGTTACTCGACCAAGGCGCCATTCATTTGTTGGCAGGTTTTCCTCCTTAACGATGACCATATCACCGACTCGCAAGTTCCGTTCGGGTGATTGCCACTTGGTTCGTTTGTGGAGCTCTTTGAGATGCTCGTCCTTCCAACGGAAACAGAACTGTTGGTGAAGAGCCTTAAGACGCTGCCAACGATTCAGGATAGAAGTAGCTTTTTCATTGATTTCTGGTTCGGACACAGAAAGGAGAGGCCACTTATTAGGAAATGGCCTGGAGTGAGGGCCAAACAATCCGTAGGATCTTCGGACATGGGCGAGATTGGCCTAGAATTGAGGCAGGCTTCAATTTTTGCCAGGAGGGTCAAGAGCTCCTCGAAGGTGAACTTGACTGTGGAAGTGGTCTTGTAGAAAAGAGCTTTAAGACTCTTGACGCCTGCTTCCCATAAGCCTCCCATATGGGAAGCGGTCGGTGGGTTAAAATTCCAGACGAGGTTCTGGTGACTATGTTTTGAGATAACGCCAGTTCGTATCCACGACGAAAGTTTTGTCGTTGTCTGAAAAAATTTTTTGTGGTCACCCGAGTCGTGTAAAAAATCGGGAGAAGGCCGCCAGGAACTTCTCTGTGGTGAGGTCCGATGTCACTTCTAGATGTAAAGCCTTAGTGCTAAAATACACATGTACGCAGAAATATCCCTTCGAGATCAGGCACGCACGACCGGTATAATTCTTGACATCGAATGGTCCAGCAAAATCGACGCCTGTGTGCGTAAAGGGTCTCGAAAATGATGAGCTTTCCTTAGGCAGGTCTCCCATAATCTGTGTCTGTAGCCGCTTCCGGTATATCACACAGACCTTGCAGGAGTTGATGATGTATTTGTCGAGGACCTAAAGTTAAGGAATCCAAAACTTGGAACGGATGAGACGCATCGTCAATTGGTTACCCCCATGTAAGGAAATGCGATGGGTGACTTTAACAAAAAGCATTGCGAAGGTTGACGAATATGAAATGATCACAGGGTGGCTCTCATCAAAACGTAAAGATTGTGTCATCCTCATACGCCCGCAAGCCCTCAGAATTCCCTTACTATCTAGGATAGTAGAAAGGATGTGACTTGAAACGGGAATCTGCTGCTTCAAAATCAAATTCTTGCACTCATCCGCGTAATCCCTACGCTGAGTGAGGACAATTAGTAGGTCTTGCGCTTCGGACAACTCACTGTAGTTCAGCTCCACTGAACGTGGGGAGGAAGGACTCTTGCATCCCTTGATAAAACGAAGCATATAAGCGATAACGCGAAGTGCGTTGCGAAAGTCGGAAAAATTGCTTGTGTTCTGATCGGACATGCGACCATTTTGCAGGATCACTGATCTGGGTAATTTTAGCCACTCTATTGGCCACAAAGGTGGTCCACTTCAATGGAGGTTTGTTCATCCAAGACAACACGATTGTCGAGTCTGTCCAGTAAAACGTTGTACAATTGCGGACTGGAAGATTATGGAGAAGGGCGGAGGATAGTTCAGCCAGCAGGACTGCCCCGCAAAGCTCTAAACGAGGCACTGAGAGGGATTCAACCGGCGCCACCCTTGGTTTGGCAGTGAGGAGATGGGTGGTGATTTGGGTGGCAGTTTCGAAGCGGACGTAAATCGCTGCTCCGTAAGCGTGTTCTGAAGCGTCGCAAAGCGTCGTGTGTGGTAATGCAACCACCTTGGAATGCGGATTTTCGTAAGGCCGTATAACTTTCAATGTAGTCCTGCCATTTACCGCTGAGATCTAATGGCAATGGTTGATCCCATTCCAGCTTGCTTTGTTGCGTAAAAATCTTAGCCCGGATAACAAAGGGTGCTAGCCATCCTGCTGGGTCGAACAGTTTCAAAATTTGGGAGAAGACCTCGCGTTCGTATAGGAGTCTTGGACGGCGACATCAGAGGGCATGAAAAAGAATTCAACTGTGCGAGCTTGCTCGTATACCCAAAGTCTTCGCGGTACTTGAGTCGTCAATCTCCAAAAAGTCGTCACACAGCCTGTGCTCCTTAGGTATGCCCTGAAGGGCATCCTTAGCGTTAGATGTCCACTTTCTGAGCTGGAAGCCAGCGCTTTCCAAGGCCTTCTGCAATTCCAAAATGGTAGCGAAAGGAAACTGCAAGCGTACATCATGCGCGAGTTGCTGAAGAACTCTGAGCGCCAGATATGGGGCACAGTTCACCCCGAACTTGACGGTGTTCAGCTCGAAATCACCAATCTTGCCGTCGGCCTTCCGGAAGAGAATTCGTTGGAGCGGAGTGTGGTTAGGGTCTAGTGGGATCTGACGATACATCTTTGTGATATCAGCATTAAAAACATATCGAAAATATCGCCACTGGAGGATCTGCAAGGTGAGATCGGATTGCAGAATAGGTCCTGGATGTAGGACATCGTTCAAGCTCTTGCCATTTGAGGATGGACAAGACACATTGAAAACTACACGCACCTTGGTAGTGGTGCTATCGGGTTTAAGCACCGCGTGGTGTGGCATGTAAAAAGAATGATTTGCGGAGATGCCATGCGGTTAGATTGCTTTCATGTGGCCCAAGTCGAGATATTCCTGCAGGACGGAGTTGTATTGCTCTTTCAGAATCACGTTTCTGGATAAATGATTCTCATTTTTGAGGAATTGGGCCAATGCGATTGACCTGGAATGACCTAAGTCGGTATCATTAGGGTTGCGGAGTGGAAGAGTGATAACATATCTGCCATCTTTGTTGCGTGAGGTTGTTTGAACGAAATTGGTCTCACAAATGGAATCAGCTGCCTTGATCAAGGACGCTGGAACATCCTACACCTCCCAAAATTTTGAAATGAAATGGTCTAATTTTGTCCCTTCGTTGGTCGAAATTCTTGTGGAAAAGGACGATACGGACCTAGGCAAAATCTTTGACAGTGGGCCGGTGAGAATCCATCTAAAAATGGTTTCTTGCCCAAGGAGTGAGCCGCAGATGTTGGAACGAGAACCGCTTAAAATTACAGACGGAAGGATATCCGCACCGATAAGCACGTCAATTTTGGAACTGTGGAAGAAGGTCGGAGCAGCCAGCTCGACTGGTGGCAGGTTTCTTAGAGAGCTTTGAGGAATCGATATGGCAAGCAAGTTGCCGGCCAACTGTAGAAGGACATATGCCGAAGCTTCTATATGAAGTTTTGGCTTCTTAGGAGAGCCTATATGAAAGTGGCACAACTTTTGGGATTGGGCTGCCACTGTTTGGCTAAGCCCAGAGACTTGAGCTTGCACGGATTGGAAAGGCAGCTTAATAAAATGGAATAATCGCTCAGAGATGAACTTAGCCTCTGAGCCTGAATCGAGTAAGGCTCGAGCGTAGCTCCCCGATGGCATACATTAATTTGTCAAGTGTGCCAAGTAGAACATTCTGCTCGTTAGCAGCAAAATAGGTTTAAACATTTGCTGCTGGTTGTATGGTAGTGGATTGTATATTCTGGAAACTTGCATTGGAATGTGGGGTAGCGGACTGTGTATTGGCATTGGAATTCGCGGAGTTGCCTTGAGCTATGTCACCTCTATGTAGCAGAGTGTTGTGGCGAGCCTTGCACGTAAATCAATTGTTCGCACCGTTACACTCGCGTAGTTGGTGACCTCTAGCAAAACCATTTAGGCAGAGATTTTTCTGCTTAATGTAAGCTGCTCGATCACCAACTGACATTTGAAGGAAGCACAATCGGACTGGGTGGTTTTCCCTGGAACACAAGTGACAGGTCTTGCTCATGGAATTTAGTTGAGCCTCGAACGAATTAACCCTCCTTGGGCCTTGAGGGGCGCGGGAATTGGAAGCGGAGGCGGAGGCGGAGGCGTTCGATGAAATGGTAATGGGCTTCACATCCTCAATGGATTCAAGCATTCAGTAGCGTTCATTAAGGAACGCACTTAAATCTTGCCAAGCGGGAATTTCGCATTTGTCGGCCACGGACTGCTCCCATAGGGAAAGTGTGAGCTTAGGCAGCTTTGACGAGCATAGAAACACCACAATGCAATCGGCAAATGGGAAAGAAGTGGAAATTCCTGAGTGCTTTAGAGCGTTGGATGGTGCTCTGAAGGTTTTTGATGGAAGCCTCTGATTCGCTTGTAACCGTGGATAGGTTAAACAGAATTTTAAGCCGACTGGTTGCCAGCAGCCTCTTATTCTCGAAGCTCTCACAGAGTGCTGCCCAAGCAGACGCAAAGCCGTCATTTGTAAGAGGGAATTTCGGCTTCCCCTGCAGTCTTGGAATTGAGATGGAACAATTTCTCAACCGGAGTCAACCTAGGATTGTTGACGTATATTGCAGTGAACAGGTCCCGTAAAGTGGGTCAGCGCAAGTAATCCCCTTGGAATACCTCTGTGTCACACGGAGGGAGGCGACAACCCCCGGAGAAGGGCAAAGGAGTGGGTACTTCGACCCTTTCGGACGCGGTCGCACCCTTTCTAGCGTGAAAAGCACCTTTTATACACGGTGTAGCACTGTTCATATTTCGCCTCCATGGCAGATATATCTTCACCTTCACCTTCCTGTATGGGTGCTTTGGAACACACTTCATACTCTGTCTCAACCTTTTCCCAAAACCCTTGCAAGCGATCGCGGCGAATTTCGAAGGTAAAAATATTATCTTCGTCGGATGCAGGAGTAATAACACGAGACTCAAACTAGATAAGTTTTTCAGATGCGGAAATCAAATTGACTAACGACATGGTTGGATTTTTATGTACGGATCTGGTTTTTACCGGACTACGTTTAGGATGCACTTCCTTTGCTTGTGACCCTGATGGAGCGGACGAAGTAGAATGGCGACGTGCAACTTGGGAAACTGGAGGACTTTGTGTAAGTTTTTTATTTTTTTATTTTTAAAGGTCTCTTTGGACCCTGCGGACATGCTATGCTCACAAATTTATAAGAATGAGATTGTGTGCTAAATTAACTGGAACGTCCCAAAACTGTTAGTGGAACACCGGAGAGTGGTAATGACAGATAAACGATATAAAAGCAAAGTTGGAAGCAACTCTTTATATAAATTATAAAAAAATTTTATTTAATATAATAGATAAAAAAAATATTCAAAATATTCTTATAATAATAAAAAAATTATTTATTTATTTATTCCCCTTTATATCAATATTTTTGTTCTATTTTTGTTTAAGTATTATTAATTTTTTTTTTTTTATAATTATTCTTTCTTTTTTAAGTGTATGTCAACTGAAATAGTTTCGCAATATTTGGATTGAACCACCTTGGAACGGCGTTCAGAATGCATCCGCTTTAGATGCACTGCCAGTGGAAACGTTGAATTTGTTGTACGTATTGAATGTGTTAAGACGATAGTTGGGTTTGCCGGCTATCGATTATTGTAGTTTTGTTTACCTTTTTAGCAGCGACAATTAGATTGTGGTTAATATTTTAATAATTATTAATGCAGTGCGTGTATGAAGGAGGAATAATATAATTATTGCGCGATTAACTTAAATTGCCGACCCAAAAAACATCAACATTTATAAGTGCATTTAATTTATGTACATATGTAAATATGTGTCTTTAACTTGTTGCGTGTTGTCGCAGCTTTGGATTTATGTTAGTGTTAAGTGCAAGTAATGTGTAAATTAAATGTGTTTAATTAAATGTGTATAATTGCAACTTAAGTGCAATTTTTACTGGAAATGACATGTGTAATATAGGCAAATATAGACTGCATTGTATTTTGCGTTGTATTGGACTTGTACGTACATACATATATGTGTTATGTACATACATATATGTTAGTACGGATGCACAAACATACGTATATGCATGCATATACAAATATAAATACGTGAATAGGGTATAGTGCACCGATTTTGGAAAGTATTTGTGAAAATGGTATTCTTGCTGCTGTGTGTGAATAATATTTTAGCATAAATATTGTTCAGTCGTGATAAGATGTGTGTATGTTTGTATGTACATATGTATATACATACATATGTGCTGCGATGCAAAACGGAACGATGAAATTGGATCGTGAATGTACACACATGTGTTAATAAATATTTTTATTTATTTAATTTTCAACAAATGTTGTGTTATGTAGGATTTTAAGTTGGTTTAGCGGGTGATAAATATGTAGACGGACTAGAATGTACATACATGCAATATATATTTGGAAATATATATATCGCAACATGGCGGACAGTAGTGCCGGTATGTAACAGGTATTTTTATATATGTATGAATTTCATTACTTATCTCTTTTTTATCCTAGAAATTTGCTGGGGCGATTGCAGAAGTTTATCCGGCTCGAAGGACCAATGTTTATGCGGAGCATCCAAGACGATAAGTCGAACACGGAGTTTGTATGTAGTATGTCTTTATTGTGGACGTGAATATTTTGTAGTATGGTTTGTGTTATATGTAGACCTTTTAACTTCAAAGAAAATTGCACTTCTTGTGCGTAGAAGGGTAGGTTCAGGAATGTTAAGGAGAAAACTAAGACATGAGCACAGTGCTTGGATGTTAAGCCTTTGAGCAAACCACATTTTACAGTTATATTTTAGCTCAAGAACCATGAACATCAAAACAATTTATGATTCATGGTTCTGGGTCGGTAGATGCCGGCCACGCATAATTCTGGCATAAACAACTACTTACATCTAAAATACTGACCTGATTCTGATAATCTTTTTTGGAGAAACTGCGAAACCTCTCCCATTTTGCCATAACATCGCAAATCTTTTCTTCTGCTGACAGATTTCTTTCAGTGTTTCCCAACACTTCATACAATGCGTATCCTCGAGAACTTTCCTGAAGACCAAGTGTTTTTTTAATAATTTCTATAACGTCGCCTGCTGTTGAACTGGGCTGAAACTCAAAGGAATAATATTGGCCATCCATAAAATAGATTTTAGAATAACTTGGTCTTCGATTGGTTGTGCATAATATTTCTTCACAGCTTGGAGTCCATTGTCGACGTCTAGTGCCCTGGGTTCTAAAAAAACACTAGTTAAAATACAAAAGTAATTTTAGTCAATACAAATTACTGCACAGAAAGTATTCATAATTTTTTGCATTATTCTTTTAGTTCCACTCCGCTGCATAGCTCTTGATGCTGCATCGATCTAGATAAGCAGAATCGGTTTGTGTATGAATCTTGTATTTTGAATGTGAATCTTGTCTGGTTAAGAAGAAGTCTTCCAGGTTTATTTTTAATGGTCGCTACTACTGCTGCGTGAACATTGCGTATTTGTTTTAATAGGACAATTTAAATAAAGCATTAAAATACTATTTTTTATTTTTTAATTTTTTTTATAGATAAGAATCACAAAAAAAAGGTTTCGACCTGGGGGTCTGACATTGTTTACTGTATGTTTTTTGAAAACAGCCTATCAACTGCTGTTTTTTTATTTTTATTTTTTTTTTTTATTTTTTTTTTTTAAGATTTTGTCAACGTCCTGATATGATTTAATAAAACCGTCTTCGGATTCGCAGTCACCAACCCAAAATACATTATGTCAATTTAGTAAGACCCTCCAATCAAAACTTTTCTATGTGTGTGTAGACTTTCTTATAATTGCGTAATATAGATATGGAAAGGGGAAGCAAGGAACATGTAACATGAAGCAGGAAAATTTACAAAATCAACCAGCTGTTTCCTCTCAGATTGTGTTAAGTTAAAGCAGAATCACTTGCATTGTTCAGATGCAGCATCAAGAGGAATGCATTGCAGTGAATTTGGGGTATAAATCGTATGGACCGCTTAATAATAAGCGTTATTATTGTTCAGTATATTCCTTGTCAATATTAATACGCATTTAAACAACCGTGCCCAGTAATATTAACAAGTAAGAAGGCTCTAGTCGGGAGAGCCCGACTAGAAGATACCCTGAACCCAGTTGCAATAAATATATTTAATTTATATAAGACTTTGGTATACTGGCTTAGCTTCCATCGATTAAGTTCAATATCTCCGGTGTTTCTCAACCGATTTGGACGAAATTTTCAGAAAAGTTCTATCATTATCCATTACTTCAACCCTCATTTTTAGATTTTCCAAATTCGATATTTTATTGTTATCGATATTATGTGTACATCGGAAACCAGAATAGTTATCGATAATTTGAAGCAAACTTGTTCTGCTCATGGTAAAGGAGAACTTAAATACAAAATCAGAAGTCTCTAGCTCTTGTAGTCTCTGAGATCCACGCGTTCATACAGACGGACAGACGGACAGACGGACAGACAGACGGACAGACGGACATGGCTATATCGTCTCGGCTGTTGATGCTGATCAAGAATATATATACTTTATAGGGTCGGAGATGCTTCCTTCTGCCTGTTACATACTTTTGCACAAAACCATTATACCCTTATTTACCCATTTTATGGGTTAAGGGTATAAAAATAATATAATATTGCTTTAAGAACAATAAAACAGCTGTTCACACACGCCTCATAAATCTATAACTTTTGCTTCCGATCCACGTTTGCCTGACTGCAAAATGGTGAAATTATACAGGGCTTTGTCAGCTTTGGTGAAGTGCTTAAGTTCTAAAAACTCAGAGAGCAAAAAAGAACTTAGAAAGATGAAGCTATGATTTCATCTTCTGCGATGCTAGTGTTTGTGTTATTAAAGTCATATGTGCTCCCGAAGCTAGCTTTTAGTTACTTGGCTTCTCGGTCTTAAAATTTCAAACTCCACCTTAACGTGACGATCTTCAAGAAATCAGATCGAGCGCAGATGCGAACGACCCGGCGACCCTTATTTCAAACTCGGACTTGGTACTCACCAAGTGGTGAATTAGCACCTGTGACTTTGATGGGCGTTGCCATACAAGTATCGATACTAGCAATCGTCGCTGCTCTAGGGTGCGAAATCAGTCAATTAAAAAAAAAAAAAAACTCAATATTAAATCGTTGTATTCGTCAATGTTGTTCTATTAGTGTTTTAAGCTTGCATATAATCTGACAGCATTCATATATGTATATTATGTATCGTATCATATATCGAAAGTATAATTAATGTAAATACTTTGTATTTGGTATAAGATTGGATCTCATTAAATGCTGCAACCGCACGCACGCGAAATTATCCTCAACGCAATGTAAATTGAGCTTATATCGAGTACAACGCATTTACATAAATTATACCATCGATATATGATACTTTGACTTAAGCAGTAATTGTAAGATTTTGTGTATGTATTATTTACAAGATTTTTACCCCACGAGCCTATAGATTTTTACACATAAAAATTTATTGTAACTTAAAGTGTATTAAATAATTATAGTATTCTATTTTTTTTTTTTTCTGATCTCACTTTCATTTAACTAAATAAGTTTAACTTATTGTTAAGTTAAGTTGTATAAATTATGTAAAGAGAAAACACTGTGAATTTGCTTGCACAACATAAAACAAGTGGAAACGTTGCAGTCCGACGAAACCGACTGGGGTATACTCGTTACCAGTATTAAGAGCGGTCAAAAGAGGCCGAAATCTGTCTCAAATATTTTCTGATGCAGATAGAGATGCCACCAGCTATCTTTCTTCCAAGTTGGGTGACTTTTGCTAAAAGTTTGCGAAATGTAGAGGAAGGGGGCTGAGGGTGGTATGGGTGGGCGTGGCTCCAATTTTTGATGTAGATCTTTGGGTGAATCTAGATCAACAACTCTGAGAGATACAGGCATTCCCGGTCTTAACGATGCGTTGGGGTGGTTGGAGATGGCTTAGGCGGTATAGGTGGGCGTGGCATCCAAACTTCTGATGCAGTTTTTAAGGAAACATCATCACCTATCTTGGCACCAAGTTTGTTGGCTCTAGCTCAACAAATGTTGAAGACATAATAGATTTTGATTTAAAAGTACTGTGGGACTGGGGGCGGAACGTTTGGGCGTGATTCCAATACTTTGATTCATGCCAAGTTTGGTGGCTCTAGCTCAAACACTATGAATGATACACGCATTCCCGTTTTTAAGGAGGCGTTGCACAGTGGCGCCCGTAGAACAAGTCAAGTGTCAAAAATCAAAAATTGCATGTGCCTCTAAAAAATATTGAATGAACCTACTTTATAGGAAATTTTCCAGCGATTTCAAATCTGCAATCCATAATGTAACCGGATTTTTTGTTTAGAAGACATAGCTTTTCAAAGTTGTCTGATTTTTTGTGTTACATAAAAATCACAATTTTAAGGTAATTTGGTCGGCTTTGAGATACAATATCTCAAAAACTAAGTTACGGATCGTCATTATTTTGGTTTCTATTGATAGATCTATTTATTAAGAAAAGAATAAAAAAAAAAATTATACTGTTTGCTTTGCGTTTGGCCAGGGTATTCAATATTTACCAACTATCCACTTTTTCACTATTTCTCAACTTTGATGGAAAATAAAAAAAAATTATATCACATTATATCGGCTATTTTTTTAAATTAATTTCTTTGATTATTCCTCTATTTAATGCAAAAAGTTTCATGTGCCCGTTTTTGCCCCTTTTTTTTTAAATGTAAAAAAAGTGAAAAAAGTCATAGGAAAAAAATGTGTTGCATGCATTTTTGGGCAATTTATGACATATAACCGTGAAAACCCATTTTTGTTGTTGTTGTTACGTTCGTTATTGTGAAGATACTTGACTTTTGTTTTTCATTCTGTAATGCTTACCTGCGATCATTTGTCAAATCCTGGTCCCTAAATTCAGGTGCAGTTACAGGATATACAAATAAATTACCAGGTACGCACCGAATACAGAAATTGCGTTGGCGTACAACTAGTCACACATCCCATTCAGGTAGGCACAAATCTTATTCGGACACGTGCCAAGTACTAAAATTGCATAAATTGACCTTATTGACCTGGACTTATACAAACAATAGGTAATAATTGAACCCTTAATCCAAACGGTATACATCAGGTAATAGATTAGACTATATAATGAAAAAAAAAACTATAATCCTGGATTAGTCTACGACTGAAAGTTGGCGAGACAAGTACTGTTTTACACTTCAAACATGTCGTTGAGCAACCATAAATTATTTGACCTGTTTAGGAAGTCAACCACATTACAAAGTTTCACGGAAGCTGCCTTCGAAGAACTTGATAGTTTATACGGCAATATACAGAGAAGCGAAGATATAAAAATAAATTCTGCATGATGTATGCCAGTCTAAACTCACGATGGATAAAAACAAACAGAATGACTGAGAGATTCAACACCAAACACCAGGACTGGCTTAATAGTGATACCATCCTGGGTACATTAACAGAAGATGAACCCAGCACATCCACCGGACGAGCAAGAGGAAGGCCGACTAAAGGCATGGAAGAGTGTTCAAATTTAACAAGAAAGAGGAAACTCGCTGATTCAACAAATGATTTATCTACGGAACATTTATCGGAATTATATCCGCAGAAAAAGTTGACCCCGACAGTCCATAAAATATTGGCGCATGGCAAGGATATAATTGAGTATCAGTCTTTGCCAATTGGAGATCTCTCTGAAGAAGCACAAGAGTCCCTTAATAAGTTTTATAAAAAATACAGATTGCTAAACACTTCCAAAGCTTCAAGGGTGAGACAAAATGAGGACCTCTTCAACATGTTAGCAGCATCTTCAGATCCACTAATTTCATCACTGAGGCATGTTAAGTCACGAAAAGAATTAGAAAATACTTATAGTTCAGAGATGATTTCTCTTTTAGATATACCATCTTTTACGGATTGTGATGAATATTTTACAAAAAATTAATAAAAAAAAAAAAAAAAAAATTATTTTAATTATTTTATATATTTAGATTATAAAAACCATTAAAACGAAACAATAAAAATCAAAATATTTAAAATATATTTTTTTTCCTTGATTTTTCCACAAATTTCAACTTTGCATACCCATAAATAGGCACAGAAAAATCGTAGAATTCATTTCAAACGCTCATTTTATAGGTTGATTAATTATCTATATGCTTTTTAGATTGTTCGATTATCTCATTTCGTTCAAAAGTTATGATTTTTGATATGAAAAAACTCAAATGGCCCCACTGTGCGTTGGTACGATGGAGGCGGCTAGTATGGTATGGGTGGGCGTGGCATCTAAAGTATTGATGCAGTTTTTTGGGGGTTGCTAGTGGCTATCTTCTCACCAAATTTGGTAGTTCTAGCTGAAAGGATGTGCGAAATATGTGGAATTATAGGTTTTGAGTTATAGAATTTATCGATTTGCCATCCTCCCAGTTATTGTAGAACCCCAATTTTGACACTTTAATTTACTTTACCATAGATAAAAATGTGTGGAAACTTTCAAGTCTCTAGCTTTAAGGGTGTGGACGGACGGACAGAGGGACATACACCATGACGGACAATGCACTAAGCCAATACATATGCTCTTTACCTTCGGTAACAAGTATAATAAATGTCAACTTTCCAGTCGGACGCAACCGACTGCGGTATAATCTGGTACCAGTATAAAAGCGTTGGGTTAGAAGAAGAAGGCTGCAAAGGGATAGTACGCAGGCGCCAGGGGGACGTCACCAGCTAGCTTGAAACCAGATTTGGTAATGCTTGCTGTAAAACAGAGGAAGTTATGTGGATTTCCAAAACTGATGGAGGTATTAGGACCTGCGATTTTACAAGGCGGCTAGATCAGATAGGCATGGCTTTAAAATTTGTAATTCTGATCTATTGAGCATGTCAAAAGCTATCTTGTTACCAAATTTAGTGGCTGTAGCTTAACAACTGTCGAAGACACAGGCGATTCCGATTTTACAAGGCGGCGTGGCGACTGGGGACTGCTGTGGGCGGAAGGAGTCAGCGTGGTCTAACTTTTTATTTTTTTTATTGCTGGACTTATTTATTTAATCTTTTCTAGTGAATTAGAAAACTAGCAATAAGTATACACATTTTATTAATAAATCTTAGCTAACAGTAAATTTAATTTTTATTTTGACTGTATTCTCAGTGCGCGTCCCTAAAAATCATCGCTGGGTTGGTAAGTCGTTACGACAAAGACGGGATCGGCTGCGCAGCCTTGTGAGACCTCTCGTGAGCTGATAAGTGTGCTATGATAGCTAGAGCTTGCTTAAATATTTAACTTATTGTTCCGCTATTTCCTCTTTGACTGTTAAGATTTTTAAGTCTATGAATATTTTCGTTTCGAACATACCACGGTGCCCAGGTGACGGTTCTCAAGATTTTAGACAGGGCTCTCTGGACAATGTCAATCCTGCAATGCTTGCAAGCGTTCCCATATAACTGGGAGCCATAGGTCCAGATTGGTTTATAACAGAGCTGTAAAGCATGAACTTTTAGTCCACACAAAGGGAACAGCGAGCATTGATGAGCCAATGAAGGCTATTGGCTTTCAGGTTGAGGTATGTTCTTTTAGCATCAATGTGTTGGCGCCATGTAAGTCTTCTGTCAAAGTGTACGCCCAGATGCGTTACATCGTTTGCTTTGGAAGTGTGGTGTTGTTTAACGTGAGCGATGGACAATCTTGCCTGTTAAGGGTAAAAGTAACTTGCTTACATATTTGTTCGTTTACCTTACTTCGCCAAACTGATAACCATCGGCTGATAATAGCTGTATCATCAGCAAAGGAAGATGTTGTCAATCGGCTACTTATTGGGATGTCTGCTGTTAATAGCACGTACAGTGTGGGACAGCAAACATTTTTCAAAATGTTTTGATAGACACGATAATAAGCTTCTAGATCTTTACCACATGGGAACTGTGTGATCTTTTTCAGGCTTTGGTATCGTAATGATGATTGACTTTTTCCATCTGTCTGGATAGTGGCCAAGTTTGGTGAAAGTATTGAAGAGCTGGGCAATTATGCAGATCGCACAGTAAGGAAGGTTATTTGGTCACCGCCTAGAGATTTTTTTGGGTTCAATTGCTCTTTAATAGAGCCTATAGATTTTTACTCATAAAAATTTATTGTAACTTAAAGTGTATTAAATAATTATAGTATTCTATTTTTTTTTTTTTTTTCTGAACTCACTTTCATTTAACTAAATAAGTTTAACTTATTGTTAAGTTAAGTTGTATAAATTATGTAAAGAGAAAACACTGTGAATTTGCTTGCACAACATAAAACAAGTGGAAACGTTGCAGTCCGACGAAACCGACTGGGGTATACTCGTTACCAGTATTAAGAGCGGTCAAAAGAGGCCGAAATGCAAAGGGCACGGATGAGGGAGGAGTTTACGCTGTCTCAAATATTTTCTGATGCAGATAGAGATGCCACCAGCTATCTTTCTTCCAAGTTGGGTGACTTTTGCTAAAAGTTTGCGAAATGTAGAGGAAGGGGGCTGAGGGTGGTATGGGTGGGCGTGGCTCCAATTTTTGATGTAGATCTTTGGGTGAATCTAGATCAACAACTCTGAGAGATACAGGCATTCCCGGTCTTAACGATGCGTTGGGGTGGTTGGAGATGGCTTAGGCGGTATAGGTGGGCGTGGCATCCAAACTTCTGATGCAGTTTTTAAGGAAACATCATCACCTATCTTGGCACCAAGTTTGTTGGCTCTAGCTCAACAAATGTTGAAGACATAATAGATTTTGATTTAAAAGTACTGTGGGACTGGGGGCGGAACGTTTGGGCGTGATTCCAACACTTTGATTCATGCCAAGTTTGGTGGCTCTAGCTCAAACACTATGAATGATACACGCATTCCCGTTTTTAAGGAGGCGTTGCACAGTGGCGCCCGTAGAACAAGTCAAGTGTCAAAAATCAAAAATTGCATGTGCCTCTAAAAAATATTGAATGAACCTACTTTATAGGAAATTTTCCAGCGATTTCAAATCTGCAATCCATAATGTAACCGGATTTTTTGTTTAGAAGACATAGCTTTTCAAAGTTGTCTGATTTTTTGTGTTACATAAAAATCACAATTTTAAGGTAATTTGGTCGGCTTTGAGATACAATATCTCAAAAACTAAGTTACGGATCGTCATTATTTTGGTTTCTATTGATAGATCTATTTATTAAGAAAAGAATAAAAAAAAAAATTATACTGTTTGCTTTGCGTTTGGCCAGGCAATTCAATATTTACCAACTATCCACTTTTTCACTATTTCTCAACTTTGATGGAATATAAAAAAAAATTATATCACATTATATCGGCTATTTTTTTAAATTAATTTCTTTGATTATTCCTCTATTTAATGCAAAAAGTTTCATGTGCCCGTTTTTGCCCCTTCTTTTTTAAATGTAAAAAAGTGAAAAAAGTCATAGGAAAAAAATGTGTTGCATGCATTTTTGGGCAATTTATGACATATAACCGTGAAAACCCATTTTTGTTGTTGTTGTTACGTTCGTTATTGTGAAGATACTTGACTTTTGTTTTTCATTCTGTAATGCTTACCTGCGATCATTTGTCAAATCCTGGTCCCTAAATTCAGGTGCAGTTACAGGATATACAAATAAATTACCAGGTACGCACCGAATACAGAAATTGCGTTGGCGTACAACTAGTCACACATCCCATTCAGGTAGGCACAAATCTTATTCGGACACGTGCCAAGTACCCAAATTGCATAAATTGACCTTATTGACCTGGACTTATACAAACAATAGGTAATAATTGAACCCTTAATCCAAACGGTATACATCAGGTAATAGATTAGACTATATAATGAAAAAAAAAACTATAATCCTGGATTAGTCTACGACTGAAAGTTGGCGAGACAAGTACTGTTTTACACTTCAAACATGTCGTTGAGCAACCATAAATTATTTGACCTGTTTAGGAAGTCAACCACATTACAAAGTTTCACGGAAGCTGCCTTCGAAGAACTTGATAGTTTATACGGCAATATACAGAGAAGCGAAGATATAAAAAATAAATTCTGCATGATGTATGCCAGTCTAAACTCACGATGGATAAAAACAAACAGAATGACTGAGAGATTCAACACCAAACACCAGGACTGGCTTAATAGTGATACCATCCTGGGTACATTAACAGAAGATGAACCCAGCACATCCACCGGACGAGCAAGAGGAAGGCCGACTAAAGGCATGGAAGAGTGTTCAAATTTAACAAGAAAGAGGAAACTCGCTGATTCAACAAATGATTTATCTACGGAACATTTATCGGAATTATATCCGCAGAAAAAGTTGACCCCGACAGTCCATAAAATATTGGCGCATGGCAAGGATATAATTGAGTATCAGTCTTTGCCAATTGGAGATCTCTCTGAAGAAGCACAAGAGTCCCTTAATAAGTTTTATAAAAAATACAGATTGCTAAACACTTCCAAAGCTTCAAGGGTGAGACAAAATGAGGACCTCTTCAACATGTTAGCAGCATCTTCAGATCCACTAATTTCATCACTGAGGCATGTTAAGTCACGAAAAGAATTAGAAAATACTTATAGTTCAGAGATGATTTCTCTTTTAGATATACCATCTTTTACGGATTGTGATGAATATTTTACAAAAAATTAACAAAAAAAAAAAAAAAAAAAAAAAATTATTTTTAATTATTTTAATATTAATTTTAGATTATAAAAACCATTAAAACGAAACAATAAAAATCAAAAAATTTAAAATATATTTTTTTTCCTTGATTTTTCTACAAATTTCAACTTTGCATACCCATAAATAGGCACAGAAAAATCGTAGAATTCATTTCAAACGCTCATTTTATAGGTTGATTAATTATCTATTATGCTTTTAGATTGTTCGATTATCTCATTGGTTCAAAGTTATGATTTTGATATGAAAAACTCAAATGGCCCCACTGTGCGTTGGTACGATGGAGGCGGCTAGTATGGTATGGGTGGGCGTGGCATCTAAAGTATTGATGCAGTTTTTTGGGGGTTGCTAGTGGCTATCTTCTCACCAAATTTGGTAGTTCTAGCTGAAAGGATGTGCGAAATATGTGGAATTATAGGTTTTGAGTTATAGAATTTATCGATTTGCCATCCTCCCAGTTATTGTAGAACCCCAATTTTGACACTTTAATTTACTTTACCATAGATAAAAATGTGTGGAAACTTTCAAGTCTCTAGCTTTAAGGGTGTGGACGGACGGACAGAGGGACATACACCATGACGGACAATGCACTAAGCCAATACATATGCTCTTTACCTTCGGTAACAAGTATAATAAATGTCAACTTTCCAGTCGGACGCAACCGACTGCGGTATAATCTGGTACCAGTATAAAAGCGTTGGGTTAGAAGAAGAAGGCTGCAAAGGGATAGTACGCAGGCGCCAGGGGGACGTCACCAGCTAGCTTGAAACCAGATTTGGTAATGCTTGCTGTAAAACAGAGGAAGTTATGTGGATTTCCAAAACTGATGGAGGTATTAGGACCTGCGATTTTACAAGGCGGCTAGATCAGATAGGCATGGCTTTAAAATTTTTAATTCTGATCTATTGAGCATGTCAAAAGCTATCTTGTTACCAAATTTAGTGGCTGTAGCTTAACAACTGTCGAAGACACAGGCGATTCCGATTTTACAAGGCGGCGTGGCGACTGGGGACTGCTGTGGGCGGAAGGAGTCAGCGTGGTCTAACTTTTTATTTTTTTTATTGCTGGACTTATTTATTTAATCTTTTCTAGTGAATTAGAAAACTAGCAATAAGTATACAAATTTTATTAATAAATCTTAGCTAACAGTAAATTTAATTTTTATTTTGACTGTATTCTCAGTGCGCGTCCCTAAAAATCATCGCTGGGTTGGTAAGTCGTTACGACAAAGACGGGATCGGCTGCGCAGCCTTGTGAGACCTCTCGTGAGCTGATAAGTGTGCTATGATAGCTAGAGCTTGCTTAAATATTTAACTTATTGTTCCGCTATTTCCTCTTTGACTGTTAAGATTTTTAAGTCTATGAATATTTTCGTTTCGAACATACCACGGTGCCCAGGTGACGGTTCTCAAGATTTTAGACAGGGCTCTCTGGACAATGTCAATCCTGCAATGCTTGCAAGCGTTCCCATATAACTGGGAGCCATAGGTCCAGATTGGTTTTATAACAGAGCTGTAAAGCATGAACTTTTAGTCCACACAAAGGGAACAGCGAGCATTGATGAGCCAATGAAGGCTATTGGCTTTCAGGTTGAGGTATGTTCTTTTAGCATCAATGTGTTGGCGCCATGTAAGTCTTCTGTCAAAGTGTACGCCCAGATGCGTTACATCGTTTGCTTTTGGAAGTGTGGTGTTGCTTAACGTGAGCGATGGACAATCTTGCCTGTTAAGGGTAAAAGTAACTTGCTTACATTTTTGTTCGTTTACCTTACTTCGCCAAACTGATAACCATCGGCTGATAATAGCTGTATCATCAGCAAAGGAAGATGTTGTCAATCGGCTACTTATTGGGATGTCTGCTGTTAATAGCACGTACAGTGTGGGACAGCAAACATTTTTCAAAATGTTTTGATAGACACGATAATAAGCTTCTAGATCTTTACCACATGGGAACTGTGTGATCTTTTTCAGGCTTTGGTATCGTAATGATGATTGACTTTTTCCATCTGTCCGGATAGTGGCCAAGTTTGGTGATAGTATTGAAGAGCTGGGCAATTATGCAGATCGCACAGTAAGGAAGGTTATTTGGTCACCGCCTAGAGATTTTTTTGGGTTCAATTGCTCTTTAATGATTCTAACGGGAAATGCAGGGAAATTTCAATATTTTATATTGAATTTGGCAATTGAGAATCAGAAGATATTAATGGAATTCTCGTTATAAAAACCGTTTCCTCTATACCATTGCCAATAAAGATAATTGCTTCGACAACATTCTTATGATAGACTTTAACTTGCAATCTTGTACCATTGCACAGTTTTGGCGATTTCAAGTTGTGAATCAACATTACAGGTGAACCAATCTTTAAAGTTAATTTATGTTGAAGCAGGCCAGCCGGATTTAATGAATTAAGAAGCTCGACGGGGTAATGAACTTCATCTTCGATTTCAGTCACAGAATCAATAGAGTTATATGTCATTTCTTCACTTTGAAATGATTTTAATAAAAACTCGTTTATTTGCAATGCATTGTCATATCTCGCAGTCAAAATAGCACGTTCTGAAAACCATTCGAGTGATTTTTGAGAGATATTTGTAATATCCGGAAATATTTTTAGAGTTAGTTCTTGTACTTGTTACAACATAAAAAAAAAAAAATGATGCTAAAGTTATTTTGCCATCATGGGTTGGAAGTAATCCTTATCCTATTTGAAGAAGCATTTCTGCAAATTCACAAGCTATGCTTTCACCTTTTAAGTGCACTCGCATATTTTTCGTTAATGCAATTTTCTGTATTTTGGGCCACAAAAGTGCAGACTTTAACTCTAAAATCGTAAATTGGGCACTCAGTGCCCATAGCGGTTTTCAAGGCCGAATATCTCGTAGTGCAGGTGTCGAAACCATTCATTTGGACTTATACAAACAATAGGTAATAATTGAACCCTTAATCCAAACGGTATACATCAGGTAATAGATTAGACTATATAATGAAAAAAAAAAACTATAATCCTGGATTAGTCTACGACTGAAAGTTGGCGAGACAAGTACTGTTTTACACTTCAAACATGTCGTTGAGCAACCATAAATTATTTGACCTGTTTAGGAAGTCAACCACATTACAAAGTTTCACGGAAGCTGCCTTCGAAGAACTTGATAGTTTATACGGCAATATACAGAGAAGCGAAGATATAAAAAATAAATTCTGCATGATGTATGCCAGTCTAAACTCACGATGGATAAAAACAAACAGAATGACTGAGGGATTCAACACCAAACACCAGGACTGGCTTAATAGTGATACCATCCTGGGTACATTAACAGAAGATGAACCCAGCACATCCACCGGACGAGCAAGAGGAAGGCCGACTAAAGGCATGGAAGAGTGTTCAAATTTAACAAGAAAGAGGAAACTCGCTGATTCAACAAATGATTTATCTACGGAACATTTATCGGAATTATATCCGCAGAAAAAGTTGACCCCGACAGTCCATAAAATATTGGCGCATGGCAAGGATATAATTGAGTATCAGTCTTTGCCAATTGGAGATCTCTCTGAAGAAGCACAAGAGTCCCTTAATAAGTTTTATAAAAAATACAGATTGCTAAACACTTCCAAAGCTTCAAGGGTGAGACAAAATGAGGACCTCTTCAACATGTTAGCAGCATCTTCAGATCCACTAATTTCATCACTGAGGCATGTTAAGTCACGAAAAGAATTAGAAAATACTTATAGTTCAGAGATGATTTCTCTTTTAGATATACCATCTTTTACGGATTGTGATGAATATTTTACAAAAAATTAATAAAAAAAAAAAAAAAAAAAAAAATTTTTTTAATTATTTTAATATTAATTTTAGATTATAAAAACCATTAAAACGAAACAATAAAAATCAAAAAATTTAAAAAATATTTTTTTTCCTTGATTTTTCCACAAATTTCAACTTTGCATACCCATAAATAGGCACAGAAAAATCGTAGAATTCATTTCAAACGCTCATTTTATAGGTTGATTAATTATCTATTATGCTTTTTAGATTGTTCGATTATCTCATTTGGTTCAAAAGTTATGATTTTTGATATGAAAAAACTCAAATGGCCCCACTGTGCGTTGGTACGATGGAGGCGGCTAGTATGGTATGGGTGGGCGTGGCATCTAAAGTATTGATGCAGTTTTTTGGGGGTTGCTAGTGGCTATCTTCTCACCAAATTTGGTAGTTCTAGCTGAAAGGATGTGCGAAATATGTGGAATTATAGGTTTTGAGTTATAGAATTTATCGATTTGCCATCCTCCCAGTTATTGTAGAACCCCAATTTTGACACTTTAATTTACTTTACCATAGATAAAAATGTGTGGAAACTTTCAAGTCTCTAGCTTTAAGGGTGTGGACGGACGGTCAGAGGGACATACACCATGACGGACAATGCACTAAGCCAATACATATGCTCTTTACCTTCGGTAACAAGTATAATAAATGTCAACTTTCCAGTCGGACGCAACCGACTGCGGTATAATCTGGTACCAGTATAAAAGCGTTGGGTTAGAAGAAGAAGGCTGCAAAGGGATAGTACGCAGGCGCCAGGGGGACGTCACCAGCTAGCTTGAAACCAGATTTCGTAATGCTTGCTGTAAAACAGAGGAAGTTATGTGGATTTCCAAAACTGATGGAGGTATTAGGACCTGCGATTTTACAAGGCGGCTAGATCAGATAGGCATGGCTTTAAAATTTTTAATTCTGATCTATTGAGCATGTCAAAAGCTATCTTGTTACCAAATTTAGTGGCTGTAGCTTAACAACTGTCGAAGACACAGGCGATTCCGATTTTACAAGGCGGCGTGGCGACTGGGGACTGCTGTGGGCGGAAGGAGTCAGCGTGGTCTAACTTTTTATTTTTTTTATTGCTGGACTTATTTATTTAATCTTTTCTAGTGAATTAGAAAACTAGCAATAAGTATACAAATTTATTAATAAATCTTAGCTAACAGTAAATTTAATTTTTATTTTGACTGTATTCTCAGTGCGCGTCCCTAAAATCATCGCTGGGTTGGTAAGTCGTTACGACAAAGACGGGATCGGCTGCGCAGCCTTGTGAGACCTCTCGTGAGCTGATAAGTGTGCTATGATAGCTAGAGCTTGCTTAAATATTTAACTTATTGTTCCGCTATTTCCTCTTTGACTGTTAAGATTTTTAAGTCTATGAATATTTTCGTTTCGAACATACCACGGTGCCCAGGTGACGGTTCTCAAGATTTTAGACAGGGCTCTCTGGACAATGTCAATCCTGCAATGCTTGCAAGCGTTCCCATATAACTGGGAGCCATAGGTCCAGATTGGTTTTATAACAGAGCTGTAAAGCATGAACTTTTAGTCCACACAAAGGGAACAGCGAGCATTGATGAGCCAATGAAGGCTATTGGCTTTCAGGTTGAGGTATGTTCTTTTAGCATCAATGTGTTGGCGCCATGTAAGTCTTCTGTCAAAGTGTACGCCCAGATGCGTTACATCGTTTGCTTTTGGAAGTGTGGTGTTGTTTAACGTGAGCGATGGACAATCTTGCCTGTTAAGGGTAAAAGTAACTTGCTTACATTTTTGTTCGTTTACCTTACTTCGCCAAACTGATAACCATCGGCTGATAATAGCTGTATCATCAGCAAAGGAAGATGTTGTCAATCGGCTACTTATTGGGATGTCTGCTGTTAATAGCACGTACAGTGTGGGACAGCAAACATTTTTCAAAATGTTTTGATAGACACGATAATAAGCTTCTAGATCTTTACCACATGGGAACTGTGTGATCTTTTTCAGGCTTTGGTATCGTAATGATGATTGACTTTTTCCATCTGTCTGGATAGTGGCCAAGTTTGGTGATAGTATTGAAGAGCTGGGCAATTATGCAGATCGCACAGTAAGGAAGGTTATTTGGTCACCGCCTAGAGATTTTTTTGGGTTCAATTGCTCTTTAATGATTCTAACGGGAAATGCAGGGAAATTTCAATATTTTATATTGAATTTGGCAATTGAGAATCAGAAGATATTAATGGAATTCTCGGTATAAAAACCGTTTCCTCTATACCATTGCCAATAAAGATAATTGCTTCGACAACATTCTTATGATAGACTTTAACTTGCAATCTTGTACCATTGCACAGTTTTGGCGATTTCAAGTTGCGAATCAACATTACAGGTGAACCAATCTTTAAAGTTAATTTATGTTGAAGCAGGCCAGCCGGATTTAATGAATTAAGAAGCTCGACGGGGTAATGAACTTCATCTTCGATTTCAGTCACAGAATCAATAGAGTTATATGTCATTTCTTCACTTTGAAATGATTTTAATAAAAACTCGTTTATTTGCAATGCATTGTCATATCTCGCAGTCAAAATAGCACGTTCTGAAAACCATTCGAGTGATTTTTGAGAGATATTTGTAATATCCGGAAATATTTTTAGAGTTAGTTCTTGTACTTGTTACAACATAAAAAAAAAAAAATGATGCTAAAGTTATTTTGCCATCATGGGTTGGAAGTAATCCTTATCCTATTTGAAGAAGCATTTCTGCAAATTCACAAGCTATGCTTTCACCTTTTAAGTGCACTCGCATATTTTTCGTTAATGCAATTTTCTGTATTTTGGGCCACAAAAGTGCAGACTTTAACCCTAAAATCGTAAATTGGGCACTCAGTGCCCATAGCGGTTTTCAAGGCCGAATATCTCGTGGTGCAGGTGTCGAAACCATTCATTTGGTAAGACTTTTTTATAGCCTGTACTCTTGTCTACGTTTATTCCAAAATTTCATAAAAATCCGCCCATATTTGGCAAAGTTATGAACGAAAACATGAAATATGCCCCTAAACCGTAAATACGGGTACTCAGTGCCCATACGTTTTTCATGTAGTTTGTATGAAAAATTTGTTTTACAGCCCCTAAATGATGCTTGTATATGGTTTTTTTTGATTGACACAGGCTAATTCTTCTACCTTGACCGTTTTTTTTGCTTGACACATGTTTACTTCTTCTACCTGGACGTTTTTTTTTTGACACTCACAAGGATAAAATGCTGTTTTATTTCAAAGTTTTGGTGAGTTTGATTTCAATTGTGGCAGCAGCAAGATACAATTTTTAGTTTGTGGAAGTGAAAAAAATCAAAATGAATCAAGACGCGGAAAATTTAATCCAATATATATACAACAAGGACAATTTGACTGAGGAAGAAGAAAGGCAGTTGGAAGAGTATTTGGGCCAGGACAACAATGGAATTGGTGGACGTAATTACAATTTATTATCAACAAATGAATCAAACGGCGAAGAAAATATTATCCCAAGTGATGAAAGTGACTTTGATGCAAGTGACAATGAGCCGCTTTCCAACATACGCTTTGGAGAGTACTTGGAACAAACACGGAACTTTTGGAAGACACTGAATTAGAGGAACAACCTATACCAGTTGAGCCAAATCATGGACATAAATATTCGAGTCAAGGTAAAAACAATAATACAGTTTGGTGGTCACAGGCAACTGCTGATGAAAAAACAAGGACGCAACATGCAAAATATTTACGCATTCATTCGCTACCTATATCAAAGAAGCGATATGACACCAAGTTAGATGCGTTCAAGGACATAATGCCCAGCAACTTGATCGAAACAATTGTAATAGAAACAAACAGGAAAGCAAGAAGAGTATTTGCAGAAAACAGCCGAAGAGACTCAGGTCCGACGATGAGGCATTGGCGCAACACTGATGCAGACGAGATTTATGCATACATTGCTATTATATTGTATGCAGGAGCAGAAAAATCAAACACTACATTAGGAGTTGTCAACCCAGCTATATTCGCAAATTCAATTATGAGTCGGATTCAGACAGCGAAAGTAATAATAATCAGCCAACAACATCGACAGCAGCAAATTTATAAATTTTAAGTTTTATTTCAAATAAATATTTTATAACATATATATTATGCATGATTTTTTTTGTTCATTAGGCTTAGTTTTAACAATAAATAAAAAAAAATAACATTTTATCTCAAACCACCGATAAAAATAGTGTTTTTATTGAAAAAATGCATGCAGAAAGACGTTTTCCCATAAGAAAAGCATTGTGGGCACTCAGTGCCCATATTTACGGTTATGTGTTGTAAAACCTATTTACGGTTTGAAGGTTAAGCACGCATTTATTTCATCTGCTCTTGTTCCTCTGGGGATCACTGGAAGAGTTTGTCGAAAATCAATAGCTAAGAGAACAGTTATGCCACCCATTAAGTATTCACTATATCGAATGTCTTTCAAAGATCGATTTACAGTTTCAAAAGCACCTTTATGGCCCATAGTACACTCATCCCAAAAAATAAGCTTGCAATCTTTGAGCACAGCAGCAATATTAGATTGTTTTGAAATTGAGCAATGTGGTGTTTCTAAATGAATCAAATTAAATGGAATCTTAAGTGTAGAATGCGCTGTGCGACCACCATTAAGTAAAGTGGCTGCGATACCGGAAGAAACAACGCCCAATGCAATTTTTTTACTTTGCCGTACTTTTGCTAATAATAAATTTAAAAGATACGTTTTACCTGTTCCACCAGGTGCATCTAAAAATAGATTTCTCCCTTTTCTGCTTCAACGCTATGTAGTATCTTTGCGTATACTTGTTTTTTCTCAGCAATAAGGAGTAGCTCATTATTAACAACAAAATTATCGCAATTTTCATAATTTGTTTCTCTATGATATTCAATATTTTGAACTATTTCCTCGGATCTGATTGGTAGTGGAAGTCCATAGTAAGTCAAGTTTTGACCACCAATAACAGTACAATATCTTCAATGTGCATAAGACATTTATTAAATACATTATTCACAATACTTTGACCAATATTTTTGTCTTGTGAAATATGTAGGCTCTTAAAATATCTTCCGAGAAACTCTCTTTATAAGTATTCCACAGTTTAAGAGCATCTGAAATTTGACTAAATACTAACATTATTGCAAAAAGTTCTCTCAGTTTTGTAGGATTTTGGCATATGACAGCATCGGCTATAGTTGAATCCCAGTGCTTATAATCTTCTAGTAATCCTAGAGCTTTACACGCCAATTGACATGATGCGTATGCTATACCATAAAGGTTTTTAAATTTAAAATGAAGTTGGGCCCCTTACAAAATGTAATAAACGTCTTAAATAAAAACATTCTGTATTATTGGGATGAATAGTGTAAACTCTTCCCAAAGCTGAATCTCTTTTAACTCCAGGAATATTTGGCACAACATGCTCAGGTTTTCTTCTTTGAAATTCTTTATTGTTCCATGTAAAATACGATGGAACTTCACAGTATAGAAGCGTTCTTGCAAACTCATCACGTGTGCATAGCTCAAAGAAGGCTATCAAAGTGGTTTTTGGTGTAATGCTTAATCTGTCAAGTAATTGTAGCGGATTATTGGGGTTAAAATATATCCGTTGACCATTTTCTAAATGAATAGCTAAGTGTGTAATAGACGGAAAACGTTCATGTATGGAAAATGCAAGGATTCTCCATGCCGCTTCTGAGCTACTTATATAACGTCCACTTTCGTACATATTAATTTCAATACGTTGGTCTTCAAGAGTAAATGATGCTTGATCGCTGCCCGTGTTAACATATTTTCAAATGTATTTAATAGACTTTACAGAACTACAATACTCAACATTTATGTGGGCTTCAAATGTTCTCAATAGTACACAGTTGTAAGGCACAACCCAACGATTATCTATGCAATAACCATTTATATTAATTGCATTACCAACATCTTCTATCGCTCTTCTACGATATAGAGGGTAACTGTCTTCTCCAGTCACAGTTTCTTTATGTAGTTTTCGAGGAAACCTATTGGTAAATTTTCAATTTTTCATGCATGGCGATTTTTTCAATAGTGACATTAAAGCTTTAACTTTTAAATAAAAATCTCGAGCTATAATATCGTGACGATCATGCGGTTTTTGACCCGGTTATAAAACACTTTTTATGTCATACCATTGTGGATTGCAAGTAAATGTTATGAAAAGATCTGGTCGCCCGTAATGGCGAACATATGTCATAGCATCTTGAGTCTTTTCATGCATACATCGTGCAAAGCTTGTAAAAGAAGATGGTAAAATTACCGTCTGACCAAGTTGAGCTGTGACAACATCTTGTTGGCCTATTGCATCTTGCAGATGTATATAGCTATCTGCTCTGAGTTTCGCTTGATTGTAGCGAATATAATTTCACCTTTCTGTTTCAATTTTGGCATACATATCAACCAAAAACTGACTAAAAAGGGAACGCCAATAAATTAAATGATTTATCTCAGATTGACAAATAATTATTTTATAGCTGTAAAAGCTTAACGCAGATATCTTTTATTTATTTTTTTTTCCTCTTTTTTTAATAATGAATTCCATTGTGGTATATCCACTGAATAGCCATCTTCGCCATAAGGAAATAGCAAAGGGTACTGTAAGGCATCGTATGATCGATGCACCTCACTTATACGATGTTATTTATTATTATGGCTTTCAATAATAATATCGCGCTTTTCAAATTGCTAACCAACAATAACTAAAGCTACTTCGCTTGATAGAGTTGCATTGTAAAGCCGTTAGTGTGAACCAGCGGGTGTTCGATCAGCATGTATAACCAATTTATAGTCTTTAGTACTTGATGGTTTTTTATTGAGATCCATTTTTAGATCTTTTAAAAACGATTATTATGATGAAACATACATTGAAGATCCTTTTCTACGCTTAAATCAACATTTTAAATATATTTGCAACATAGTCGAGCTTCCTTTTCATCATCACCAACAAAATAAATTTGAAGAAACTGCATTTCTTCATTTGGCAAACGTCGGACACTACCAATTAGGTGATACACTTATCCTTGGGCTTTAAAGGTTGACCAACTTTCATTTATAATTTTTGTACTACCAAAAGAAGTCATTTGAAAGCAGCTGTTGTACTTTCTAATACGATTAATAAAATGATCATGCTTGGGATGTCCACCAATTATTAAGCTTTTAAGTGGATCAGGTAAATTTTAATTTTGGGAAAGCTTAACTTTTCCTGCCTTGCAACAGATACCCAGAGGCTCATTACCATTTAAAAGCATTACAATGTTTGCATATAGAATTCATACTACCAAGTTGAGTATCTGACTGAGTTATCTGACTTGTAAGCTATTTCAAAATCATAGTTTAAGCCAGACATGGCTCTAACACTCCATGCACGCAGACGCCTTTCTTGACGTGCATTAGGATTATTAGCCTGAACTCTATGAGCTGCAGAATTATTAACCTGAAATCTTTTTGATGCTTCTATGCGCTTACCCCTATTGATATCACGATTTTTTTTCAAACGAATGTTTAAGAACCTTTTTTTTCTGCTGTTTCGGCGAACCGACTAAGTCTTTTAACGGGATATTTATCATTTTCAGTTTTACATTCAGTTGACGTATCAGAATCTTGAGTTAATACTTCCTCTAAAGGAATATAAACATCAAAATGTCCATTCATTAATGGACCGGTAAACGCAATCTTTCTACAGGATGCATATTATTTTCAAATGCTTGTTACAAATTTACATTTTGAAAAACTTGGAAATTTACAGCAAAAATTTCTGCTGCTGCTTGAAGTTCACATGCAGTACCATAAGAATCGCTACCTTCTTCGCACGCACTGAATCATCGCAAAACATATCTAAGAGGCTACAGTTAAGTGAATTTCATTTTTCCTTTAACTTTAATTTAGTGTGTGCGGAGGAGGTAGGGTTATTAAACATTATGATTGACATGCAAAGCGCGCACATAAAATAGAGACTGAACGTAAATGAGCAACAACAAAGGAGCATGATTGGTGTCAACGCCCTTTGCTTGTTCGAAATTTTATAGCAATAATATATCAATAATGTTACGTTTTGTCTAAGTTATATAAACAGCAAGTAGGCGAATCCACCCCCATAACATATTCTGGTGTGGGAAATTTTTCTAGACGCACCAATTTTGTTATGTTGTTGTTGATTTTTAAATCAATGACACCAACAAAAGGTAGCAATGCGGTCCCAACAACAACACTGACAACAACAACAAACGCTACTTGGGTCGTAAATCAATTGTCAAAGGTACACAAATTTGAAAAACAAAATGTGCACTGCGCGAAGTAGAGTATTTGCAGAAAACAGCCGAAGAGACTCAGGTCCGACGATGAGGCATTGGCGCAACACTGACGCAGACGAGATTTATGCATACATTGCTATTATATTGTATGCAGGAGCAGAAAAATCAAACACTACATTAGGAGTTGTCAACCCAGCTATATTCGCAAATTCAATTATGAGTCGGATTCAGACAGCGAAAGTAATAATAATCAGCCAACAACATCGACAGCAGCAAATTTATAAATTTTAAGTTTTATTTCAAATAAATATTTTATAACATATATATTATGCATGATTTTTTTTGTTCATTAGGCTTAGTTTTAACAATAAATAAAAAAAAAATAACATTTTATCTCAAACCACCGATAAAAATAGTGTTTTTATTGAAAAAATGCATGCAGAAAGACGTTTTCCCATAAGAAAAGCATTGTGGGCACTCAGTGCCCATATTTACGGTTATGTGTTGTAAAACCTATTTACGGTTTGAAGGTTAAGCACGCATTTATTTCATCTGCTCTTGTTCCTCTGGGGATCACTGGAAGAGTTTGTCGAAAATCAATATCCAAGAGAACAGTTATGCCACCCATTAAGTATTCACTATATCGAATGTCTTTCAAAGATCGATTTACAGTTTCAAAAGCACCTTTATGGCCCATAGTACACTCATCCCAAACAATAAGCTTGCAATCTTTGAGCACAGCAGCAATATTAGATTGTTTTGAAATTGAGCAATGTGGTGTTTCTAAATGAATCAAATTAAATGGAATCTTAAGTGTAGAATGCGCTGTGCGACCACCATTAAGTAAAGTGGCTGCGATACCGGAAGAAACAACGCCCAATGCAATTTTTTTACTTTGCCGTACCTTTGCTAATAATAAATTTAAAAGATACGTTTTACCTGTTCCACCAGGTGCATCTAAAAAATAGATTTCTCCCTTTTCTGCTTCAACGCTATGTAGTATCTTTGCGTATACTTGTTTTTTCTCAGCAATAAGGAGTAGCTCATTATTAACAACAAAATTATCGCAATTTTCATAATTTGTTTCTCTATGATATTCAATATTTTGAACTATTTCCTCGGATCTGATTGGTAGTGGAAGTCCATAGTAAGTCAAGTTTTGACCACCAATAACAGTACAATATCTTCAATGTGCATAAGACATTTATTAAATACATTATTCACAATACTTTGACCAATATTTTTGTCTTGTGAAATATGTAGGCTCTTAAAATATCTTCTGAGAAACTCTCTTTATAAGTATTCCACAGTTTAAGAGCATCTGAAATTTGACTAAATACTAACATTATTGCAAAAAGTTCTCTCAGTTTTGTAGGATTTTGGCATATGACAGCATCGGCTATAGTTGAATCCCAGTGCTTATAATCTTCTAGTAATCCTAGAGCTTTACACGCCAATTGACATGATGCGTATGCTATACCATAAAAGGTTTTTAAATTTAAAATGAAGTTGGGCCCCTTACAAAATGTAATAAACGTCTTAAATAAAAACATTCTGTATTATTGGGATGAATAGTGTAAACTCTTCCCAAAGCTGAATCTCTTTTAACTCCAGGAATATTTGGCACAACATGCTCAGGTTTTCTTCTTTGAAATTCTTTATTGTTCCATGTAAAATACGATGGAACTTCACAATATAGAAGCGTTCTTGCAAACTCATCACGTGTGCATAGCTCAAAGAAGGCTATCAAAGTGGTTTTTGGTGTAATGCTTAATCTGTCAAGTAATTGTAGCGGATTATTGGGGTTAAAATATATCCGTTGACCATTTTCTAAATGAATAGCTAAGTGTGTAATAGACGGAAAACGTTCATGTATGGAAAATGCAAGGATTCTCCATACCGCTTCTGAGCTACTTATATAACGTCCACTTTCGTACATATTAATTTCAATACGTTGGCCTTCAAGAGTAAATGATGCTTGATCGCTGCCCGTGTTAACATTTTTTCAAATGTATTTAATAGACTTTACAGAACTACAATACTCAACATTTATGTGGGCTTCAAATGTTCTCAATAGTACACAGTTGTAAGGCACAACCCAACGATTATATATGCAATAACCATTTATATTAATTGCATTACCAACATCTTCTATCGCTCTTCTACGATATAGAGGGTAACTGTCTTCTCCAGTCACAGTTTCTTTATGTAGTTTTCGAGGAAACCTATTGGTAAATTTTCAATTTTTCATGCATGGCGATTTTTTCAATAGTGACATTAAAGCTTTAACTTTTAAATAAAAATCTCGAGCTATAATATCGTGACGATCATGCGGTTTTTGACCCGGTTATAAAACACTTTTTATGTCATACCATTGTGGATTGCAAGTAAATGTTATGAAAAGATCTGGTCGCCCGTAATGGCGAACATATGTCATAGCATCTTGAGTCTTTTCATGCATACATCGTGCAAAGCTTGTAAAAGAAGATGGTAAAATTACCGTCTGACCAAGTTGAGCTGTGACAACATCTTGTTGGCCTATTGCATCTTGCAGATGTATATAGCTATCTGCTCTGAGTTTCGCTTGATTGTAGCGAATATAATTTCACCTTTCTGTTTCAATTTTGGCATACATATCAACCAAAAACTGACTAAAAAGGGAACGCCAATAAATTAAATGATTTATCTCAGATTGACAAATAATTATTTTATAGCTGTAAAAGCTTAACGCAGATATCTTTTATTTATTTTTTTTTCCTCTTTTTTTAATAATGAATTCCATTGTGGTATATCCACTGAATAGCCATCTTCGCCATAAGGAAATAGCAAAGGGTACTGTAAGGCATCGTATGATCGATGCACCTCACTTATACGATGTTATTTATTATTATGGCTTTCAATAATAATATCGCGCTTTTCAAATTGCTAACCAACAATAACTAAAGCTACTTCGCTTGATAGAGTTGCATTGTAAAGCCGTTAGTGTGAACAGCATGTATAACCAATTTATAGTCTCTAGTACTTGATGGTTTTTTATTGAGATCCATTTTTAGATCTTTTAAAAACGATTATTATGATGAAACATACATTGAAGATCCTTTTCTACGCTTAAATCAACATTTTAAATATATTTGCAACATAGTCGAGCTTCCTTTTCATCATCACCAACAAAATAAATTTGAAGAAACTGCATTTCTTCATTTGGCAAACGTCGGACACTACCAATTAGGTGATACACTTATCCTTGGGCTTTAAAGGTTGACCAACTTTCATTTATAATTTTTGTACTACCAAAAGAAGTCATTTGAAAGCAGCTGTTGTACTTTCTAATACGATTAATAAAATGATCATGCTTGGGATGTCCACCAATTATTAAGCTTTTAAGTGGATCAGGTAAATTTTAATTTTGGGAAAGCTTAACTTTTCCTGCCTTGCAACAGATACCCAGAGGCTCATTACCATTTAAAAGCATTACAATGTTTGCATATAGAATTCATACTACCAAGTTGAGTATCTGACTGAGTTATCTGACTTGTAAGCTATTTCAAAATCATAGTTTAAGCCAGACATGGCTCTAACACTCCATGCACGCAGACGCCTTTCTTGACGTGCATTAGGATTATTAGCCTGAACTCTATGAGCTGCAGAATTATTAACCTGAAATCTTTTTGATGCTTCTATGCGCTTACCCCTATTGATATCACGATTTTTTTTCAAACGAATGTTTAAGAACCTTTTTTTTTTGCTGTTTCGGCGAACCGACTAAGTCTTTTAACGGGATATTTATCATTTTCAGTTTTACATTCAGTTGACGTATCAGAATCTTGAGTTAATACTTCCTCTAAAGGAATATAAACATCAAAATGTCCATTCATTAATGGACCGGTAAAACGCAATCTTTTTACAGGATGCATATTATTTTCAAATGCTTGTAATATATTTCCATTTTGAAAAACTTGGAAATTTACAGCAAAAATTTCTGCTGCTGCTTGAAGTTCACATGCAGTACCATAAGAATGGCATAGCGCACTCACGTTGTTTAGACGAGCTATAAAAAGGCAGGCTCCATCCCAAATTAAAGCTATTTCGGCTAACTCTCTTATGTATGCGCGCGGTCTGCAACTCAAACAAGAGCGTAGTATCGCTACCTTTTTCGCACGCGCTGAATCAACGCAAAACATATCTAAGAGGCTACAGTTAAGTGAATTTCATTTTTCCTTTATCTTTAATTTAGTGTGTGCGGGGTAGGTAGGGTTATTAAACTTTATGATTGACATGCAAAGCGCGCATATTGATGTCATTGGTGTCAACGCCCTTTGCTTGTTCGAAATTTTATAGCAATAATATATCAATAATGTTACGTTTTGTCTAAGTTATATAAGCAGCAAGTAGGCGAATCCACCCCCATAACATATTCTGGTGTGGGAAATTTTTCTAGACGCACCAATTTTGTTATGTTGTTGTTGATTTTTAAATCAATGACACCAACAAAAGGTAGCAATGCGGGCCCAACAACAACACTGACAACAACAACAAACGCTACTTGGGTCGTAAATCAATTGTCAAAGGCACACAAATTTGAAAAACAAAATGTGCACTGTGCGAAGTGATACATGTACATAAAATTATGAAAATTATTTTCAAGCGCATAGTTCAACTAATTGTGTATGCACATATTCAATTAGAAGCGGAAATCCGTTTCTTTTTTGCAAGTGTAAGAACCTTTTTTTTATGGCTTTGCTTGTGCGACGCGAAGGCGTCACTGCGCATTTGTTTTGTTTTTGTATTCTCGCTCGCGATCAAACCCTCAGCTTGTGCGACAATCAGGCGACAGTAGTGGAATGGGTATTTGTTGTAATTGTAATTGGTTTTTTTTTTTTTTTATGGGTAAAAAGTGCTCCAAATCGTATGGGAGGTACATGAAGGAGTTATCCAAATACAAATAGTGCTCACTTACTACCTGCATGGAAAATTGTGTGAAAATTTCAGCCTTGTAGCTCTTTTCGTTTAGGCTGTGGCTCTTCCATTCTCATCAGGACAAACTCTTTTATACATATAGATAGTCTTAATTTCCCTTTCCATGTGATTGCCTTTACTGAACCGCGGTTAAGGCAAGACATTCTCAATTCCGAAATTCTATGTAAAACATATTCTATTTATAGAAAGGACCGTATTCTTTGGCATGGTGGTGGAGTGCTGTGAATTTAGACTTTCCTTCTGAAACAGTCGTATTAGATAGTTCTTTTGATATAGAGTTTATTGCTGTAAAGCTAAATATTTACGGTATTAACATTTTTATCACTTGTTCCTATATACCTCCTTCCTCTGATCTCTCTATCTATGAGACACATCTATCTGCTATTCATTCGGTCTCTGCCTTGCTTTCTGATCGCGATTTTCTTGTAGTTCTTAGTGATTTCAACATTGCTGAAGTTACTTGGATTTCTTGTTCTGACTCTGGTGCCCTGACTCCCACGGCCCCAAATGAATTTTTAATCGACTTACTTGGGATGTCATTGAGTCAAATTAATGCCATCCCAAATTCTCTTAATAAAATGTTTGATCTGCTTTTTGTTTTGGATTCATCATCCTCGTCCGTTTCCCGTTCCCAGCCTATATCTCATCCCGAAGACTTATACCATCCTACGTTGGAGCTGTTGATTAATTCACCTTCCCGGACGCGTTGCAATGTCAAATGTCAATGTTTGAGTCGAGTCCGTCAATTTCGGAAAACTGATTTTGAGGGATTCGCCCTGCTTTTATCCCAAGCTGACTGGTCTCCCCCCTACGAGTCTGACGACTTGGACGTGGCAATCAGTATTTTTATTATAATACCTTATATTCTTTATTTGATTTTTGTGTCCCGGTTGGTAAGCTAAACAGGTTTAACAAACCTGTGTGGTTTACCCGAGAGTTGACAATTCTCAAAAATCGAAAATCTAAACTCTACAAGAGATTTAGAAAAAACGGCTCATCGGTAGCCTATTCTGAATACTTGATTGCTCGTGCCAGTTTTGATATCTTAAATAACCAATGCTATAAGAATTACCTGACTAGGTGTAGATGACAGTTTCAGCAGGATCCAAAGCAGTTTTTTTTATTTTGTTAATGCGAAGCGTAGGTCATCGACACTCCTTCCTCTTTGAGGAAACGAAGGCCAACTCTTATCAGAAGATTGCAAATATATTTGCCCAATTTTCAATCTTAAGTCGGTTTGCCTTACTCTTATCAGGTTAATAGCTTGAATCGCATCTTTGGACTGAAAATCACTAAAAACTCACTTTAAAATAATCTAAATGTTTTGAAACCTATATTTTCCCCAGGACCTGACGGAGTGCCAAGCTGTGTGCTTAGAAACTGCGCTCATGGTCTTTTAAAGCCGTTGCCTAAAGTGTTTAACTTGTCCCTGGAGTTAGGCTCCTTTCCAAAAATTTGGAAAGAGTCATTTATTATTCCTCTCCATAAAAAAGGAAACAAATCTAATGTTTAAAATTATAGGGGTATCTCCAAGTTGTCTGCTATTCCTAAGATTTTTGAACAATTAATAGCCTCCCATCTTCAACACCTTTGCAAATCTATTATTTCACCGTGCCAGCACGGATTTATGAAACAAAGATCTACTACCACTAACTTGTTAGAATTTACGTCGTTTGTTATCAAGGGTTTTCAGGACAATTTGCAGACTGATGTTATTTATACTGATTTTAGTAAGGCTTTCGACTCTGTAGATCATCATCTCCTAATACATAAGATAGGACTCTTGGGCAAATATTCTAGTTATTTGGATTAAAGACGACCTTACTCCTAGAACTCAGAGGGTTTTATTTAAAGACGGTTCAGGTCACTTCAGGCGTTCCACAGGGTAGTCATCTTGATCCTTTATTATTTTTGTTGTTTATAAACGATATTTCATCAGTTATAAAGTTCTCTCGGGTTTTGATGTACGCTTATGGATGATGTAAAATTATGCACGTCGGCTGCAACTCCCCTAGCTGCTCAACAGCTTCAAAGAGATTTAGACAACTTTCAAATGTGGTGTGCAGTAAATTTTTTAAATCTTAATTGCAGTAAATGTAAAGTAATGTCATTTTTTAGATGTTTGCTCTTTTTAATATTTATTTTCTCGACAGCAAACCACTAGACAGAATTGAATGGGTTGACGGCTTAAGTTTGACAAGCATATTTTTTTTTTTAATTTCTAATCGAGCATCTGGTGTCTTGGGCGTAATTAAGCGCTGGTCGAAGGAGTTCAACGATCCCAACCTAACAAAATCTCTGTATACTTCTCTTTTAAGACCGATTCTGGAATATGGATCTTGTATATGGTTTCCCAAATACGAAATTCCTCAGAATAAAATAGAATAGGTACAAAAATATTTTTTGCTTTTCGAACTTAGAGGTCTTAACTGGGACACCAACAATAATTTTCCATCTTACCGTAGTAGGCTTTTACTAATAGATCTTCCTTCTCTTAATGATTTAATTTTTTCACAAAATAATTAATGGTGAAATTGATTCTTCTGAATTAATTAACCAAATTAACTTTCCTATTAGATATACTAGAAATTTTCTTCAAACTTGTAATTCTAATTATGCTCTTCATAACCCTTTTCGTATTGTGTGTTCTTTTTATAACGATCTTTCCCACTTAATCACAGTGCCACTCCTAATTGCTCTATTAAAAAGTTAGTTGTGTGTCATTTGTCTGCATTTTCGCGATCATTGTAACCCTCGGTCGGATGGGCGGGAGGTGGGTCGCTTTGTGCGTGGTTCCACGAGTCAACAAGTCGGTGCTTGGTATCGTTGGGCAACTTGACTGTACTGTTCGTTAGTATATCTACGTCCAATAATAATAATATTGTGACGTAGGCACAGCGCAGACCTCCGCCACAATACATTACATCTAAAATATATATATACCTTTAACATAAAACACAGAATAGCATAATATTGTATTAGACTTAACATTAACATAAAACATAGATATAGCATGGTAAAGGGTAAAGGCAAAAAGTAAGCAAAGTATAAGAGCGGACAGACCAGCGTAAGAAGCGAAGATCTGACGCACGTTCGCGACCCACGATCAAGGTGTCACGTTCCACGAGAAGAAGAATAGCGCACTCAGGTCGAGCGCAAGATCGGAAAATTAGTCTACGGTTGGAGTTAAAGGCGTGCGGTTATGTCCCACGAGAGAAGGTCGGTAACTCGGGGTTTAACGGGATTTCGAGAGTAAACATCGATAAGAAGAGTTGATTTATATAAGCATTGTTAGATAAATGCGTGATTGCTGGGAAGAAGACATGTAGGCTTAAGTGATTGAATAAATAAAAGTGAAAGAATAATAAAAAAATATATCTATTCTAAAACTATGTCTGCTGTTTTACTAAGGCCTTACAGTTATACATACATACGAGTGCGCACATTCGCACAAATGTATGTAGGAACGCGTTCGGTACGTAAATCTGAAGTGTATGCGCGTGGAAAGTGAGTATATACGGATTCTAGCGCCCGTTTGTGACCGTTATTTGCCCGCCAATAATAGTCTGTGTTATTAGAGGTACCTGTGCAGAGGGCTACCCTGTATGCTTCCCTAGTATCCCAGTCATTCCGGCGGCGCGACCCCAACGTAACGCAACTTCGCAATACTTGCCTCCATTTCATGAAGCGTCGCTGATTGAATATAAATATTTCTTGTGACGTGGGCCCTGGACAAACTGAGATCTGTACCTCGGCAAAAATAACTACATTACAAGTGGCGCCCGAGAAGGAACGTAAACGCGTAAGAGGAATAATAAAGTTTGGAGCTTAAAATCCAAAAATAAAAGCATTACTGACAAGTTTTCGTAGAAAAATTATAAAAAAGCGTATAGTGTCTAAATCTTTTTTTTTTGTGCAATTGTCGCGGCTAAACGAAAGTGACGGTGAAAACGTACACACCGATTGAAGGAACGGGAATCGAACACCTGAGTAGTAGGTGAATGGGGGTTCTACCCCAAAGGGATGCCGACAATTTATGACCCCATTAAATTTAATGACCCTTTATCGCCCCCTTGTTTTTTGACCTTTTATCGCCCCCTTCAATATGATAATTTATAACCCTTTTTTTTCCCATGATCGTGCCCGCTTTAATTAGACTAGGGTGGAGAACAAAGGATTAACATTCCTAGGCCACCACTTTTCCAGCAGCATCTTGAGAAGCAGTGATCATAGGATTTGGAGTCAAGTGCGCACCTGTTAAACCTGCGTTGCATTATACAGCTGCAAGCAGGTGATCAGAGGAACAGATTTGGCTATTTACCTAACTAGTGTTAGAGTCAATTGTGCGCCTCTTTGACGTGCGTGGAATTGTAAACCTGTTTATGGTCATGAGGTGCAGTGTGCACAGGAAGAAAGGATAGATAAGAGAGAGTCGAGAGGGCGCCTGTTTGACGTGCGTTGCATTGTTAACCTGAAAGCAAGCAATCATGAATGAATGTTTATGGTCATGAGTAGAAGTGATCAAAGGATCTGGAATCGAGAGGGCGCCTCTTTGACGTGCGTGGCATTATAAACCTGCAACACACGTCAAAAAATGAATGTTTATGATCATGAGTAGCAATGTGAAACGGAAGAAAGGATAGATAAGAGAGAGTCAAGTGTGCGCCTGTTTGACGTGCGCTGCATTTTTATGGTGAACAGCAACAACAACAACAACAAGAACATACAGATTCGTGGGGTTCTGTGAACAAGGGATGCAAATTTCGCTACGCAGCAGTAGCAGCAGCGGCAGGATCAATACGTTGATCTTTATGACTGTGTGAATGAGAAGATCAGTTTTAGCTATTTAACCATTTACTACTAGAGTCAAGTGTGCTTCAGTTTTAAATACGTTGCTCTGCACACGTGCATTGTAATTGTCAACAACATCAACTACAACCTTCGTGGGGGCGTTATGTGTGCAAGGATGGGAATTTTCTTTTGCAGAGGCAGCAGCAGCAAGATCAACACATTGTTTTTAAACAAGAGTATTGATACTTGTACATTTAGATTATAAAGAGTTAGAGGGAGAAGGTGTAAGAGGGGGAGTGTTAGAGGGAGAAGGTGTCAGAGGGGGAAAGGATAGAGGGGGAAAGTGTTAGAGGGGGAAGGTGTTAGAGGAGGAAAGAGTTAGAGGGGGATAGTGTTAGAAGGATACTGTGTGCAAGAAAGTGTTAGAGGGGGGAAGACTTAGAGACAAGTTTGTGCATGCTTGATTGTGCTTTTTTGAAGTACGCTGGTCAAAGAGCAGTACATTCGTAGGCCGCATTGTTATGATCAAAAGCAACACCAACAGCAACAACAACTACAACCTTCGTGGGGCTCTTTGAACAAGGGATGGAACTTTTCTTACGCAGCAGCAGCAGCAGCAATGTCAATACGTTGAGTTTTATGATTGTGATAATGACAGGATCAGTTTTTGCTATTTAACCAATTAGTGTTAGAGTCAAGTATGCTACTGTTTTAAATACATTGCTCTGCACACGTACATTGTTATTGTCAACAGCAACAACAACATACTATGGGTGCAAGGATGGGAATTTTCTTTCGCAGCAGCAGCAGCAGCAAGATCAACACATTGTTTTTAAACAAGAGTATTGATACTTGTTCATATAGATTATAAAGAGTTAGAGGGAGAAGGTGTAAGAGGGGGAGTGTTAGAGGGAGAAGGTGTAAGAGGGGGAAAGGATAGAGTGGGAAAGTGTTAGAGGGAGAAAGTGTTAGATACGAATAAGTAGATAAGAGAAAGTCGAGAGGGCGGCTGTTTGACGTGCGTTGCCTTGCACACCTGCAGGCAAAACATAAACAATGAATATATGTGAAAACCTGTTATCAAAGAATAAAAGGATTGAGACAAGATTGTGATTGTTTGAATTACGCTAGTCAAAGGGCAGTACATTCGTAGGCCGCATTGTTATGATCAAAAGCAACACCAACAACAACAACAACATTCGTGAGTGTTATGTAAGCAAGGGATGGGAATTTTTTCGCAGCAGCAGCAGCAAGATCAACACAAGAGTATTGAGACTTGCAGATTTAGTTTGAATATTATAGGGGAAGTTGTAAGAGGAGGAAAGTGTTAGAGGGAGAAAGAGAGAGTTAGTATTAGAGAGAGTAGGTGTTAGAGGGGGAAAGTGTTATAGGGGAAAGTGATCCTGCTTGTATTATTATATTAAAACACGCTCCCTTATGCGATTCTACACACGAGCGTCTATGAAATGCAGGTGGTATCTTAATTGATTGTCCCTCCTTCTAACGCACACCCAACTTATTCGCTACTTACGTTTCTAACCTTTATTTGCATATATCTGTTTTGATTATTGCACTGACTTCTGTTACTTTTAAAGAGCTAATTAGTATAACTTTTTAATAAACCAATGAACATTTTTTAAGTTGGTGTACTTTGTTAAGAAACTATCAAATTATGTTTTTCTTATGGGTATGTTTTAATGTTATTTCATGTATATATATATTTTTTTTTTTTTATAGATTTTTGTAGTATGTTAAATTTAAGATTTATATTAAGTTTGTTCCGTTGAGGGATTTATCAAACACAAGCACCGAACATTAAGATTAATGACAAGCCGGTAAAACACCCAAGTCATACTCCATGATTTTGTTTCGGCTTTATAAAAAGCTTTTTTAAGTCAATATTATAAGCCTTAGTTCTAGTACTCACTTGAAAGCTTAACGAAGTTCGTTTAGCTGGTATAATAAATCATGTTTTAACAAACTAATTTTGATCTTAATATTTATACTTCATCGTTTATTGAGATTATTGTTATTATTATTTTTTTAATCCCCATATATTGGATTCCGTTCTATCTCAGTAATAATTTATTTTGCTTATACATTCTTTAAATTCCTTAAGGTAATCTTTTAGGCCTATCAAATTCTCATTTCCTTAATTTTCCCTCTACTCTCTTTAAGATTTTCAACAAATGACACTTTTCATATTTAAGACATCCGTCAAACTATTTCTTATACTCAACTAAAATTATTTCATCAAACTCACATATCAAATCAATTTATAGAATAAAGAAAATGAAAACAGTAAGATTTTCTTAGCAGCTTGATTTTTTTTTATAAACGGGGTTTACCAACTCTTTCTCAGTATGCTACCTACAATAAAAATGTATAAAGAATGTGTTTTGAACTCATTTACTGACTTCAAAAATTCTTCTATTGACGTTGTATGATACCCTATCTTAATTTGTGTTATATTTAATCGTTTTCTTCAACTTAGTATTCTACAGATTTTTAAACATTTTATGTTATGTAGTTAGCTATTTTGACTAGGCTTTACGCTTAAAACGAGATAGATTGTATTATTGTCCTTAACAAGTTAACTTAATTTTAACAGGGAAATCGATCGGACATTGATTTTTCACTTAATAATTGATTGCTTTAATATATTTTAACTGTCAACCTATGTACATTTCTACTTATTTAGTGATTATGTTAGATTTTTATATTTCCAAACTCATTGCTTGAACTTACAAAATTTCGTTACTAATTTCTTATAATTGATGGATGGTAATATTTTATTTCATTATTCTCCCCATTTTTCTTGCATTTAATAAGGAAGTGCATTGAACTAGCTTATCAGCTCGAGATATGAGTCTTACACTGTTTCGAAAAGTATGAATACGTTAAATGTTTTAATTTAAGGGTTAAGTATCTATTAAATGCCATGTTATTAGGGCGTATTTATTCATATAATTATTATAATTATTTCTTAAGGAGACTTATTTTCTTTAGTGCTCAAAACTTATTGTCGCTAAAGGATTTATTTTTTCATGATCTGAGTTATTTATTTAATTCGTGAAACCATTGTATTGTGTTTTATTATTCTTGAACCTTTGCATTAGTATTGAATTTGGATGGCAAAATACGGTTGTGATGTACTAAAGCTCGAGATGACTTGAGAGTCGGTATTTTGCAAAACGGGCGGTAGAGTACTTAAAATTTTTAATTGAAGTGTGTTTTTAAAATAATGTACTTTAACTATCACCAGATTGGTTTATACCCACTAAATATTGGTATTTTCGATTTTTTCTTCCTTTGTATTAGTCGTTTTATACACCCTAGCTCTTGATCCTGTTTTTGATTTAAGATTAGGGTTTGATTTTATTGTATACTGTTTGTGGAGGATGCTCCAAATAATAAGATTTGGTTTAATAATTGTATGGTAAGATTTATTTTTCTTTTTTTTTTTGTTGGTAAAGCACTAGTTGTGTGTATGTTAAACTAATAAAAAGAGCGCAAGCAAGTCATTTACAATAATTTTCACTAACTTAGCATTCATGGTCTTAAGACCGTTTAGACTTCATCGTAAGTAGTTTTGCTAGACTATATTCTATTATGATTCTTGTGGGTTATAATTCGTACATTGAAAGAGCGAGATAAAGCTGTTCTTGTTTAGGTCCACAATCTATTTTCTTGGTCCATTTTCCTTTACATATAATACGGCAGGGAGTAAGATTTAAAAGTAGTATGTCATTCCGTTCTAATAATATTTGTATATTGTTTTTATTATTTTTCTATTTAATTTTTATTTTATTCTTTTATGTTATTTGTCTTTATAAATTTAAGGGTTTTGCCTCTCAATTTTTGAACCGAGTCATATGGGGTGTTCAACAGCTCGTTTCATCGTTTCACGTTTCAAAGTTGAAACGTCTCGCAACAACAACATACATAGAAAATTTCTTGAAACGTTGAAACACCCCAGCCTATGTATACAAAAAGTGTTTCAAGTTTGAACAAAGTAAAGATGGGAAGAGCACGATATTTATTCGATATTTGCTATCGATGGTCAGTACTTTTTAGTATATTTGGTGTATTTTTGTGAAAAAAAATATGAAGAGCACATATGATAAATGGCCGCCAAATGTTAAAAGCATGTAATTGAGCAACTAATTCAAACAACGAGCTCTTCTCACCTTTAATATCCTCTATTTATCTAATAACTTGCTTTGCTAAAGCATCGCATAGCATATCTTTAGCACTTTTAAATGGCATTTTTTACAAATAAAGTATAGCCGCAGTAAACAGCAACAGTGACAAAAATTGAAGAATAAGAAATGTAAACAAACAACAGCTGACTGCACAAACATGAAACGCATTGACACCCAAAATGCCGTTCACGAGTTAATCGTTTCAACTTTGAAACATGAAACGATGAAACGGAGCTGTTGAACACCCCAATAGTATTTTTTTTTTTTTTTTTCTGGGCTGCATAAACGAAAGCATGCTTGATCCCAGATGTGTTTATTCTTAATAAATATTTAGATCAACACCGTAGGCTTTCAAGTACAATATTTTATCAGCTTTTAGGTATTGAGATTAAATTTTGCTCAGAATCTATTCGCTAACTTAAACACATGAGTGTTACAACTTTCACACTTAAGAGGCATCAGGTCTTTTCGTTTCAAAGTGTTTACTATTTGACGCTTTTAAGAACATTTGCTTGCCTGAGCTAGGTAGGTAATACATTTAAAACAATTAGTGGAAAGACGGAACTGTCTTATAGAATTTCTTCAACATTATTAGTTGGTTCTTTCCGTTTCGCATTTTATCACGCACTTTGAGATTATTATATTACTTAATGGAATGTGCTCTATGTTCCTAATTGTTTGCTGATTATTGTTGTTAATTATTATTTTGTTTATTTATTTCTTTTGCATCTCATATAGTATTTTTCCCTTATGTTTCTTTTTTATTGCGCTCCACTTCTATACTTACTTTAATAATTTTCGATGTTTCCTACAATTTATATTCAATCGCCCTTTATTTGACAAAAACTGGGCTGTTAAAAACGGAAGCCAATTAATCTATCAAATTGATGGAAGGGAATAGTTTTGATTATTTTTCATTTAAAAATAAAAATAGGCTGTTATACGGGTACACAAAATATTTACTTATATTAAATTAAAAGTACTGTCACTGTTTACGGCAGCCTGGCATCCTAAAGAGACTCAATCGCTCACCATCATCACTTGACACCCCACCCACCCATACGACGAAGCGATCCTCACCTGGACCATCACTCGTACACACATAATTAACTTTTACCTAGATAATGTACGGTTTGCATGTAGGCGCCTTATTTTAACAGTATTTCATTGTTCTACTCTGTACCGATTTTGGATCCCCTGATTTATATTATTTCCAGCTACTTTCCAAGGCTCACACCTTTAACTTTTAACACACCAGCCCACAAAACATATAATTTGGATATAAAAACATTAGACAACGACTATCAAGCACCAAGAGCTATTAAACAAATTTATAAAGTATTCGGAGGAAATTTGATCGAACAATGTAACACCCAAAATATTTATTATGGTTTACATTAAATCGTGAAGTCATAGTCGAGTCTACTACGTACTTCACATTTTTCCATGAGTTGTTCCCATCTAAAACCCCTATCAATTTATCCGTTTTTTCTTATTATTATTTTTTCAACCAAGTAAGTGCGTACCTGTTTTTTCAATTTTATCTCTCTAGAAAATGTCTGCAAGTTCGGTAGCCTCACAGTCAGTCAATATGTTTGTTATAGGGATTTTGTATTGTACTTCTATTATTGTACATTTTAAGTTTTCCGGTTTGGTGAGTAGCTCTTCTCATTGAGTATTATGTTTGCTTATACACACATAATCATTTACTTAGATTTTTATCTGACTAATAAAAATGTCTTAAAATCTTTTAAAAATTTAGGGATTTACTTTTATGTATGGAATTATAGCTGTCCTATTATATCGCTGATTGTTCTAACTAAATTGATTGAACACTACCTCCATAAACGTATCTTTGATTGAGTTTTCGATAATAACTTCTTATTAATTTTTTTAGATCGTACCCGAGTCACGTAAATATTGCAGGGTACGTAAAAATTAGCACGCAAACAAGATTTAAGATTTTCAACAAATGACACTTTTCATATTTAAGATATCCGTCAAACTATTTATTATACTCAACTAAAATTATTTCATCAAACTCACATATCAAATCAATTTCTAAAATAAAGAAAATGAAAACAGTAAGATTTTCTTAGCAGCTTGATTTTTTTTTTTATAAACGGGGTTTACCAACTCTTTCTCAGTATGCTACCTACGATAAAAATGTATAAAGAATGTGTTTTGAACTCATTTACTGACTTCAAAAATTCTTCTATTGACGTTGTATGATACCCTATCTTAATTTGTGTTATATTTAATCGCTTTCTTCAACTTAGTATTCTACAGATTTTTAAACATTTTATGTTATGTAGTTAGCTATTTTGACTAGGCTTTACGCTTAAAACGAAATAGATTGTATTATTGTCCTTAACAAGTTAACTTAATTTTAACAGGGAAATCGATCATACATTGATTTTTCACTTAATAATTGATTGCTTTAATATATTTTAGCTGTCAACCTATGTACATCTATACTTTTTTAGTGATTATGTTCCTGGTCTAATGAACTTGTGGGATAGTTCAGAGGGGGCTAAGCTGAGGCCACCAGGCGGGTCGCGGGTTGCGGATAGCGAACGGCCTCTTTATGAGGTTAGCTGCGAATAAGCGAGAATCCTTGCAAATAAGCAGTCCCGGACAAAAAGCGGGTACGGTACCGTTCACCGTATCGACAAGACGCTTGTGTCGCCGTCTTCAAAGCATAGCCTCACACACTCCCAACTCCCTCACACGTACCCCTCTTCATCCCTCCCCCAATATCTCACTCCGGGCTGGACTAAGGTGTCATTCGAACCGTGCCGAAAGTCAACCTGGCCGGGGGCCCGGATTAAAAACTAGCCCAGTCGCTAACGGTGAGCTCAGGCAGATGGCGACCGCCTGTTCTAATTAGCCTTACCCGGGTACTGCGGATCTCTGCCCGGGTGGACCCCATATTTCTCCGCAACTCGTGGGAAAAAATGGGAGATTGTAAAAATAATAAAAAGTATTTAGGAGTGCAACAGGATACCCCTGCTGCCAGTGTCGCGAGACACTTTGAGGACCGCCTCCTTGACGGGGAGCGGCCCTCCAATGTGGGACCAGCCGCACGGCGCCCTAACCAGGCGCAGCAAACGAGAAGGCCGCATGCGGCAATAGAAACAGCGTGCGCACCTACGACGAGGGAAGCCCCACGTCACCGTGTCGCCCCAGCTGCAGGAGGAGGAAGCAAGGCTGGACCATCCCAGTCGATGCGACCGAGGCTTAGCGCTGTTAGGCGACATGGCGTGCAGCACCAGCAGCCAAAACGCGGCTGCCAAAATTGGGAAAGCCGGGCGGTTTGGATGACCCAAACCGAAAAGCGTTGAACGGCTCAAAGACCAAATGGTACCTCAGGTACCTTCAGCAGGGACTACCCCCTGCTGAGGCACTGCGCATGGCAACGGCTGGAAGAGACTCGGTGAGCCAGGTACGGGGACCAGCCCCCAAACGCCTAGGCAGTAATTTGACGCCACCCACTGCCACCCCCAAGAGGGCGTGCCCAGAGGAGCGTCCCAGCACGTCGGCATCCGCCGTAGCAACAGCAGTGAGGTCTTCCCCTCCATTGTCCACCGAGACTCGCATATGCAGCGATTGCAAAAAAAGTCAAGGTGGCCGTGTTACCTGTGGAATACCCGCAGGTAATGCTCAGCCATGGGGACTTGTCCGCATTGGAGGAGGCCATCATGGATGAGGTTATCCTCACAGGATGGGACACCGCGGTCGCGTTCGTGGGCATTCATTTCCGGGTTGGCTACCTGGTCATTGAATGTTCCGACGATCACTCAGCGGAGTGGCTGAGGACCGTGGCGCCAAGACTGCAGTCGTGTAAAGGGGCTCCACTGCACTGCAAGGTGGGTGATGATATTCCATCACCCCACAACATCACCATCTTCTGCCCAAGAAGCGCGGATCGGTCAACCGAATCCTTGTTGGTTCTGCTGAGGAACCAGAACAAGATCGAGACCGACTCGTGGAAGGTGTTGTCTAGGAGGACGGAAGGCGGAGGTGTGCTATTGGTGATAGGCATCGATGAGGCATCCAAGGACGCGATAGTAGCGAGAGGCCATCAGGTTTCATTCCGCTACGGGACCATCCTCGTTAGCGGTCTGAAGAAGAATAGTGTTGGCGCAAGGACTACCCCTGCCCAGACGACAGTCCTGGGAGCTGCAGGCTCGGCCCCCACACCTCCCTCCGCCACTGTTCCGAGTGCTCATCTGGCAGGTGTCTCTGATTTATCAGAGGATCTGGCCGAGGATGAGGACCTGGCGGAGATGACGCTCGGTCCAGCAGAGCTGGAAGGGATGGATGATGAGGTGCCGATGTCCTCGCAAGAGCTCGCTGAGGAGCTTGAAACGGCAGAAGCTGACGTCACCATGACGGTCAGCGGTGATGTGGGCAGCTCCCAACCTACATCACCAGGAGCTAGAGAGGCGGATGAGTGATGGTGACATCAAACGTCACCGTCACTGGGCTAGCCCAGATAAACCTCCATCGGGCTAAGGCAGCCTCTGCTGTCTTGGCCAAGATGTTTATCACCCAACATCTTGGGCTAGCCCTGGTACAGGAGCCATGGATAAACAATGGTATAAAAGGCCTGTACACCGCCGACTCAAAGGTAATCTGGGATCAAAGAGATCCTAAAGCATGCATTATGGTAAGGAAATGTATTAATTTTACTATTCTTTCAGAATTCCTCACTAGGGACTGCGTACCTATTGCCGTAAGGGCAATTGGAAACGCCCCCCCTATTGTGGTGGCATCTGCCTATTTTGCCGGTGATGTGGACTGCCCGCCACCGGAAATGGAAAAACTGATGGACCACTGCAGGAGAGAGAAGCTGCCGGTTATAATCGGCTTCGATGCCAATGCGCACCACTCCATATGGAGCAGCACGGACATCAACAAAAGGGGTGAGTGTCTTACCAACTTTATATTCAAGTATAACTTAGAAATTGGTAATGTCGGATCGACACCGACATTTGTAACTAGAGTTAGAGAAGAGGTATTAGACATTACTCTGATTAGTCGGTCTCTTAGGCCATATTTCAGAGAATGGCATGTCTCTTTAGAAGAATCCATGTCCGATCACAGGATTATCCTTTTCAAACTTAAGGTTAATACGGATAGTAGTATACCAACTCGTAACCCCAGGAAAACGAACTGGGAAAAATTTAGGTCTACCCTAGAACTTAACCTAGCCACTGAAAACTCTGGAATACCCAGATGCACGAGTGAGCTAGAAAGAGGTGTTAGAAATCTAAATAGTAGCATTAAAAATGCATATGAAGAAAGCTGCCCAATAGGGAAAACGCGTAAAGAAAAAGATGCCCCATGGTGGAATGACGGTCTTGAGAGACTGCGTATCACCACACGTAACCTCTTCAATAAAGCTAAGAGAGACGGGTCATGGGATACATACCGCGAAAGCCTCACCTCCTACAGCAAGGAGATTAGGAAGGCCAAGCGCAGGAACTATAAGGACTTCTGCGAAAGCATAACAAGCACGAGTGAAGGTGCCCGGCTCCATAGAGCATTATCAAAGCGGGCGCCGGAGGCTAATTTAGCCCTGAAGCGTAAAGATAATACATTTACGAGCACCAATATGCAAAGGTTAGAGCTTCTGTTTGAGACGCACTTCCCAGGAAGTATCCCCTGGCAACCGTGCGAATCGCTTGAAACAGGAGGTCAACACAGACCAACGGCCATTGACTGGGCATGTGCCAAGTCGGTGGTCACAGTGGAGAAAATAAAATGGGCAATTGGAACCTTCCAGCCTTACAAATCTCCTGGTCTAGATTGCATATCACCGGTATTCCTTCAGCAGGAACAGGGAATAACCCTTCCCACTCTACGGAAAATCCTGGTCAGTAGCCTAGCACTTGGTCATATACCAAGCACTTGGAGTAGAGCTAGGGTGGTCTTCATCCCCAAAGTAGGGAAGACAGATACCACCAACCCAAAGTCCTTCAGACCCATCAGCTTAACATCGTTTTTGTTGAAAACGTTGGAAAAGCTGGTGGATTGTAATATAAGGAGTACTCTGCTCACACAGAGTCCACTGCAGGCAACGCAGCACGCATACAGAACAGGCAGGTCTACGGACACTGCCCTGTATGAGCTGAACAAAGAAGTAGCAGTTTGTGCATTTTTAGACATTGAAGGTGCTTTCGACAACACATCACATGATGCTGTCAAAGCTACCTTGAATAGAAGAGGGCTGGATAGTACAACTAGTAGATGGATTTCATCCCTATTATGGTCCAGACAGGCTACGGCATCTATACAAGATAGTACCGTAACAGTAACAACCACAAGGGGCTGTCCTCAAGGGAGGGTTTTATCACCCCTTTTATGGAGTATACTAGTAGACGAACTGTTAAGTAGACTTGCGAACAGGGGTATTCAATGTCAAGGCTATGCAGATGACATTGTGATAATAGCTCGGGGCAAGTATGAAGAAACTCTTTGTGATAATGTTCAACTGGGACTTAGGATTACGCATAATTGGTGTAGAGAGGTTGGTCTCAACTTAAACCCTACTAAAACAATCATCGTTCCTTTCACCAGAAGATACAAGCTACAAAGGATGAGGGAGATTAGGCTCGCGGGGAGTCCAATAGAAACAAGCAAGGAAGTTAAGTACCTTGGGGTCACTTTTGACAGTAAATTAAACTTTGGCACCCATGTTCAGAATACGATCGCAAAGTGCTGCAGAGCGCTGTATACGTGTCGTAGCATAGCCGGGGAGTCATGGGGAACATCACCAAAGATAATAAGATGGCTATACCTTATGGTAGTAAGGCCCATGCTCACGTATGGAGTGATTGCATGGGGAGATAAGGCACAGCAAATCACTGTGCAGAAGCAGTTTCAAAAGCTACAAAGAATGGCATGTGTAGGAATCACGGGAGCGATGAGGACCTATCCCACATCAGCGCTTGAGGTTCTATTAGAGATAACGCCACTCCATCACACAATTAGGCTGCAACAAAAGGCAACCCTCTTAAGAATGTCCGTTGAAGGAGTTGGGAGAGGACACATTCTTAGTCGAGTAGAGGCAGATATGCTATCGGGTGAACTTCCCCTACTGGCACAGCCAAGGGACAAAATGAAAGTCGAACACATGTTCGGCCAAAAGTTTCAAGTTCACCTCTGTAATAAAAAGGAGTGGACATCTCTGGAAGAGGTCCACAACATGAAGCCACACACCATAAAATGGTACACCGATGGATCCCTAACGCAACAAGGCTCCGGTCTTGGTGTGGTAGGCCCTCGGCTAATGTACCATAAGCCCCTAGGTATGCACTCCAGCATATTCCAAGCTGAGGTATGTGCAATCGGGAGGTGTGTGGACTTTAATCTAAAGCGTAACTATCGGAATAGGGATATAGCCATTCTATCCGATAGTCAAGCAGCAATAATGGCACTTAGTAAGACCGAAATCAGGTCAAAGGTAGTTCGTGAGGTACGAACCAAGCTAGACACTCTGGGATCACAAAATAGGCTTGCCCTAAGATGGGTCCCGGGACATGTCGAAATAGCGGGGAACGAAGAGGCAGACAAGCAAGCAAGACTGGAGGCAGCGACACCCCTAATAGGACCCGAGCCGTACTGTGGTATAGGAAGAAGCACAATACGGGAAGAACTTAGGAATGAAGAGAGACTTCTGCGAAGAACGTGCTGGGCAAGGACACCAGGACTCAGACAAGCAAAGATTCTCTTGGGTAGCTATAACCTTAAACGGTTTAAGCAAGTAATATCAATGGGTAAAAATAGACTCAGGATGCTCACCGGTCTCTTGACAGGACATTGTAGACTACGAGGTCACTTGGCAAAGCTAGGTATAGTCAGCAGCGAGATTTGCAGATTCTGCGAAATGGAAGGAGAATCCTCCTTGCACATTATAGCAGAATGCGTAGCCTTAGCAAGGAAAAGAAGTAGTTTTCTAGGAAAACATATTGTAGAATTTAGCGATTTAGAAACCATCGACCCAACAAAGGTACTTGCTTTTATGCAACACCTGGGCCTGATGGAAGAGCTATAGGCCAAGAAGGGGGCACAATAGATCTATTTGGTCGCAGTGTATTTACCCCCAATATAATAATAATAATAATAGTGATTATGTTAGATTTTTATATTTCCAAACTCATTGCTTGAACTTACAAAATTTCGTTACTAATTTCTTATAATTGATGGATGGTAATATTTTATTTCATTATTCTCCCCCTTTTTTCTTGCATTCTATAAGGAAGTGCATTGAACTAGCTTATCAGTTCGAGGTATGAGTCTTACACTGTTTCGAAAAGTATGAATACGTTAAGTGTTTTAATTTAAGGGTTAAGTACCTATTAGATGGCATGTTATTAGGGCGTATTTATTCATATAATTATTATAATTATTTCTTAAGGAGACTTATTTTCTTTAGTGCTCAAAACTTATTGTCGCTAAAGGATTTATTTTTTCATGATCTGAGTTATTTATTTAATTCGTGAAACCATTGTATTGTGTTTTATTATTCTTGAACCTTTGCATTAATCTTGAATTTGGATGGCAACATACGGTTGTGATGTACTAAAGCTCGAGATGACTTGAAAGTCGGTATTTGCAAAACGGGCGGTAGAGTACTTAAAATTTTTAATTGTAGTGTGTTTTTAAAATAATGTACTTTAACTATCACCCACTAAATATTGGTATTTTCGGTTTTTTCTTCCTTTGTATTAGTCGTTTTATACACCCTAGCTCCTGATCCTGTTTTTGATTTTAGATAAGGGTTTGATTTTATTGTATACTGTTTGTGGAGGAGGCTCCAAATAATAAGATTTGGTTTAATAATTGTATGGTAAGAATTATTATACACTTAACCCATAAAATGGGTAAATAAGGGTATAATGGTTTTGTGCAAAAGTATGTAACAGGCAGAAGGAAGCATCTCCGACCCTATAAAGTATATATATTCTTGATCAGCATCAACAGCCGAGACGATATAGCCATGTCCGTCTGTCCGCCTGTCTGTCCGTCTGTCCGTCTGTCTGTCTGTATGAACGCGTGGATCTCAAAGACTACAAGAGCCGAGCGTCTATGAAATGCAGGTGGTATGTTTATTGATTGTCCCTTATTCGCTACTTACGTTTCTAACCTTTATTTGCATATATCTGTTTTGATTATTGCACTGACTTCTGTTACTTTTATAGAGCTTATTAGTATAACTTTTTAATAAACCAATGAACATTTTTTAAGTTGGTGTACTTTTTTAAGAAACTATCAAATTATGTTTTTCTTATGGGTATGTTTTAATTTTATTTCATATATATATATATTTTTATTTTTATTTTTATAGATTTTTGTAGGATGTTAAATTTAAGATTTATATTAAGTTTGTTCCGTTGAGGGATTTAGCAAACACAAACATCGAACATTAAGATTAATGACAAGCCGGTAAAACACACAAGTCATACTTTATGATTTTGTTTCGGCTTTATAAAAAGCTTTTTTAAGTCAATATTATAAGCCTTAGTTCTAGTACTCACTTGAAAGCTTAACGAAGTTCGTGTAGCTGGTATAATAAATCATGTTTAAACAAGCTAATTTTGATCTTAATATTTATACTTCATCGTTGTTTGAGATTATTGTTATTATTATTTTTTTAATCCCCATATATTGGATTTCGTTCTATCTCAGTAATAATTTATTTTGCTTATACATTCTTTAAATTCCTTAAGGTAATCTTTTAGGATTATCAAATAATCTTTTCCTTAACTTTCCCTCTGCTCGCTTTAAGATTTTCATCAAATGACACTTTTCCTTAACTTTCCCTCTGCTCGCTTTAAGATTTTCATCAAATGACACTTTTCATATTTAAGATATCCGTCAAACTATTTCTTATACTCAACTAAAATTATTTCATCAAACTCACATATCAAATCAATTTCTAAAATAAAGAAAATGAAAACAGTAAGATGTTCTTAGCAGCTTGATTTTTTTTTTTTTTATAAACGGGGTTTACCAACTCTTTCTCAGTATGCTACCTACGATAAAAATGTATAAAGAATGTGTTTTGAACTCATTTACTGACTTCAAAAATTCTTCTATTGACGTTGTATGATACCCTATCTTAATTTGTGTTATATTTAATCGTTTTCTTCAACTTAGTATTCTACAGATTTTTAAACATTTTATGTTATGTAGTTAGCTATTTTGACTAGGCTTTACGCTTAAAACGAGATAGATTGTATTATTGTCCTTAACAAGTTAACTTAATTTTAACAGGGAAATCGATCGGACATTGATTTTTCACTTTATAATTGATTGCTTTAATATATTTCAACTGTCAACCTATGTACATTTCTACTTATTTAGTGATTATGTTAGATTTTTATATTTCCAAACTCATTGCTTGAACTTACAAAATTTCGTTACTAATTTCTTATAATTGATGGATGTTAATATTTTATTTCATTATTCTCCCCATTTTTTTTTTTATTTTTTTTTTTTTTTTTTTTTTTTTTTTTTTTGGCCGTCAGCCGATTGGAGCAACAAGGGGATAAAGCGTACTGACATCACACGTCCATGCATACTGAAAATTTGTGTGTACGTTGATGCCGTGCGCTCCGTCCTTGCGGCTCACAATTGGTAGTGCGACTATACTCTCCACGCGAGGGCGGCTGGAAGCAGATCCTTGGTACGGTCATGTCTCTGCCAAGGGTGCTGACCAATTGTAGTCGGGCGAGAGAAGAAAACTCTATAAAATTACCCCAATCCAAGGTGGAACAGCATTGTGCCGAGGGATTCGTGGCCGAGGGGGTGCTCGGTCTCTACTTTGCGAACTCTGGATACCTGCCGACCTCCAGTTTAAATTAGGCTTCCCGCGATACACGGGCTATGTCGCGGGTGACCGTCCTTCCCGTCTACTCGTGGGATTCATATATGAAATCTATAAATAAAAGCAAAGACACAGTGACCGGGACACTCTCAAACCCGGGAGGACAAGCCAATCCCTCTGTCGGTGGAAACACCCCCACGTCTGGTAAGCTAGCAGACGTCCACAAGCCCACCAGCGGCATAAGTGGAAAACGGTTAAGCCAGCCGTCATCCCACTTCGGTGGTCTGCCCAGCACCGCTCCTGGTGCAAGTGGTGTGCAACCAAAGGTTGCCAACTCGGCACCCAGGACGGTAGCGCCAACGGGCAACACCACAAAATCCGTTGCTCCTGAGGGAGTCAAAGCGTCCTTCCAGGACCGTAGGCGCGCAGCCGACATTCTCGGAAAAAGTCTGTCCGCTCAGCCCGCATCACCGGATGAGGTCCGACTAGTGGAGTGGGCCAGAAAAATCATCCCGAATTTCAAGCCAGCCCCCCAGCGTCCTCTGCCAAGTCCAAGCAGAAACGCCAGCGGTCCGTTGAGGATTCGGCCCCGCAAGCAAAGCGGATTAGACCTCCTCCACCTCGTCCGCAGCCGTTGACGAAATCTTTCGCCGAAGCCACAAGGGAGAAGATTGTCATTGGGGTCCTTGACAGGGGCCACAATGAGGGTCATATCCCCAGGAATCGGTGGGGGATTATCGAAAATGAGCTGCAGGACAGGTTCGTCGACCTCATGAAAAAATTCATGGGTCCCCCCCCCCCGTTGCTCTGATGCAGGCTGGCATCAGGGCAACATTAAAGCAATAGCTTGTGAGGATGAGCGATCTGCCGGGCTGTATAAGAAGGCGGTTGCAATGCTGGGAGAGATCTACCCTGGCGCGAAACTGGAGGCGGTGGACTGGAAGGATGTGCCCAGTAGACCTCGCGCCAGGGTATGGGTTTCTGCCAAGCCCGAGGACCCCGAAAAGGTCCTGAAAATCTTCCAGCTGAGCAATCCCACGCTTGACACAGCTGATTGGAGGGTCGCCAAAGTCGACGAGCCAGAAGGCAACTCGAGGCAGGTGATCCTCATAATCAACGAGAGATCGGCGGAGGCACTAGCGGGTTCGGATGGCGCGGCTTACTACGGCTTCAAAACCGTAGATATCCGCGTCTATAAAACCGACACCAACAAGCTCTCGGCAGCAGACGAGGAGCTCCCTGATAAACCGGTTGACACTACAGACAATTGTGTCAACCGGCCTGTAGCAGTGGGTACCACAGACAATGGTGCCCCCCGTCAAGACCCTGGTATGGAGTCGGCAGATGGGAAGGAGGCCGGCTACCACTCAGAGGGCTCTGAATTGGCCCATGACATGGCCAAGCTAGCGAGCTTCAGTGAAGAGTCCCTTGACTTGGATGACACGGACGAGGAAGCGAACAGGACAGTGGTGGAGTGTCGGCCTGAAGATGTCACTAACACTTCTTCAGATTAACCTCCACCACTGCAAAGCGGCGGCGGCCGCTCTGCTGCTCCGCATAAGCCAATGTGGAGCAGACGTTGTCCTCATCCAGGAACCTTGGGTCTGTGGTGGCAAGGTGACTGGACTGGGGACCAAAGACTATAAGCTAATAGTAGCCCAAAATAAAGGTAAAATTCGCACCTGCATTCTAGCAAAAAAACACCTAAATATATTTTTGCTCCCTAACTACAGCGATGGAGACAACACAGCTGTCTGCCTGGAGTTGAAGGCTGGGAATGTGAGAGTTTGCTCAACATACTTGGCCCATGACCACCAAGGGCCATTCCCACATCCACTCCTGCAAGGGTTGGTGACCGACAGCGAAACCACGCACACCGACCTCATAATTGGGTGTGACGCCAACGCCCATCATCATCAGTGGGGAAGCACTGACACAAATGAACGGGGTGAGTTGCTTTTTAACTACATTCTGTCCACTAACCTCATGATTTGTAATACGGGCAACGACCCAACCTTCATTACAAAGAACAGGGAAGAAGTACTAGATATTACGCTAGTCTCAACCTCCCTCTGTAGCAAACTAACAAGATGGAGAGTGCTAGACGAGCACTCCTTCTCAGACCATAGATATATCGAAATAGTCTTGTCGTTCGACGTACCCAAGCCCAAATGGCACCAGAATGTTAGACGTACAAACTGGTCCACTTTCAAAAATCACTTAAACACTCTCGTCCCTGAGTCCCCCCCACTGGGAAACCCCACTACTGAAACCACAGACCTACTTATAAAAAGCTTACGGAGGCATGCGAGTCCGCCCTAAACGAGTCGTGCCCCCGTAGCAAACCCAGAGGTAAGACTAAGCCACCATGGTGGTCTCCCCAACTGGGTGAGCTGCGTAAGACATCACGCAAGCTTTTTAATAAAGCTAGGTCTCTCGGAGATGACCAGTCATGGAGTCTCTACAAAACCAGCCTCGCCTCCTATAAGAAGGCACTCAGACAAGCTAAACGCTCCTCATGGCAGACATTCTGCTCTAATATCGAAAGTACCACAGAGGCCGCAAGGCTCAGAAAAGTTCTTTCTCAAACCACCCCATCGGTAGGTTTTCTCAAAAAACCAGATGGCTCATGGACTTGGTCCAGCTCTGAGTCCTTAGAACTCTTGATGGAAACTCATTTTCCGGGCTGCTCAGCAGTAGCAATCCCACAGACAAACACAGGGGTTCATATGGATAGACCTTCCACAAACTTCCTGACTAAAGAATTAATCTCATGGGCTATCAACAGCTTCATGCCCATCAAATCCCCAGGGCCAGACGGCATCTTTCCAGCCCAACTGCAGCATGCAGGTGAGACTGCCTTAAACTGGCTCCTACAAATTTTCACTGGAGTCTGGACGACTGGACTCATCCCAAAGCCCTGGCTTGAATCCAAAGTCGTCTTCATTCCAAAGGCGGGCAAAGCATCCCACACAACTCCCAAGGACTTTCGTCCAATAAGCCTAACATCCTTTCTACTCAAGACCTTTGAAAGGGTGCTGGGCCTTCACTTAAGGAATTCGATACCGACACATCAATTCTCCCGTGCGCAACATGCGTATCAAAAAGGCAAATCCACGGAAACAGCACTTCATGCTGTAATCTCCACAGTGGAAAAATCGCTTCACCAGAAGGATTATTCTCTAGTCGCCTTCCTTGACATAGAGGGTGCTTTCAACAACGTCAACCCAGAGGCAATCACAGAGGCGCTAACGGATCTGGGTGTCGGGCACCGTGCTGTGCATCTGATCGATCAACTGCTAAGATGCAGGATCGTCAGGTCAACTCTCGGTTCCACGACAATCTCCAGGTCCGTCTGCAGAGGCACCCCTCAAGGTGGAGTTCTCTCTCCTCTCCTTTGGAACGTGGCAGTAAATCCTCTGCTGCGCTCCATTGAGGGAGGTGGCTGCAGGGTGATTGCCTATGCGGATGATGTTGCGATTGTTTTCTCGGGAAAATTCCCCCAAACCCTGTGCGAACGCATGACCGTAGTGCTGCGCACTCTGTCCACTTGGGCAAAGAAAAACGGACTTGGACTGAACCCAGCGAAGACTGATCTTGTCCTCTTTACTAGGAAATATAAAATCCCGAATCTTAGGCCGCCCACCCTTGACGGGGTGGAACTAACCTTCAGCAAATCAGCCAAATACTTAGGGCTCACTTTAGACAGCAAAATGGACTGGAATCTTAACACCGAAGAGCGTGTTAGGAAAGCCCTAGTTGCTCTTTACACGTGCAGAAAGTCGATCGGACTGAAATGGGGCATGGCCCCCCACATAACTCTGTGGCTGTACACGGCCATCATTCGGCCAATCCTACTGTACGGAGTATCAGTATGGTGGCCAACACTCTCAAAGAAAAAGTCAGTTCGCTTGCTAGGCAAGGTGCAGCGCGCTGCAGGACTGACCGCCACTGGAGCCCTCAGAACAACCCCTAACGAGGCTCTCGATAATATACTGAATCTTTTGCCTATCGACCAGATGGGCAAACTATTAGCAACCCTCTCAGCACTTCGCATGAGGGAAACAAACCAGTGGACCGCACAGACACACGGTCACTCAAGTATTCTCAATGGAAACTCGCTTCTTCCCCCAGCAACTGACTACTGCTGCCCTCAGGAGTTTCTAAATACTTCTTTCCACTCAATTATCCCATCGAGGGAAGAGTGGAGAGAAGGGATACCAGGGCCGACAGACTCAATTAGAATTTTTACGGACGGTTCAAAGCTAGACAACCGGGTAGGGGGAGGTGTCTTCTGCGAAGAACTGTCCATAAATAATTCCTTTAATATACCTGACCATTGCAGTGTTTTCCAGGCAGAAATCACCGCTATACAAGAAGCGCTCAAATCCTTACAAGGAATTGAACGCTCTGCAGCCAAAATCTGCATCTTTTCTGATAGCCAAGCAGCTATCAAATCGCTCAACGCGATATCGTCGAACTCGATATCCGTCACAAACTGCCGCAAATCTCTGCAAGAGATGGCAGAGCAGTTCGATCTCTACCTCATATGGGTGCCCGGTCACAAAGGCATCGAGGGCAATTGTAGGGCGGATGAGCTGGCAAGACATGGTACTACCATGCCCCTCCTCTCGGATAAGGAGGGTTTGGGCATGCCCATGGCCAGCTGTAAACTTAAGATTCGCGAGCATTTCGAACGCGAAGCAAATAAAAGGTGGCAACACACCACCGGTAGATGCAATATAGCCAGACAGACATGGCCAACGCGCTGTAAAAAGCGCTCTTCAAGCCTAATCCACCTAAATAGATCAGGTTGTGCCTCCGTAGTGAGGGCTGTTACGGGGCACTGGCTAGTGGGATCTCATGCAGCGAGACTACTAGCCCCTTCTAACGATTTCTGCAGAAGCTGTCGGGACGAGGAAGAGGAGGAAACTGTTTCCCATCTTTTCTGCGACTGTCCTGCACTCTGCAAAAATAGAAATCGCTTTCTCGGTTCCTATTTCCTAACAGACCTCTCAGAGATAGCGAACACCACCCCCAAGAGTATTCTCTCCTTTATTCATGCTTCGGGCTGGAACCACGCCCTCTCAAATAGTATCACACACCCTGTTCTCGGGTAGACGGAGTTGTGGACGCAGTCCATCGCGGCATCACAATGGGCCAACAATTGGCCTAAGTGAGTGGAAGGGTCTCTCACCTGCCCACTACCGCTCTAACCTAACCTAACCTAACCTCCCCATTTTTCTTGCATTTAATAAGGAAGTGCATTGAACTAGCTTATCAGCTCGAGATATGAGTCTTACACTGTTTCGAAGAGTATGAATACCTTAAATGTTTTAATTTAAGGGTTAAGTATCTATTAGATGCCATGTTATTAGGGCGTATTTATTCATATAATTATTATAATTATTTCTTAAGGAGACTTAGAGTACTTAAAATTTTTAATTGTAGTGTGTTTTTAAAATAATGTACTTAAACTATCACCGGATTGGTTTATACCCACTAAATATTGGTATTTTCGGTTTTTTCTTCCTTTGTATTAGTCGTTTTATACACCCTAGCTCTTGATTCCGGTTTTTTGATTTTAGATCAGGGTTTGATTTTATTGTATACTGTTTGTGGAGGAGGCTCCAAATAATAAGATTTGGTTTAATAATTGTATAGTAAGATTTATTTTTCTTTTTTATGTTGGTAAAGCAATAGTTGTATGTTAAACTAATAAAAAGAGCGCAAGCAAGTCATTTAAAATAATTTTCACTAACTTAGACTCTTAAGACCGTTTAGACTTCAAGTAGTAAGTAGTAAGTAGTTTTGCTAGACTATATTCTATTATAATTCTTGTGGGCTATAATTCGTTCATTGAAAGAGCGAGATAAAGCTGTTCTTGTTTAGGTCCACAATCTATTTTCTTGGTCCATTTTCCTTTACATATAATACGGCAGGGAGTAAGATTTAAAAGTAGTATGTCATTCCATTCTAATAATATTTGTATATTGTTTTTATTATTTTGCTATTTAATTTTTATTTTATTCTGTTATGTTATTTGACTTTATATATTGCCTTTAAATTTAAGGGTTTTGCCTCTCAATTTTTGAACCGAGTCATGGTATTTTTTTTTTTTTTCTGTGCTGCATAAACGAAAGCATGCTTGATCCCAGATATGTTTATTCTTAATCAATATGTAGATCAACACCGTAGGCTTTCAAGCACTATATGTCTGTCTCTATATTTTATCAGCTTTTAGGTATTGAGATTAAATTTTGCTCAGAATCTTATCGCTGACTTAAACACATGAGTGTTACAACTTTCACACTTAAGGAGCGTCAGATCTTTTCGTTTCAAAGTGTTTACTATTTACTTTACTTTACTTTACTTCCACCGGACATGGAAACTGTACGAGATCAAGTATTTATGATGAGTTGAGGGTTTTTTAGCTTTTAAGAGTGCTTTCAATTTTTTTCACTTAAAGCCAACAAAAGTACTGACGCAATTCTGCTGCGTTTTGTACTATAACTTTAATTTAACATTTAAATGAAAGAACAAGTCCACAATCGTGGCGATTAAAAACCGGGACTTAAAAGTACGCTGTTGAACAGAGTAAAGTACTCCTTGCAAAGTGAGGCAGCGGTGGCCATCTGCCGTTTCCAGGACATTTTTATTAGTCAGATAAAAATCTAAGTAAATGATTATGTGTGTATAAACAAACATAATACTCAATTGAGAAGAGCTACTCACCAAACCGGAAAACTTAAAATGTACAATAATAGAAATACAATACAAAATCCCTATAACAAACATATTGACTGACTGTGAGGCTACCGAACTTACAGACATTTTCTAGAGAGATAAAATTGAAAAAACAGGTACGCACTTACTTGGTTGAAAAAATAATAAGAAAAAACGGATAAATTGATAGGCGTTTTAGATGGGAACAACTCATGGAAAAATGTGAAGTACGTAGTAGACTCGACTATGAGTTCACGATTTAATGTAAACCATAATAAATATTTTGGGTGTTACATTGTTCGATCAAATTTCCTCCGAATACTTTATAAATTTTTTTAATAGCTCTTGGTGCTTGATGTCGTTGTCTAATGTTTTTATATCCAAATTATATGTTTTGTGGGCTGGTGTTTTAAAAGTTAAAGGTGTGAGCCTTGGAAAGTAGCTGGAAATAATATAAATCAGGGGATCCAAAATTGGTACAGAGTAGAACAATGAAATACTATTCAAATAAGGCGCCTACATGCAAACCGTACATTATCTAGGTAAAAGTTAATTATGTGTGTACGATTGATGGTCCAGGTGTGGATCGCTTCGTCGTATGGGAGGGTGGGGTGTCAAGTGATGATGGTGAGCGATTGAGTCTTTTCAGGATGCCAGGCTGCCGTAAGCAGTGACAGTACTTTTAATTTAATATAAGTAAATATTTTGTGTACCCGTATAACAGCCTACTTTTATTTTTAAATGAAAAATAATCACAACTATTCCCTTCCATCAGTCTTATAGATTAATTGGCTTCCGTTTTTAACAGCCCAGTTTTTGTCAAATAAAGGGTGATTGAATATAAATTGTAGGAAACATCGAAAATTTTTAAAGTAAGTTTAGAAGTGGAGCGCAATAAAAAAGGAACATAAGGGAAAAATACTATATGAGATGCAAAAGAAATAAATAAACAAAATAATAATTAACAACAATAATCAGAAAACAATTAAGTTTATAATTAAGTAATATAATAATCTCAAAGTGCGTGATAAAATGCGAAACGGAAAGAATCAACTAATAATGTTGAAGAAATTCTATAAGACAGTTCCGTCTTTCCACTAATTGTTTTAACTGTATAACCTACCTAGCTCAGGAAAGCAAATGTTCTTAAAAGCGTCAAATAGTAAACACTTTGAAACGAAAAGATCTGACGCTCCTTAAGTGTGAAAGTTGTAACACTCATGTGTTTAAGTCAGCGATAAGATTCTGAGCAAAATTTAATCTCAATACCTAAAAGCTGATAAAATATAGAGACAGACATATAGTACTTGAAAGCCTACGGTGTTGATCTACATATTGATTAAGAATAAACATATCTGGGATCAAGCATGCTTTCGTTTATGCAGCACAGAAAAAAAAAAAAAATACCATGACTCGGTTCAAAAATTGAGAGGCAAAACCCTTAAATATAAAGTCAAATAACATAAAAGAATAAAATAAAAATTAAATAGCAAAATAATAAAAACAATATACAAATATTATTAGAATGGAATGACATACTACTTTTAAATCTTACTCCCTGCCGTATTATATGTAAAGGAAAATGGACCAAGAAAATAGATTGTGGACCTAAACAAGAACAGCTTTATCTCGCTCTTTTAATGAACGAATTATAACCCACAAGAATTATAATAGAATATAGTCTAGCAAAACTACTTACTACTTACTACTTGAAGTCTAAACGTTCTTAAGACCATGAATCCTAAGATAGTGAAAATTATTGTAAATGACTTACTTGCGCTCTTTTTATTAGTTTAACATACAACTATTGCTTTACCAACATAAAAAAGAAAAATAAATCTTACTATACAATTATTAAACCAAATCTTATTATTTGGAGCCTCCTCCACAAACAGTATACAATAAAATCAAACCCTAATCTAAAATCAAAAAACAGGATCAAGAGCTAGGGTGTATAAAACGACTAATACAAAGGAATAAAAAACCGAAAATACCAATATTTAGTGGGTATAAACCAATCCGGTGATAGATAAAGTACATTATTTTAAAAACACACTACAATTAAAAATTTTAAGTACTCTACCGCCCGTTTTGCAAAATACTGACTCTCAAGTCATCTCGAGCTTTAGTACTTCACAACCGTATTTTGCCATCCAAATTCAATACTAATGCAAAGGTTCAAGAATAATAAAACACAATACAATGGTTTCACGAATTAAATAAAAAGCTCAGATCATGAAAAAATAAATCCTTTAGCGACAATAAGTTTTGAGCACTAAAGAAAATAAGTCTCCTTAAGAAATAATTATAATAATTATATGTTTAAATACGCCCTAATAACATGGCATCTAATAGATACTTAACCCTTAAATTAAAACATTTAACGTATTCATACTTTTCGAAACAGTGTAAGACTCATATCTCGAGCTGATAAGCTAGTTCAATGCACTTCCTTATAGAATGCAAGAAAAAAGGGGGAGAATAATGAAATAAAATATTACCATCCATCAATTATAAGAAATTAGTAACGAAATTTTGTAAGTTCAAGCAATGAGTTTGGAAATATAAAAATCTAACATAATCACTAAAAAAGTAGAAATGTACATAGGTTGACAGTTGAAATATATTAAAGCAATCAATTATAAAGTGAAAAATCAATGTCCGATCGATTTCCCTGTTAAAATTAAGTTAACTTGTTAAGGACAATAATACAATCTATCTCGTTTTAAGCGTAAAGCCTAGTCAAAACATAAAATGATTAAAAATCTGTAGAATACTAAGTTGAAGAAAACGATTAAATATAACACAAATTAAGATAGGGTATCATACAACGTCAATAGAAGAATTTTTGAAGTCAGTAAATGAGTACAAAACACATTCTTTATACATTTTTATCGTAGGTAGCATACTGAGAAAGAGTTGGTAAAACCCGTTTATAAAAAAAAAAATCAAGCTGCTAAGAACATCTTACTGTTTTCATTTTCTTTATTTTAGAAATTGATTTGATATGTGAGTTTGATGAAATAATTTTAGTTGAGTATATGAAATAGTTTGACGGATATCTTAAATATGAAAAGTGTCATTTGATGAAAATCTTAAAGCGAGCAGAGGGAAAGTTAAGGAAAAATGTCATTTGATGAAAATCTTAAAGCGAGCAGAGGGAAAGTTAAGGAAAAGATTATTTGATAAGCCTAAAAGATTACCTTAAGGAATTTAAAGAATGTATAAGCAAAATAAATTATTACTGAGATAGAACGGAATCCAATATATGGGGATTAAAAAAATAATAATAACAATAATCTCAATAAACGATGAAGTATAAATATTAAGATCAAAATTAGCTTGTTAAAACATGATTTATTATACCAGCTAAACGAACTTCGTTAAGCTTTCAAGTGAGTACTAGAACTAAGGCTTATAATATTGACTTAAAAAAGCTTTTTATAAAGCCGAAACAAAATCATAAAGTATGACTTGTGTGTTTTACTGGCTTGTCATTAATCTTAATGTTCGGTGTTTGTGTTTGCTAAATCCCTCAACGGAACAAACTTAATATAAATCTTAAATTTAACATCCTACAAAAATCTATAAAAAATAAAAATAAAAATATATATATATATATGAAATAAAATTAAAACATACCCATAAGAAAAACATAATTTGATAGTTTCTTAACAAAGTACACCAACTTAAAAAATGTTCATTGGTTTACTAAAAAGTTATACTAATAAGGTCTTTAAAAGTAACAGAAGTCAGTGCAATAATCAAAACAGATATATGCAAATAAAGGTTAGAAACGTAAGTAGCGAATAAGGGACAATCAATAAACATACCACCTGCATTTCATAGACGCTCGTGTATAGAATCGCATAAGGGAGCGTGTTTTAATATAATAATACAAGCAGGATCACTTTCCCCTATAACACTTTCCCCCTCTAACACCTACTCTCTCTAATACTAACTCTCTCTTTCTCCCTCTAACACTTTCCTCCTCTTACAACTTCCCCCTATAATATATCAAACTAAATCTGCAAGTCTCAATACTCCTGTGTTGATCTTGTTGCTGCTGCTGCGAAAAAATTCCCATCCCTTGCTTACATAACACTCACGAATGTTGTTGTTGGTTTTGCTTTTGATCATAACAATGCGGCCTACGAATGTACTGCCCTTTGACTAGCGTGCTTCAAACAAGCACAATCTTGTCTCAATCCTTTTATTCTTTGATCACAGGTTTTCACAAACATTCATTGTTTATGTTTTGCCTGCAGGTGTGCAAGGCAACGCACGTCAAACAGCCGCCCTCTCGACTCTCTCTTATCTACTTATTCGTATCTAACACCTTATCCCTCTAACACTTTCCCCCTCTATCCTTTCCCCTCTTACACCTTCTCCCTCTAACACTCCCCCTCTCACACCTTCTCCTTCTAACTCTTTATAATCTAAATGTACAAGTATCAATACTCTTGTTTAAAAACAATGTGTTGATCTTGCTGCTGCTGCTGCTGCGAAAGAAAATTCCCATCCTTGCACACATAACCCCCCACGAAGGATGTTGTTGTTGCTGTTGACAATAACAATGTACGTGTGCAGAGCAATGTATTTAAAACAGTAGCATACTTGACTCTAACACTAATTGGTTGAATAGCAAAAACTGATCCTGTCATTATCACAATCATAAAACTCAACGTATTGACATTGCTGCTGCTGCTGCTGCGTAAGAAAAGTTACACTCCTTGTTCAAAGAGCCCCACGAAGGTTGTAGTTTTTGTTGCTGTTGGTGTTGCTTTTGATCATAACAATGTGGCCTACGAATGTACTGCCCTTTGACCAGCGTACTACATAAAAGCACAATCAAGCATGCACAAACTTGTCTCTAAGTCTTCCACCCTCTAACACTTTCTTGCACACAGTATCCTTCTAACACTATCCCGCTCTAACTCTTTCCTCCTCTAGCACCTTCTCCCTCTAACACTTTCCCCCTCTATCCTTTCCCCCTCTTACTCCTTCTCCCTCTAACACTCCACCTCTTACACCTTTTCCCTCTAACTCTTTATAATCTAAATGTACAAGTATCAATACTCCTGTTTAAAAACAGTGTGTTGATCTTGCTGCTGCTGCCGCTGCGAAAGAAAATTCCCATCATTGCACACATAACGCCCCCACGAAGGTTGTAGTTGTTGTTGCTGATGGTGTTGCTTTTGATCATAACAATGCGGCCTACGAATGTACTGCCCTTTGACTAGTGTACTTAAAAAAAAAAACCATCTTTTCTCAATCCTTTTATTCTTTGATCACTGGTTTTCACAATCATAAACATTCATTGTTAATGTTTTGCCTGCAGGTGTGCAAGACAACGCACGTCAAACAGGTGCCCTCTCGACTCTCTCTTATCTACTTATTCGTAGCTAAGAAACCTGCTCACAGTTGACTCTCTCTCTCTCTTATCTACTAACTTGTAGCTAAGAACCCTGTGCACACTTGACTCTAGCATTTAATAGTTTCATAGGGAATGTACTTTGCTCACTGAACCTCACGGACGGTGATACCTATAACACATTAGCCAACTACTGTACTTGACCTTTGACTAGCGCACTTCAAGCATGCACAAACTTGTCTCTAAGTCTTCCTCTCTCTAACACTTTCTTGCACACAGTCTCTTTGTAACACTTTCCCCCTCTAACACATTTTAATCTTAATCAACAAGTATCAATACTCTTGTTGAGAAGCAATGTATTAATCCTGCCGATGCCGCTGCTGCCGCTGCTGTTGGTGCTGCTGTTGGTGCTGCTGTTGGTGCTGCTGCTGCGTAGGAAAATTCCCATGTCTTGTTCACAGAACCCCAGTAAATCGAACAAGCGTTTGCTTTTCTCTATTCTCTATCCTTTCTTCCTTTGCACACTGCTACTCATGATCATAAACATTCATTTTTTGACGTGTGTTGCAGGTTTATAATGCCACGCACGTCAAAGAGGCGTCCTCTCGATTCCAGATCCTTTGATCACTACTACTCATGACCATAAACATTCATTCTTTATTGCTTGCTTTCAGGTTAACAATGCAACGCACTTCAAACAGGCACCCTCTCGACTCTCTCTTATCTATCCTTTCTTCCTGTGCACACTTCACCTCATGGCCATAAACAGACTTACAATGCGACGCACGTCAAAGAGGCGCACAATTGATTCTAACACTAGTTAGGTAAATAGCCAAATCTGTTCACCTGTTCGCAGGTGTATAATGCAACGCAGGTTTAACAGGCGCGCACTTGACTCAAAATCCTTTGATCACTAATTCTCACAGATGCTGCTGGTAAAGTGGTGGCCTAGGAATGTAAATCCTTTGTTCTCCACATTAGGCTAATAAAAGGAGGGATACGATCGTGGGAAAAAAGGGTCATAAATTATGATATGGAAGGGGGTCAAAAATCAAGGGGTCAAAAAAAAGGGTCATAAAAATTAATGGGTGGAGGGGGGGGGGGGGGGGGGGGGGGGGGTAATTCAACTGTCAAAAAAAAAGTCATAAATTGTCGGAATCCTTTTGACTTAGAATCCCCATTCTCCTACTACTATGCTTGATTGAGATGTGTTTATTCTTAATCAATATTTAGATCAACACCGTAGGCTTTCAAGTACTATATTTTATCAGCTTTTAGGTATTGAGATTAAATTTTGCTCAAAATCTATTCGCTAACTTAAACACATGAGTGTTACAACTTTCACACTTAAGGAGCATCAGGTCTTTTCGTTTCAAAGTGTTTACTATTTGACGCTTTTAAGAACATTTGCTTTCCTGAGCTAGGTAGGTTATACATTTAAAACAATTAGTGGAAAGACGGAACTGTCTTATAGAATTTCTTCAACATTATTAGTTGGTTCTTTCCGTTTCGCATTTTATCACGCACTTTGAGATTATTATATTACTTAATGGAATGTGCTCTATGTTCCTAATTGTTTGCTGATTATTGTTGTTAATTATTATTTTGTTTATTTATTTCTTTTGCATCTCATATAGTATTTTTCCCTTAATTTAATAATTTTCGATGTTTCCTACAATTTATATTCAATCGCCCTTTACTTGACAAAAACTGGGCTGTTAAAAACGGAAGCCAATTAATCTATCAAACTGATGGAAGGGAATAGTTGTGATTATTTTTCATTTAAAAATAAAAGTAGGCTGTTATACGGGTACACAAAATATTTACTTATATTAAATTAAAAGTACTGTCACTGTTTACGGCAGCCTGGCATCCTAAAGAGACGCAATCGCTCACCATCATCACTTGACACCCCACCCACCCATACGACGAAGCGATCCTCACCTGGACCATCACTCGTACACACATAATTAACTTTTACCTAGATAATGTACGGCTTGCATGTAGGCGCCTTATTTGAATAGTATTTCATTGTTCTACTCTGTACCGATTTTGGATCCCCTGATTTATATTATTTCCAGCTACTTTCCAAGGCTCACACCTTTAACTTTTAACACACCAGCCCACAAAACATATAATTTGGATATAAAAACATTAGACAACGACTATCAAGCACCAAGAGCTATTAAACAAATTTATAAAGTATTCGGAGGAAATTTGATCGAACAATGTAACACCCAAAATATTTATTATGGTTTACATTAAATCGTGAAGTCATAGTCGAGTCTACTACGTACTTCACATTTTTCCATGAGTTGTTCCCATCTAAAACCCCTATCAATTTATCCGTTTTTTTTCTTATTATTATTTTTCAACCAAGTAAGTGCGTACCTGTTTTTTCAATTTTATCTCTCTAGAAAATGTCTGTAAGTTCGGTAGCCTCACAGTCATTCAATATGTTTGTTATAGGGATTTTGTAATGTGTTTCTATTATTGTACATTTTAAGTTTTCCGGTTTGGTGAGTAGCTCTTCTCATTGAGTATTATGTTTGCTTATACACACATAATCATTTACTTAGATTTTTATCTGACTAATAAAAATGTCTTAAAATCTTTTAAAAATTTAGGGATTTACTTTTATGTATGGAATTATAGCTGTCCTATTATATCGCTGATTGTTCTAACTAAAATTGATTGAACACTACCTCCATATCTTTAAACGTATCTTTGATTGAGTTTTCGATAATAACTTCTTATTAATTTTTTAGATCGTACCCGAGTCACGTAAATATTGCAGGGTACGTAAAAATTAGCACGCAAACAAGATTGAGGGCAGAGACACTCCTAAAAGGCTTTGAGCCGAAGTGTGACGTAGAAAAAGGTACAATAAGGTAGGAGCTAACGAACAGCGAGAGTCTTTAGATGGAAGCGAGCTGAACGAAGACATCTGATCTCAGACAAGACGAGAAAGAATCCTCCTTTCACATTGTAGCAGTACGCATAGCCTTAGCAAGGAAAAAATTTTATTGTATTAGAACAACATATCAACCGTATTAAAGGCTAAGAAACCCTCAACTCATCATAAATACTTGATCTCGTACAGTTTCCATGTCCGGTGGAAGAGTCATAGAACTAGAAGGGGGGCACAACAGACCTCTCAGCTACCAAATCATTCATCGACGATTAAGGTTTATACAGGCAGGAGACATATTATTCTATTATTGATTCCCCTTTATGTTTAATTTTTTTTTTTTTTATTTAAAATTTGTTACTATTCTACTGACTTTTATTGATTTTTTATTAATTTTTTATTATCTTGTCGGAAATTTAATTTCCGTTTGTTATTCCTCACAAAGTAGTTTACATCTGTCAGCAATGTCAATTCGTGATTTTTTTTCTAAAAAATTTTTGAGATTCGAATTTATTTTTTTAAGAGTGTTTTTCAATTTTTTTTCACTTAAAGCCAACAAAAGTACTGACGCAATACTGCTGCGTTTTGTACTATAACTTTAATTTAACATTTAAATGAAAGAACAAGTCCACAATCGTGGCGATTAAAAACCGGGACTTAAAAGTACGCAGTTGAACAGAGTAAAGAACTCCTTGCAAAGTGAGGCAGCGATGGCCATCTGACGTTTCCAGGCAAATATTTTGTCTTTCAACTCCAATTCTAGAACTCATACAATAACCTTGAAAAGAGGTAAGCCCAAAATACATGGAACTGGTGGCAGTTTTGCTGTTAAAAACAGGTTTTTTTTCGGTTTTAGAAACCGGTTGTTGTTTAACTGTTTAAAACAGGGAGCTGCTATTTCTTACGGTTTGAAAAACCGGGTGCTGTTTTGCTGTTATTTTTCATGTTTTTCAGAAACAGCTTCTTGTTTTGCTGTTATTTTTGATGTTTTTAAGAAACAGTTGTTATTTAGCTTGTTAAAACACAGAGCGGTTATTTTTTCTGGTTTTAAATACTGGGGCTGTTAAGCTGTTATTTTTGTGGTTTTCAAGAATCAGGTTGTTGTTTGACTGTTATTTTTCCGGTTTGAAAACAGTTGAGGGGAGGGGGGTTTAATTTTTGCTGTAAAAAACAGGGATTTTTCGGGTTTGAAAACAGGTTGATGTTTGACTGTTATATAAAAATAACAGCTAACAGCAAGCTGTTTTTAAAACAGGTTGTTGATAGATGTTAAACTGGTGGACTGTTATATCTGCATATTGCACATATAAGAGCCCTCCTTTTAAACATATATCAACAACCTGCTTTTAAACCTGAAAAATCCCTGTTTTTAGCAGCAAAATTTACACCCCCCTCCCCTCAACTGTTTTCAAACCGGAAAAATAGCAGTCAAACAACAACATGATTCTTGAAAACCACAAAAATAACAGCATAACAGCCCCAGTATTTAAAACAAGAAAAAATAACCGCTCTCTGTTTTAAACAGCTAAATAACAACTGTTTCTTAAAAACATCAAAAATAACAGCAAAACAAGAAGCTGTTTCTGAAAAACATGAAAAATAACAGCAAAACAGCACCCGGTTTTTCAAACCGTAAGAAATAGCAGCTCCCTGTTTTAAACAGTTAAACAACAACCGGTTTCTAAAACCGAAAAAAAAACCTGTTTTTAACAGCAAAACTGCCACCAGTTCCATGTATTTTGGGCTTACCTCTTTTCAAGGTTATTGTACGAGTTCTAGAATTGGAGTTGAAAGACAAAATATTTGCCTGGAAACGTCAGATGGCCACCGCTGCCTCACTTTGCAAGGAGTACTTTACTCTGTTCAACAGCGTACTTTTAAGTCCCGGTTTTTAATCGCCACGATTGTGGACTTGTTCTTTCATTTAAATGTTAAATTAAAGTTATAGTACAAAACGCAGCAGTATTGCGTCAGTACTTTTGTTGGCTTTAAGTGAAAAAAAATTGAAAACACTCTTAAAAAAATAAATTCGAATCTCAAAAATTTTTTAGAAAAAAAATCACGAATTGACATTGCTGACAGATGTAAACTACTTTGTGAGGAATAACAAACGGAAATTAAATTTCCGACGATATAATAAAAAATTAATAAAAAATCATAAAAGTCAGTAGAATAATAACAACTTTTTAATAAAAAAAAAATTAAACATAAAGGGGAATCAATAATAGAATAATATGTCTCCTGCCTGTATAAACCTTAATCGTCGATGAATGATTTGGTAGCTGAGAGGTCTGTTGTGCCCCCTTCTAGTTCTATGACTCTTCCACCGGACATGGAAACTGTACGAGATCAAGTATTTATGATGAGTTGAGGGTTTCTTAGCCTTTAATACGGTTGATATGTTGTTCTAAGACAATAAAATTTGTTCCTTGCTAAGGCTACGCGTACTGCTACAATGTGAAAGGAGGATTCTTTTGTCTTGTCTGAGATCAGATGTCTTCGTTCAGCTCGCTTCCATCTAAAGACTCTCGCTGTTCGTTAGCTCCTACCTTATTGTACCTTTTTCTACGTCACACTTCGGCTCAAAGCCTTTTAGGAGTGTCTCTGCCCTCAATCTTGTTTGCGTGCTAATTTTTACGTACCCTGCAATATTTACGTGACTCGGGTACGATCTAAAAAAATTAATAAGAAGTTATTATCGAAAACTCAATCAAAGATACGTTTATGGAGGTAGTGTTCAATCAATTTAGTTAGAACAATCAGCGATATAATAGGACAGCTATAATTCCATACATAAAAGTAAATCCCTAAATTTTTAAAAGATTTTAAGACATTTTTATTAGTCAGATAAAAATCTAAGTAAATGATTATGTGTGTATAAGCAAACATAATACTCAATGAGAAGAGCTACTCACCAAACCGGAAAACTTAAAATGTACAATAATAGAAATAAAATACAAAATCCCTATAACAAACATATTGACTGACTGTGAGGCTACCGAACTTACAGACATTTTCTAGAGAGATAAAATTGAAAAAACAGGTACGCACTTACTTGGTTGAAAAAATAATAAGAAAAAACGGATAAATTGATAGGGGTTTTAGATGGGAACAACTCATGGAAAAATGTGAAGTACGTAGTAGACTCGACTATGACTTCACGATTTAATGTAAACCATAATAAATATTTTGGGTGTTACATTGTTCGATCAAATTTCCTCCGAATACTTTATAAATTTGTTTAATAGCTCTTGGTGCTTGATAGTCGTTGTCTAATGTTTTTATATTCAAATTATATGTTTTGTGGGCTGGTGTGTTAAAAGTTAAAGGTGTGAGCCTTGGAAAGTAGCTGGAAATAATACAAATCAGGGGATCCAAAATCGGTACAGAGTAGAACAATGAAATACTGTTAAAATAAGGCGCCTACATGCAAGCCGTACATTATCTAGGTAAAAGTTAATTATGTGAGTACGAGTGATGGTCCAGGTGAGGATCGCTTCGTCGTATGGGTGAGTGGGGTGTCAAGTGATGATGGTGAGCGATTGAGTCTCTTTAGGATGCCAGGCTGCCGTAAACAGTGACAGTACTTTTAATTTAATATAAGTAAATATTTTGTGTACCCGTATAACAGCCTACTTTTATTTTTAAATGAAAAATAATCACAACTATTCCCTTCCATCAGTTTGATAGATTAATTGGCTTCCGTTTTTAACAGCCCAGTTTTTGTCAAATAAAGGGCGATTGAATATAAATTGTAGGAAACATCGAAAATTATTAAAGTAAGTATAGAAGTGGAGCGCAATAAAAAAGAAACATAAGGGAAAAATACTATATGAGATGCAAAAGAAATAAATAAACAAAATAATAATTAACAACAATAATCAGCAAACAATTAGGAACATAGAGCACATTCCATTAAGTAATATAATAATCTCAAAGTGCGTGATAAAATGCGAAACGGAAAGAACCAACTAATAATGTTGAAGAAATTCTATAAGATAGTTCCGTCTTTCCACTAATTGTTTTAAATGTATAACCTACCTAGCTCAGGAAAGCAAATGTTCTTAAAAGCGTCAAATAGTAAACACTTTGAAACGAAAAGACCTGATGCTCCTTAAGTGTGAAAGTTGTAACACTCATGTGTTTAAGTTAGCGAATAGATTTTGAGCAAAATTTAATCTCAATACCTAAAAGCTGATAAGATATAGAGACAGACATATATTACTTGAAAGCCTACGGTGTTTATCTAAATATTTATTTAGAATAAACACATCTGGGATCAAGCATGCTTTGGTTTATGCAGCCCAGAAAAAAAAAAAAAAAATACTATGTCCCGGTTCAAACATTGAGAGGCAAAACCCTTAAATTTATAAAGACAAATAACATAAAAGAATAAAATAAAAATTAAATAGCAAAATAATAAAAACAATATACAAATATTATTAGAATGGAATGACATACTACTTTTAAATCTTACTCCCTGCCGTATTATATGTAAAGGAAAATGGACCAAGAAAATAGATTGTGGACCTAAACAAGAACAGCTTTATCTCGCTCTTTTAATGAACGAATTATAATCCACAAGAATCATAATAGAATATAGTCTAGCAAAACTACTTACGATGAAGTCTAAACGGTCTTAAGACCATGAATGCTAAGTTAGTGAAAATTATTGTATGCGCTCTTTTTATTAGTTTAACATACACACAACTAGTGCTTTACCAACAAAAAAAAAGAAAAATAAATCTTACCATACAATTATTAAACCAAATCTTATTATTTGGAGCCTCCTCCACAAACAGTATACAATAAAATCAAACCCTAATCTAAAATCAAAAAACAGGATCAAGAGCTAGGGTGTATAAAACGACTAATACAAAGGAAGAAAAAACCGAAAATACCAAAATTTAGTGGGTATAAACCAATCTGGTGATAGTTAAAGTACATTATTTTAAAAACACACTACAATTAAAAATTTTAAGTACTCTACCGCCCGTTTTGCAAAATACCGACTCTCAAGTCATCTCGAGCTTTAGTACATCACAACCGTATATTGCCATCCAAATTCAAGATTAATGCAAAGGTTCAAGCATAATAAAACACAATACAATGGTTTCACGAATTAAATAAATAACTCAGTTCATGACAAAATAAATCCTTTAGCGACAATAAGTTTTGAGCACTAAAGAAAATAAGTCTCCTTAAGAAATAATTATAATAATTATATGAATAAATACGCCCTAATAACATGGCATCTAATAGATACTTAACCCTTAAATTAAAACATTTAACGTATTCATACTTTTCGAAACAGTGTAAGACTCATATCTCGAGCTGATAAGCTAGTTCAATGCACTTCCTTATTAAATGCAAGAAAAATGGGGAGAATAATGAAATAAAATATTACCATCCATCAATTATAAGAAATTAGTAACGAAATTTTGTAAGTTCAAGCAATGAGTTTGGAAATATAAAAATCTAACATAATCACTAAAAAAGTAGAAATGCACATAGGTTGACAGTTAAAATATATTAAAGCAATCAATTATAAAGTGAAAAATCAATGTCCGATCGATTTCTCTGTTAAAATTAAGTTTACATGTTAAGGACAATAATACAGTCTATCTCGTTTTAAGCGTAAAGCCTAGTCAAAATAGCTAACTACATAACATAAAATGTTTAAAAATCTGTAGAATACTAAGTTGAAGAAAACGATTAAATATAACACAAATTAAGATAGGGTATCATACAACGTCAATAGAAGAATTTTTGAAGTCAGTAAATGAGTTCAAAACACATTCTTTATACATTTTTATCGTAGGTAGCATACTGAGAAAGAGTTGGTAAACCCCGTTTATAAAAAAAAAAAAAATCAAGCTGCTAAGAAAATCTTACTGTTTTCATTTTCTTTATTTTAGAAATTGATTTGATATGTGAGTTTGATGAAATAATTTTAGTTGAGTATGAGAAATAGTTTGACGGATATCTTAAATAAGAAAAGTGTCATTTGATGAAAATCTCAAAGCGGGTGAGGGGAAATTAAGGAAATGATTATTTGATAAGCCTAAAAGATTACCTTAAGGAATTTAAAGAATGCATAAGCAAAATAAATTATTACTGAGATAGAACGGAATCCAATACATGGGGATTAAAAAAATAATAATAACAATAATCTCAATAAACGATGAAGTATAAATATTAAGATCAAAATTAGTTTGTTAAAACATGATTTATTATACCAGCTACACGAACTTCGTTAAGCTTTCAAGTGAGTACTAGAACTAAGGCTTATAATATTGACTTAAAAAAGCTTTTTATAAAGCCGAAACAAAATCATGGAGTATGACTTGTGTGTTTTACCGGCTTGACATTAATCTTAATGTTCGGTGTTTGTGTTTGGTAAATCCCTCAACGGAACAAGCTTAATATAAATCTTAAATTTAACATACTACAAAAATCTATAAAAAAAAAAATATATATATATAAATGAAATAAAATTAAAACATACCCATAAGAAAAACATAATTTGATAGTTTCTTAACAAAGTACACCAATTTAAAAAATGTTCATTGGTTTATTAAAAAGTTATACTAATAAGCTCTATAAAAGTAACAGAAGTCAGTGCAATAATCAAAACAGATATATGCAAATAAAGGTTAGAAACGTAAGTAGCGAATAAGTAGGGTGTGCGTTAGAAGGAGGGACAATCAATTAACATACCACCTGCATTTCATAGACGCTCGTGTATAGAATCGCATAAGGGAGCGTGTTTTAATATAATAATACAAGCAGGATCACTTTCCCCTATAACACTTTCCCCCTCTAACACCTACTCTCTCTAATACTAACTCTCTCTTTCTCCCTCTAACACTTTCCTCCTCTTACAACTTCCATTATCATTATCCATTACTTCAACCCTCATTTTTAGATTTTCCAAATTCGATATTTTATTGTTATCGATATTATGTGTATGTCGTAAACCAGAATAGTTATCGATAATTTGAAGCAAACTTGTTCTGCTCATGGTATAGGAGAACTTAAATACAAAATCAGAAGTCTCTAGCTCTTGTAGTCTCTGAGATCCACGCGTTCGTACAGACAGACAGACGGACAGACGGACAGACAGACGGACAGACGGACATGGCTATATCGTCTCGGCTGTTGATGCTGATCAAGAAAATATATACTTTATAGGGTCGGAGATGCTTCCTTCTGCCTGTTACATACTTTTGCACAAAACCATTATACCCTTATTTACCCATTTAATGGGTTAAGGGTATAAATATATGGGACAAAACATTCGAGACTACATTTTTTTTAATGTTTGATAAAAAAAGTACATTTAAGCGAACAGTAGGACGAGAACAACAGAAAAAGAGTAGCTGAACAGTGACACCAGTGCAACCAAAAACTGGTCATATAAATAAAAGTTATAGAATAAAAACAAATTTAATTTTTAAATTTAATTTTATATGAAGTCCATAAATAAAATTAAGATTAAATAAAAAAATACCAACAAGTAAGAAGGCTCTAGTCGGGAGAGCCTGACTAGAAGATACCCTGAACCCAGTTGCAATAAATATGTAAATTAAATTTATAATTGACTTTGGTATACTGACTTAGCTTCAACCGATTAAATTCGATATCTCCGGTGATCTTAACCGTGATCTTAACCGATTTGGACGAAATTTTTAGAAAAGTTCTATCGTTACCTATTACTTAAACCATAATTTTTAAATTTTCCAAATTCGATATTTTTGTTATCGATTGCATGTTTATATCGGAAACCAGAATAGTAATCGATAATTTGAAGCATACTTGTTTTGCTCATGGTATAGGAGAGCTTAAATACAAAATCTGAAGTCTTCAGCTCTTGTAGTCTCTGAGATCCACGCGTTCATTCAGACGGACAGACAGACAGACGGACAGACGGAAGGACAGACGGATATTGCTATCTGTTGATGCTGATCAAGAATTTATATACTTTATGGGGTCGGAGATGCTTCCTTCTGCCTGTTAAATACTTTTGCACAAAACCATTATACCCTTTTTTACCTAATTTATGGGTTAAGGGTATAAAAACAAATAAAAAAATTTCTGAAAAAAATAAAATCTGATCAAGAGAAGTCAAAAAATTTTTGGGAAAAAATACCAAAGAGGAACAAGCATAGCGTCATTGATTTCGAGGATATTAACAACCAACCCGGCATGGACACTGGCTGTACGGAATATGGAGGTCACAAGCAATTCGTCGTCACGGAACAGGTCTGCAGAGTTCGTGGAGGTAGTTGAAGAGCGGGCCATATTGTACGGCATCAACCTTGATTGTATGCCTAGGACAATGTGCGTGGCTCTGACAGATATTGCAGTTCAGTGGCTTAGAACAAGTGGACTAAGGGATGCGACGTGGGTGAAGTTTAAGAAAGATTTCTTGGAGTTTTTCTTACCCCCGCAATGTTTTGATAGGTTAGAAGATTATATGATTGCACGTCGACAACGGGTTGGTGAGGGATAAAAAGAGTACTTGGTTGACTTGAAGAGACTTATGCGCCATGCCCGCTTTAGGACCGACAAGCAGTTAGATAGGGTATACGATAATCTGGCGCGGGAGTACCGATTGTATATCCATAGAAGGGACTTTTCGACGCTAACAGAACTGACTCAAGCAGCCGCAGAGTATGCAAATATAACAGGTCCGTGCCAAGGGGAGACAGGGTACAGGCAGTCAGTTGGGGAAGGGTACCCGAGTAAATAAGGAAGCGTGGACGTTCCCGCCGGCCAGACTAATCCATTCCAGAGCCCGCCAACATAGCCGCCGTTGACGAGGAACGAGCCCAGCGCTTCACGAACAAACAGGAAGGAAAAAAATTCAATCAGACACGAGCAGCGTAGGCCACAAAAAGCCGGTAGGATATAATATAACTGCTTACAGGGAGGACATTTCGCGAGGTAATGCCCAAATCCGCGAGTTGTATTTTGTCAGGCAATGTGGCACTCAGGTCGAAAGGGGAAGTGTTGTCAGCGACTGCGAACACACACCTTGCGGACGTTTTGACGATATCCATAAGAAAGGTGTTACGAACGAAGGTGAGACTCGTTAATAGGGAGATAGCGTTAGATCTGCTCGTGATGCCATCCATGCGAGATAGTATCTTTCTGGGAATGGACTTTCTAGGTAAGATAGGGACCATGCAGAGCGGTGAGGCAGAACTAGTTTTCGCTAATTTTCACACCGACTATGGAGACAGGCGTTGGCAACGCGGATCCTGCGGTGGAGAAAGAGTGAACGAAGGACTGCGCAAAGGGGGAACGACGAGGGAATGTCCTGGGGACACCTCAAAGGGAGGACGCCGAGAAGAGCAGCGGTTCCAAGAGAGGACCAATCCCGGGTCCCCGCACACATCAACAGCCACCCGTTTTCATGTACACGGTATATGTACACAAGAAGCTGACGATGGACACGGTGGGTAGCGCATAGGAGCCACGTACACGAGCGCCAATGCCATACATTGAGCAACCAGCCTCACTCATCACGTTGCAGGCCATTGAGGAGAGATGCAACATTCATCGGGAGAAAGGTGCCCAGGGAGTCGATCAGGAGAAGGCACACAAGAGGTCGGCGGCGAAATCTCCATTTCCGAAGGATAACGTTGCCAAGTGCTTTCGGAAACCAGCGAGCGCAGAGAATGTCAAAGAAAAGTATCAGGAGAATGCCTCATCCAGGAGGTGGGCGTCAGAATCTCTACCCTCGGAAGAGAACACCACTAAACGGTATCAAACACTGACGACCGTAGTCAACACACAGGGAGGGACGATCAGAAAATGGTAAGGCGGAGGCGCTGGAACGAGCGCTGAATGGGGCAGAAGCACTGGAGCGGTTCGAGGATACAGAAGGATGGCAGGATTGCTTCGAATCGGAGTGCTTTCCGATTACTCGGACCCCAATCCATCGTCGTGGACGGTCCACCATAGCAACACGATTTTGAATCCACCCATGATCAAAGTGTCGCGATCCACGATAAGAATAGCGCGCTCAGGCGCGAGATCGGCAAATAAGTTCATGGTCAGAATTAAAAGCGTGCGTTTGTGTCCCACAAGATGAAGTTGGTAGCCGGGATTATAAAGGTGCGGTCATGTCCCACGGAAGTGAGTCCAGAAAACGTAGAAAGTAGTGAAACGCGGCAAACGGCCGGCAAGATTAGCATAAGACATTTGAAAAAGTAAACCAGAGTGAAACACTCCCACTGGAAACCGGAGAACAATTGTGTGTACATAAAAGGCAGGATGGAGAGCTTAAGTGGATCTTTGTAAAATAAAGCAGCTTAACCTTAAAACACGTGTGTCTTTATTCCGACCCGAGAGGCAGTAAATATACACGGATACGCATGTATATGTACACGCGGTCGGTAAGTTGCTAGGCGCGTCTCGAATTGTGTTATTAGAGTCCGAATGATCAGTGGCACGCGTACTGTGACTTGTCTGTGCATGTGAGTTACGGCAGCGAAGTTTGATAGTGTGTGACTTTTAATATCCCTGCGGCTTTTGTGTGGGCTATTCGGTACACTGGCTAGTTGTAAGTTGGTTGTAATGGACGTGTCAACGTCCAGTCTTAGCGGGTGCAAAAATTTAAATTTTTGGGGCAGGGTTTCGTTCAAGACTAGCCAACATGGGTGACCACTAAAGCAGTATAAGTAGATGCAGCGGCAAAAAAAAAAAAAAATGTCACTGAGCATTTGTATGTAAATTGCCTATTCCATGTGGACTATATCTCTATCATTGACCAACTAACAGTAAGACGGAATAACAGCATTGTTAATTTTAACGCGCCCTGGAAATGGACGCAAAATCGAAGCGACAAACAGCTGCGCTTGATTTGATTATTGCTTTTTTGTTTACAACACACTGCTGTCTTGTTGTGGTTGCCTAGGCAACTAAGTCAATTCTTCTATGCGTTTTTTGTGTGTATGCCATTCGATATTAGGCAAATCGCAACAACAACACGTGCTGGCTCGTCGTAGCCACGCAATTTTGGTGGGCCTGGGCCTTGTAACAATTTTTGATATTTATTTTGGTTGGGCTAGATCCCGTGAGATTGTGTGTGCGTCCCTGTATATCTACATGTGCATATTTAAATGTGTTCGTAACATTTGCTATGGCATTCATTACCCTTTCTCTACTATTATTAATTTCGGCAAACGCTAAACAGCCAGTATTTGGATTAAATTTGGTGCGTATTTGTATTATTTGCTTAAAAAAACCTAAGAAAAACAATACTTCCAAGGCAGTAAAACTTCATTTTTGTGCTGGTCGATTATTTGCAGGAACAGGCGAACAGCAAAATAAACAAGCGTCTAGTAAAATAGGCAGACAAATATCAGTTTTGCATTTCTGCTCATTCATAATCTTTCATGTTTTTAGCCCTATGACAACAATTTTGCCATCGCAACTTTCATACAGTTATGCAGCGATGCGCACAAATGCCGAAAGTGTATTCAATAGTGGATTTGTCGAAGAAACGTAAAAAGAAAAACTAACAAAAATCTCAACGAGCAGGCCCAGCAAGAATGAAGCAAACGCACATGCATACGCATACTAACACACTTTAATGCACAGGCCGCTGAACGCAAAGCAGAGCTGAAACAGAACAAGCAACGTGCTGGCTGGTCGTAGATGAGACGCACAAGCTGTACAAAGTAAAATACCCTTTGTCCCAATAATAAATTAAAATCAATAAAACTCAAATACATAATTTTAATATACAAATAGTTTATTTTCAGTATATGAATACAAAATACGTTTACTTTAGTGTTAGTTAATTATATTATAAACAACTTGTTTTTTTTAGTTATGAATGCCTTAACTTACTGCTAAAAAATCGTAAGCTTTTTTACGAAATCAATTTTTTTTGGTCCAAAAACGCAACTTTGATTTGGAGGGTTAGCTGTGGCCAAAAGAAACGCACTCAGACGTCAATTCCAAATTTTAATGCGCTGGCGCAACAAGCGACTACAAACGACAAAGAACGACTAACATTACAGCGATTATACCAATAGTGCAAAGCTTATGAACTAAGAAAGAGTGGCTTAACTATGTTACTTATATGTTAAGCTTATCACTAGAAGAGTAACTATTTAAATAATTGAGTGAGAATGTGACTACACTCAAGGCTGTTACTTAATTTTAGAATTTCATTTTCTCTTACATACGAACTAAAACTACTGACTAACAACTGCCATAATATGAATAAACATATAAAATATAAAAATTTATATAATTATAATTTATAAATTGCACAAAGTTCATATTAAGTTGTCGATTCTAAATTTTGTGACAGCGACAAGAGAACTGAAGTGCGGCAACAATTAATTATGCCTTGCGCTTCGCACACCTTGCAGTCACAACAAAAAGCTAAACAATGATGGCCAGCGAGTGAAGTAGGTAAACAAGTGATAAGAAATACTGGCTTTACGCCGTTTCCCCAGTTGTATGCTTGCATCACGCAGAATGTAAACTAACATAACATACCATCTCTGTTTTCCTGTCTATGAGAATTGACACGATAATGAATTGACATGTGAACTTTATGGCGTAATACGGAGTCATTATTTCCAACAGTGGTTATATTAATGCAAGACTCATTTCTATGCAAGCGTAAACGCTGTGCTAAGTCCGGAATCCAAAAGTGCACGTGCTAGTTGAAACTGTCCAAAACTATCACGCACCTTTACCAACGCAGTAGCAAGAATTACATGATCACTACTAGCAACATGACTGGTGTAAGCTACCGGAGGGTCAAAAGCTCCAGAGCGTGATTGTGATTGCATTTGTTGTGACTGCATTTGAGGTAGTGAGCTGGAAACAGTTGACTGGTGCTCTCCCCCATATATATGAAGAAGTGTGTTATGGGATTTTGAGCATACCCGACACCTAGTGGTCTTGCAATTCTTAACTGTGTGTCCTTGGTTAAGATAATTTATGCACAAACGATTCTGTTTTGTAAACTCAAAACGTTGAACTACAGGAAGAGCGGTGAAAGCTTGACAATTACCTAATGCATGATTCGTCGCTGAACAATAACGACAGTTTGACTCAGGTTGCCGATCTCTTTTGGCAGACGAAAACGATGATTTTGTATAACCTTTATTCGATGATTGGGTGGGCTTGTTATTGTTTTCAGTTGCTTCTTCAGCTGCTAAATGCTGGTACCGTCGGTTTAACTGAGCTGCACACTCTGACCAAGTCGGCAGAGTATTATAATCTAGCTGTTCTTCAAACCGAGATTTTGTTGAGCTACTTTGTACATCGCTATGTGAATAAGAATGGCATTATTTATTTCCTTTTCACTTCCCAATGACGGTAACGATGCACAAAGAGCAGATATTTCATCAATCAAAAACCTTAAGCCTGAAGCAGAAGGTTTTGATAGATGGGGATTGTCAAGTAATTGCGAGATTTTGTCGAAGAAATTTAAACATTTGTTATCATAAACACTTTTTAAACTAGTTAACGCATTTTCATAGTTTCTAATCCGATATTTGAAACGCCTTGACATTTCCCAACGCATCATCCTTCAAACAAGACAGTAAATGATTGAATTTTTCAACATTTGTTAAAGATGAGTCAGTATGCACCAAACTCTCGAATAGACTTATAAAATTTTAAAACTCGGCATGCTCTTCTTCATTTTTGGCAGCTGTGAGGAATGAGTACAAGCACTACTTTCCCCGTAAATTACCTTCGGAGATTCATTTGCTTTTATTGCGGATTGGTATAAAGCCTTTGATATAACACACATATCCTCGAAAGACGCTCTTAAATCATTATTAGGGTTAAGTGCATCAATGTTTGCCTGGATATCCATTAACTTCTCACAATAATTTTCAGGCAGCTGCATTCTGTATGCCAATTGAAACTTATCGAACGATATAGTTTTTTCCTCAAATGCAGTCCACATACGTGATATATAACCCATAACCTTGTCGAGTTTTTGCATTGCCAATAATAATTTCGTATTACTTTTTGAACTTCCGTCATTGGGGACTGGTTCCTTATCTTCCTTACTCATTTTGCAAATTTTTATTTTTTAATTTTGTTTTTAAAGCCGATTTAAATAAATAATTATACAAATATTAAGGCACTCAAAAATTATATATGTGCTAATAACAGAACCACAACGCACGAACTTGAAATGTTCAGCCGAACATATAAGCAATTAATATTTAAGAATTAAGTTGAGATTGAAAGGAATAGCTAGATTTTAACGCAACTCTACACTGCTGATGGCTTGCAGCTGCACGCACAGTTTAAAAGACACTGTATGTAACCTCTGTACAGTTTATGACAACTTTAACTGCACTCAATAAGAGCAACTGAACCTCGCACAGTTTTACAGCAACTGTGATAACACTCCACTTGGCGAAGCTATCAGTATTAGCTTAACAAAGAGAGATGAACATTTTTGCAGTTTGGCGCTGTGCACTGAACAAAAGGGAATGAACTTAGCAGCACCTTGTTGCTTGGCAGCTGTTCTTGCCGTTTGGCGCTTTGCACTGAACAAAAGGGAATGAACTTAGCGGCACCTTGTCGCTTTTAATAACTGTTTTGGGCGAGTTTGACAAATCCTAAAGCCGAAGTCCCTGCTCGGGCGCCATAAAAAATCGTAAGCTTTTTTACGAAACTAATTTTTTTGTCAAAAAACGCGACTTTGATTTGGAGAGTTAGCTGTGGCGAAAAGAAACTCACTCAGACGTCAATTCCAAATTTTAATGCGCTGGCGCAACAAGCGACTACAAACGACAAAGAACGACTAACATTACAGCGATTATACGAATAGTGCAAAGCTTATGAACTAAGAAAGAGTGGCTTAACTATGTTACTTATTTGTTAAGCTTATCACTAGAAGAGTAACTATTTAAATAATTGAGTGAGAATGTGACTACACTCAAGGCTGTTACTTAATTTTAGAATTTCATTTTCTCTTACATACGAACTAAAACTACTGACTAACAACTGCCATAATATGAATAAACATATAAAATATAAAAATTTATATAATTATAATTTATAAATTGCACAAAGTTCATATTAAGTTGTCGATTCTAAGTTTTGTGACAGCGACAAGAGAACTGAAGTGCGGCAACAATTAATTTTGCCTTGCGCTTCGCACACCTTGCAGTCACAACAAAAAGCTAAACAATGATGGCCAGCGAGTGAAGTAGGTAAACAAGTGATAAGAAATACTGGCTTTACGCCGTTTCCCCAGTTGTATGCTTGCATCACGCAGAATGTAAACTAACATAACATACCATCTCTGTTTTCCTGTCTTTAATATTGGCTGTTTAGCGTTTGCTGAAATTCATTATAGTAGAGAAAGGTCAATGAATGCCATGGCAAACGCTACGCATACATTTTAATATGCACAGGTAGATAAACAGGAACGCGCACACAATCTCACGGGAGCTAGAAAAACAAAATATAACAAACTATTATAAAGCCCAGGCCCACCAAAACTGCAAACATATGAAAATGCACATTTATATCAAAATGTTCAAATGTATGTATGCCTGGCATCGACGAGCTAGCACGTGTTGTGTTGCGTTTTGCCTATTATAGAAAAACAAAATATAAAAATTTTTATAAAGCCCACGCCCACCATAACTGCAAACAAAAAAAAAATTTTGATAATATAAAATTATATATAAAAAATTGTAATTATATAATGACGATTTTCTTTTATTAAAAAGAAAAAAATAAATCTATAACTTTTTGGCTTATTATTTTGAACTTTGTCCGTGTAGAAATATTTTTCACACCAGAACATGTTATGGGGGTGGATTTGCCTACTTGCTTCTAATTTAACTTAAGAACAATTTGATATTATTGTTTCATCTAAAAACTGCACAGCGCATTTTCAATCGATTAATTCACCTTTAACAGTCGTAACTTATTCAAAACTACTACAATGTATGATGCAATATGAAAATCATACCAAACCGGCCAAGTTTGCCTGATCCACTTAAAAGCTTAATAATTGGTGGACATCCCAAGCATGATCATTTCATTGATCGTATAAGAAAGTATAACAGCTGCCTTCAAATGACTTCTTTTCGTAGTACAACAATTATAAATGAAAGTTGGTCAACCTTTAAAGTTAAGGAGAGGTGTGTCACTTAATTGGTAGCGTCCAACCTTTGCCAAATCGTTTTTTAATAGATCTAAAAATGGCTCTCAATAAAATACCAACCAGTACTATAGACTATAAATTGGTTATACATGCTGATCGAACACCCGCTGGTGCTCACAACGTCCTTTACAATGCACCTCAATCAAGCGAAGTAGCTTTAGTTATTGTTGGTCAGCAATTTGAAAAGCGCGATATTATTATTGAAAGTCATAATAATAAATTACATCGTATAAGTGAGGTGCATCGATCATACGATGCCTTACAGTACCCTTTGCTATTTCCTTATGGCGAAGATGGCTATTGAGTGATTATACCACAATGGAATCCACAATGGAGGAAACAAAAAAAAAAAATAAAAAAGATATCTGCGTTAAGCTTCTACAGCTATAAAATAATGATTCGTCACTCTGAGATAAATCATTTAATTGTCGTTTCCTTTTTAGTAAACTTTTGGTTGATATGTATCTTAAATTGAGACAGAAAGGTTAAATTATATTCGCTACAATCAAGCGAAACTCAGAGCAGATAGCTATATACATCTACAAGATGCAATAGGCCAACAAGATGTTGTCACAGCTCAACTTGGTCAGATGGTAATTTTACCATTTTCTTTTACAAGCTCTGCAAAATATATGCATAAAAAGACTCAAGATGCTATGACATATATTCGCCATTATGGGCGATCAGATCTTTTCATAACATTCACATGCAATCCACAATGGTATGACATAAAAAGTTTTTTATAACCGGGTCAAAAACCGCATGATCGTCACGATATTATAGCTGAGTTTTTCATTTAAAAGTTAAAGCTTTAATGTCACTATTGACAAAAGGTTCATTGTTTGGAAACGTGCAATGTTTCATGTACTTTGTGGAATGGCAAAAGCGGGGCTTACCACATACTACTTTGGTTAGAAAATAAAATAAGACCAGATAAAATTGATAAGATTATATGTGCCGAAATACCAAACGCAGATGAGGATCCTTTGTTATTTAACATTGGTAAGTCAAATATTTTTTTTTTTTTTTTTTAAATTGCTGGTCTTATTTATTGAATCTTTTCTAGTGAATTAGAAAACTAGCAATAAGTATACAAATCTTATAAATAAATCTTAGCTAACAGTTCATTTTTGTTTTTGACTGTATTCTGAGTGCGCGTCCCTAAAAATCATCGCTGGGTTGGTAAGTCGTTACGACGAAGACGGGATCGGCTGCGCAGCCTTGTGAGACCTCTCGCGAGATGATTTGTGTGCGATGAGAGCTTGATAAGATATTTTACTTTTTGTTCCTCTATTTCCTCCTTGACTGTTGAGATGTTTAAGTCTTTATGAATGTTTTCGTTTCGAACATACCACGGTGCCCCGGTAATGGTTCTCAATATTTTTGACTGGGCTCTCTGGACAATGTCAATGCTGCTGTTGCTAGCGTTCCCCCATAACTGGGAACCATAGGTCCAGATTGGTTTTAGAACAGAGTTGTAAAGCAGGACCTTGTAGTCCAAACTAATGGAAGAGCGAGCATTGATGAGCCAGTGGAGGCTATTGGCTTTCAGTTTGAGATGTGTTCTTTTAGCTTCAATGTGTCGCCGCCATGTTAGTCTTCGGTCTAAGTGTACGCCCAGATACGTTACATCGTTTGTTTTTGGAAGTGTGGTGTTGTTTAACGTGAGCGGTGGACAATCTTGCCTGTTAAGGGTGAAAGTTACTTGCTTACATTTTTGTTCGTTTACCTTAATTCGCCAATCTGATAACCATTTTTCCACGTTGACCAGATGAAGGGCTAGTTGCGCTGTTGCTTGTATTGGGCATCTGGAGCGGCTGATGTTGTCAATCGGCTGCTTATTGGGATGTCTGCTGTGAAAAGCACGTACAGTGTTGGTCCCAGTACGCTGCCCTGTGGAACACCAGCTTCGATACTGTGTTCGTCAGACATTGCAGTGTTACATCTTACTGCGAACTTCCTGTCGTATAGGTACGACTTAAGCAGCTTATGTGTGTTGTTTGGGAGCATTGCTTTGATCTTATGCATTAGACCTTCCAACCAAACTTTGTCGAATGCCTGAGAAACATCCAGAAATATTGCAGTGCAGTATTCTCTATGTTCGAACGCGCTTCGTATCTCTGATGTTATTCTGTTAACCTGCTCAATTGTTCCATGCTTTTCACGAAAGCCAAATTGGTGTGACGGGATTATGTTATGAAGATTCAGGAATGGATTTATCCGGGACAGCAAACATTTTTCAAAAAGTTTTGATAGACACGGTAATAAGCTTATAGGTCTATACGACGTGGGAACTGTGTGATCTTTTCCAGGCTTTGGTATCATAATGATAATTGACTTTTTCCATCTGTCTGGATAGTGGCCAAGTTTGGTGATAGCATTGAAGAGCTGGGCAATTATGCAGATTGCACAGTAAGGAAGCTCAATAATCATCTTTGGAGTTATTTGGTCATCTCCTGGAGATTTTTTTGGGTTCAGTTGCTCTTTAACGATTCTAACGATTTCATTCGGGCGAAACTTGATTGGATCATCTTGAAGCTGAGAGCCGTTTGAAGAAGTCGGTAGTGCAAACGTATTTGTTGCAGGGTTAGGTTGGAACACTTTTTGGAGATGAGTAGCAAATGTGTTAGCTCTTTCTTCATCGCTGCGAGCCCAGCCGCCTGCGAAGTTTCTTATAGGCATTACTGTTTCTGTTGGTGAGCTTAGAGTTGGGTGAGCTCTCCACGATGAGTTTTTCGTACTGGTGGTTGATAATTGCTCGATGTAACGGCGTTGAGCGCGCTCGTCCTCGATTTTTAACGCTTTGGTGAGTTTACGTGTGGCGTCTTTTAGTTTTTGCTTTGCCGATGGCGATCTGTTCGATTGCCAATCACGTCGTAAGCGCCGCTTTTCAAGAACGAGCTGTTCAATTTGTAGATTTGTTGTCCTTTGGTTGTGTATTGTTTTTGGTATTTGAGGCGTAGCGGCGCGAGCTGCGGCGACGAAGACAGTCTCCAGAGTGTTAACAAAACTGTCAATGTCAGCTACATCAACGAGACGTGGCTTAAGCTCAATGTGTGAGCTTATAAATTTTTTGTATCTGAGCCAGTTAGTTTTATGTGAAGTGAACTTACTGGGTCGATTTATGTATTCAGGGTGTCGTTGCAGATTTATTAGGACTGGGGAGTGATCGGATGATAGATCCGAGAGGCACTCTGCACTTATCAGTCTACGCGAAATGTTTTTGGTAACTGCAAAGTCAATCAAATCGGGTAGTTTTTTGGGATCTGTCGGCCAGTATGTTGGTCTGCCAGGAGAAACGTAGTCGAGCTTGTTGTTAGCTTTTATAATTGCATTGTAGAGCTGCTTTCCTTTTGGATTCACAAGACGAGATCCCCAGTGTGTGTGCTTGGCATTGTAGTCTCCTGCCGCTATAAAGCATTCTCCTAGTGAGTTAAAAAATTCCATAAATTGGTCTTCAGATATGGTATAACGCGGAGGGCAGTATACAGCGGCAAGAGTAAGTTGGTTCCCACTGTTTAAATGTATTTTTAGAGATGTGGCCTGTAGAAAGTTTTCAGCAAACTCTTTATAGTAGTGGTGCTTGAGGCGGCTTCTGATCAAAATACCAGTTCCACCGTGTGCTTTACCATCGGGATGATTTGTACCATAGAATAAGTATCCACTTATGTTAAAGTTATATTTGTTTGTAAGGTGTGTTTCGGAAAGTAGCATTACGTCGATGTGCTTATCGAGTAGGAATTGAGCTAATTCAAGTTTATGCTGTGAGACGCCATTAGCGTTCCACGTAGATATTCGTATCTCAGCCATTGATTATTTTGACTGTTGTGATACAAGCATTTGTATCAAGAGATTTTGATTACGCATTAGTTCCTGCATAGTTGTTTTCATGAATGACATAAACTCGTTCATGCTCTGCTGCAGGGTACATACGAGTGCTTCGAGGTTACTTTGTTGCTGCTCCTGTGGAGCGTTTGTGCTCACTTGTTTTGGTTGTAAGTACGGTGTGTTTGAGGCAGGAAGAGCCAGTCCGGATCTTAGGGCGCTTGCATAAGTTGCGTTATTGGTTGAGAACTCGGGGCCAAGTGAGGATCTGGCTGCAGATGAAAAGAAGACGTCTGGGTTGTGTTTCGATGGAGTGAAGGTAGTCGGTGCGTGTTGCGAGCGTGCAGTGGTACAGCGCTGATGGATACGATTTTTAATTTCCTTGTAGACTTGGCAGCCTCTGTAGTTGGCTGTATGCTTGCCTTCGCAGTTGTTACAGAATTTTTTGCTAGAGTCTTCTTTGCTTACTGGGCAACTTGCGGAGCTGTGCAGTTCCCCACAGTATACGCATACCGAGCGCAGTGTACAGTAGGCTTTTGTATGGCCGTACTCTTGGCAGTTCATACATTGTACCGGACCGTTTCGTTTGTGCGGTTCTTCTACGGTGATTCTTCGGTGAAGTAAAAGCTGAAGTTTGTATATTGAGTGCACCTCGTTTTTTTTAAGCATCTTCGTTTCTGGTTCAAGTTCTATTTTAAAAAGTGGTTGCGGCATCCTATTCCTGTTTAAGATGTTTATGACGGTTTTTGCTCGAAATCCTTTTTCCTGCAGCGCCTGTTTTATTTCTTCTGGTGTTACATCAGGTTCTATGCCTTTTATTACGACCTGCAGGCCCTTGCAGCTTTTTAATTGATACGTATAATAATTCATTTTTTTTTCGTTTAGATAATTTATGAGAACTCTGTAATTATCTTCCGACTTTGTCTGGACTTTAATTTCTTGAATTTTACCCTGTACGAGAGGGACTATGTAGAAACTATCTTTGCCTATGATCTCGATAACTTTGTTAACAAAAGCACTGGAGCTTTTCTCGCGTATATATATTGGGGGTGGCTTCGGCTTTTTCGTGACAACCCCAACGGCTTCAGAAGGCAGATCATCTGTGTTTTCTGCCAAGATGTGAAATCTATTGCTATTGTATGTAGTATCATTCGAGGGTCTATTTAAATTGCTACGGGTCATTTTTGGTTTATTCGTAGAATTTTGCGGACTTAGCTTTCTTTTGATATAAATGTAGCGATCCATACCAGTCTGCGTAGCCGGCTTAACATTTTTGCTGTTTGCAGTTTGATTTGCTGACGGCGCAGCAGTCGTTGTGCTTGTTGAACGGGAAGTAGGTATCGGTGCAGTTGTGGTTGTAGTCGCTGTTGCGGTACCTAGAGAGGCCGCGGCACTTGCAGTCGTTGCTAAGAGAGACGGGGAGCACGAAAACTTTCGGTCGCGTGCTGTGTGCAAATATGATTCATTATCCTTGCGGTGCATTTAATAATAAATCGCCATGCATGAAAAATGGAAAATGTACCAAAAGGTTTTCTCGACAATTACTTAAAGAAACTGTGACTGGAAAAGATAGTTACCCTCTACATCGTAGAAGACTGATAGAAGATGGTGGTAATACAATTAATATAAATGGTAATTGCATAGATAATCGTTGGGTTGTGCCTTACAACTGTGTACTATTGAGAACATTTGAAGCTCACATAAATGTTGAGTATTGTAGTTCTGTAAAGTCTACTAAATACATTTGTAAATATGTTAAAAAGGGCAGTGATCAAGCATCATTTCCTCTTGAAAACCAACGTAATGAAATAAATATGTACGAAAGTGGCCGTTACATAAGTAGCTCAGAAGCGGTATGGAGAATCCTTGCATTTCCTATACATGAACGTTTTCCGGCTATTACACACTTAGCTGTTCATTTAAAAAATGGTCAATGGACATATTTTTACCCCAATAATCCGCAGCAATTACTTGACAGATTAAGCACTACACCCAAAACCACTTTGCTAGCCTTCTTTGAGCTATGCACACGTGATGAGTTTGCATCGTAATTTACATGGAAAAATAAAGAATTTCAAAGAAGAAATCGAGTGCATGATGTGCCAAATTTTCCTGGAGTAAAAAGAGATTCAGCTTTGGGAAGAGTTTACACCATTCATCCCAACAATACAGAATGTTTTTATTTAAGACTTTTATTACATTTTGTAAGAGGTGCAACTTCATTTTCAAATTGAAAAACCGTTAATGAAAGCATACGCATCATTTCAATTGGCGTGTAAAGCTCTAGTATTACAAGAAGATGATAAGCACTGGGATTAACTATAGCCGAAGCTATCAAATGTCAAAATCCTACAAAACTGAGAGAACTTTTTGCAATAATGTAAGTATTTTGTCAAGTTTCGATGCTCTTAAACTTTGGAATACTTATAAAGAGAGTTTCTCAGAAGATATGTTAAGAGCCTTTAATTTTTCACAAGACAGAAATATTGATAAAAGTATTGTGAATAATGTATTAAATAAATGTCTTATTTACATTGAAGATATTGTACTGTCTATTGGTGGTCAAAACTTGACTTATGGACTTCCACTACCAATCAGATCCGAGGAAATTGTTCCAAATATTGAATATCACAGGATATTATACAAATTGCGATAATTTTGTTGTTAATAATGAGCTACTCCTTACTTCTGAGCAAAAACAAGTATACGAAATGATACTACATTGCGTTGAAGCAGAAAAGGGAGAAATATATTTTTTTGATGCACCTGGTGGAACAGGTAAAACGTATCTTTTAAATTTATTATTGGCAAAGGTACGGCAAAGTAAAAAAACTGCATTGGCCGTTGCTTCTTCCGGTATCGCAGCCACTTTACTAATTGGTGGTCGCACAGCGCCTTTTACACTTAAGATTCCATATAATTTGATTCATTTAGAAACACCACATTGCTCAATTTCAAAACAATCTAATATTGCTGCTGTGTTCAAAGATTCCAAGCTTATTGTTTGGGATGAGTGTACTATGGGCCATAACGGTACTTTTGTAAAGGAGTAATTTAGCCGGGGTATAAACTCAGTCCGGCCAGACCCACCACACAAGAATATTTATATATTTTTGGTGGGACTCTGACGCTCGCGGTTTTACAAGTTGGAAGGAGAAGCGCTGGCGTCGGCACCAACGCGACAGCCAGCACACTCAGCAGCCAGAGTATAAAGCGACTCAGCTTGACTCGCGTACGCGCGTGTACGAAAACCAAAGAAAAGAAATCGAACGTAAGAAAACACACAGCAATTACACTCCACTGGGTCACGGACTTACCGGTGACCAATTTATTCAATTTCTATAAAAGGGTTATATGCACAAGAAAACCTAAACCTAACTACGTATATATACTTATATATATGAACTACCGCGAACTATCCCCTCTTACCTTATCTTTTTTAAACTCTATACCTTTTCTACTAACTCGTTAACTACTAACACGCTTCGGCTTCGGCCCAGTTGAAGTTTTCGCCACTCCCCACACTTGCTCATGACCGTGGTGGATTCGCTGATCGCAGCTGGCGCGCTGCGTCTTGCGACTCTGCGTTTGAGGCGGTTATATTTAACTTAGACTTATTAGACTTAGGCCGTTAAGCGTCAATCAAAAGATGTGCAACTCCGATTCTCTTATGTTTATTCAATATAAATGCTGCGCACTCCTTGCGCCTAAAACTATAAAAAATAATAAATTTCAACTAACTCAATAATGCGCTCCTTGCGACTTTAAACTAAAAAGTATAATATAATAAAAGAAGAACAACTAAATAAAAATAAAAATGATAATTAACCCAATAATGCGCTCCTTGCGACTTTAAACTAAAAAGTATAATATAATAAATGAAGAACAACTAAATAAAAAATAAAAAATGATATATATAATCCTTTGTGAAGGGGGGCCGGTGCGGCCTACTTCACACCCTCCCCCCCTTCCCCTTTCTTGGGTAACGTGATAGTCCCTGCTCGGGCGCCACTTGTAAAGGAGTAATTTAGCCGGGGTATAAACTCAGTCCGGCCAGACCCACCACACAAGAATATTTATATATTTTTGGTGGGACTCCAACGCGCGCGGTTTTACAAGGTGGAAGGGGAAACGCTTGCGTCGACACCAACGCAACAGCCGGCACACTCAGCAGCCAGAGTATAAAGCGACTCAGCTTGACTCGCGTACGTGCGTGTACAAAAACCAAAGAAAAGAAATAGAACGCAAGAAAACACACAGCAATCACACTCCACTGGGTCGCGGACTTACCGGCGACCAATTTATTCAGCTGTTATCAAAGATTATCTGTACAAGAAAACCTTAACCTAACTACATGTACATATATGCTTATATATATGAAGTACTGCGAACTATCCGTCCGCTTACTTTCATATACCAATCGCAACTCTCTCGCCCACGCTTCGGCTTCGGCCCAACTTGCAGATTTTGTCGCTCCCCACACTTGCTCGTGACCGTGGTGGATTTAGTGATCGCGGCTGGCGCGCTGCATCTTGCGACTCTGCGTTTTGGGGCGGTTATATTTAAATTCTTATTTCGAAACTTAGGACGTTAAGCGTCAATCAAAAGTGTGTAACTCCAATAAATTCAAATACTTTCGCTCCTTGCGTTTATTAAATATAAATACTGCGCACTCCTTGCGTCTAACAAAACTATACCTACAGCTTGAACAACCCATGCGCTTCTTGCGACTTAAAAATTATAAATATAATACAAAAATGTTAACTAAATCAACCATGCGCTCCTTTGCGACTTTAAACTATAAATATACTATGATAAATAAAAATAAATCAAATAACTAATAACTATAACCATTTGTAAACTAAATCAACAATGCGCTCCTTTGCGACTTTAAACTATAAATATAATATGGTATAACTATTTGTGAAGGGGCCGACGCGGCCTACTTCACACCCCCCCCCCCCCCCACCCTTTCTTTGGTAGCGTGACAGTTACGTGCCCGAATGCGTTCCTTGTCACGCCTCGCATCTCTCCGTCCACCTCCACCTTAAACCTGGACCGGCGGGCCCTCGACGTGCAGCTTGCTTACGCCTCCGATATGGCCGCGACCGCGGCGTCAGTAAGTTCGTCCTCGTCCGGGAAGCTGCCCAATTGGCGGGGCGTATCACCCATGTTTGTGGCGGTAATATCTGCCCCTGGGTTGTCGGCTCTATCATCCTCGCCGACTCTAATTCGGCCACCACGACTGCGTCCTCCATTCTTCGCTCCTCCTCGCTCGTTCCTGCCATGTCTTGTACACCCCTTCCAGCTGCGGGTGTTCCTTCAACGGGTCTTCTAATTTATGAATTCAAATTTGGTTAGTGTTAATATAAAGAGAATAAAGGGATTAATTAAAACTGTGACAAGTCTGATCTTTGTCAGACGCTCGGTCGGGCTGGTCATCTTCTCCGTGCTCCTCTCCCTCTTCATAGAATGGCTTCAGTTGCGCAATGCTGGCGAGTTTGCTCTTTCTTTGTCCTTCTTTTACCAATCGCACGATATTCGGTGATACGAAATTTTTCACGAGGAATGGGCCATCGAACTTGGGAGCGAGTTTCGCCGCGAAACCTTCACTGGCTTTAGAGAGTTGGTGTGCTCTTAATAGCACCAACGTATTGAGTCCTGGTCGCCATTCTCTTCTCCTGAGGTTATAGTTCCTCCCTTGGTCCTTCGACGCTCTCTGTAAATTTGTCTGGACGATACTGAAAACTTCCTTTAATCTTCTTGCCCGGTCTTCTAGTGCTTGCGGCATGCTTCCGGATCTGGGTGTCTTCTCGTCGTGCAAGGAAGCTGGTAAGCGGGGCTCTCTCCCCTGCATCAGAAAAGCCGGTGAAAATCCTGTAGAGTCTGCCACACTGGAGTTAACCGCCAACGAAATTTCCGGTAACAATTCGTCCCACGAACTTTGGTGACCTGTTATAAACTGCGCGATCATCGTCTTTACTGTACGATTGGTCCTTTCGGTCGGGTTTTCTTGTGGACTATATGGGGCAGTGTGCTGCAATTCCACGCCCAACGAGTTCAAAAACGAATTAAAATTCCGGCTCGTAAACTGTACACCGTTGTCGCATACAAACTTTCTGGGTATGCCAAAACGACATAATACACGCTCACGGAACGCCTTCTGCAATTGGGCCGCTGTCGCTCGCTTCAAGGGGACCAGCTCCACCCATTTTGAAAACGCGTGGTGGAATACCAGGAGCATCGTGTTCCCGTGTTTCGAGCGCGGTAAGGGCCCTACAAAGTCGGCGCATAGTACAGCCATGGGCTCGGCCACCTGTCGCGTCAACATCTGTCCAGCCGGCTTTACTTGTTCCGTCTTAAACCTCTGGCACGATTCGCAGTACTTAACGTACTTCGCTGCGTCTCGGAACATTCCAGGCCAGTAGTAGCGTTGTGCCAGACGCATTATCCTCTTCCGTACTCCTTGATGCCCGGCCGTCGGTGCGTCTGGCACTCCAACAACACTCGTTTCCTCTGATCCTCATCAATGCACAGCTTCCAGGGGATGTAGTCGTCGTCATCCGCACGGTGTCCGAGGTGTCTATAGAGTTGACCGTTCTCTTCCATATAATCGGCGTATTTCACTGGGTCTTTAGCCATCTTTTCTTTCATCCTCTCGATCCACTTGCCGGACGATTTTTCCTGTACCGCTTGTTGAAAGTTCTCCACGGGTTGCCGGGATAAGGCGTCCGCTACTACGTTGAGCTTCCCTCATCTGTACCGTACGTCAAATTGGTACTGCTGCAGCTCCAGTGCCCAGCGCGCTATCCTCCCTGACGGGCTCTCGATCGAATTCAACCATTTTAAAGCCATATGGTCGGTTACTACCTTGAACCGATATCCTTCCAGGTAGCATCTCATCTTTCGGATTGACCATACTATAGCCAGACACTCCTTTTCGGTCGCTGAATAATTTTCTTCAGCCTTATTCAGTTTCCGACTCGTGTAAGCAAGACAAATTTTTCTGCAAAATCCGGACAGGCCAGGACCAGTGCGGTCGTCAAGCTATGTTTGAGGGTCTCTAGCGCTGCCTGTTGTTCCTCTCCCCCTGACCATTTCCTAGATTTTTTTTAATAAAGCTGTGATCGGTTGCACCACTGTAGCGAAATTCGGCACGAATCGTCGATACCAGGAGGCCATGCCCAGGCAACGTCGCAGCTCCTTACAATTGGTTGGGGCATTCAAGTTCTGGATCGCTTCTACTTTGTCGGGGTCGGTTTTGATCCCGTCGCCGCTCACTAGGTGTCCCAGGTATATCAGCTCCTTCTGAAAAAACAAACACTTCTTACGATTCAGCTTCAAGTTGGCTGCTCTCAAACGCCTGAAAACTTCCTTCAAATTTGTCACGTGCTGCTCCTTTGTCGCTCCGATTACTATTATGTCGTCCAGATAGGCAAATGCATGTGGCTCCATATCTGGTCCGATAACCGTATCCAAAGCTCGTTGGAATGTCGCACACGCCGAGTGCAAACCGAAAGGCATTACGCGCCACTGGAATAAACCTCTACCGGGTACCGTAAATGCTGTACACTCCCGACTATCCGCAGCCATGGGAATTTGCTAGTAACCGTGCTTGAGGTCGAGCGTGGAGATGTATCGCGCGTGTCTCAATCGCTCCAAAATGTGATTAATCCTGGGTACGGGGTATGCATCTGGCAAGGAATGTGCATTGAGTTGCCTATAGTCGATGCACATTCGCCACTCGCCTGTTTTCTTTTTAACTAGCACAATCGGGGCACTGTGCGGGCTGCGGGAGGGCTCTATCGCGTCGGCTCGAAGCAGTTCGTCTACCTGTTCGTTGATCACCTGTTGCATCGCAGGTTTTTTGGGGTAGTACCTCTGCTTAATCGGCTTGTCGTCCCTCATGATGATCCGGTGCTCAGCTACCTGTGACACCCCTTTCAGCTCGTCAAAGAGAGCCAATTCCGCTTTCAATGTTTCCCTTATCTCTGGTTCCAAGTCCTCTGGCCACTCGTTTTCCCTGGTTTCGACGCTTTCCGCCGGTGTTATTGGGGGGCCGGGTATGACGCACCCTCTTACCTCGCCGAACCGTTGTACTCCTGCCGTTGTCGTGTCCTCGCTGTCTCCTCGAACCGTTCCCACGGCGATGCCGGGTTGAGGTACCCCAGGGGCATCCTTCTCCTGCCTTGATCCGCCGTCCTCCTCCGATTTGCTCACAACTGGCTCACGTTCCATTAGGACCTGCTCCTCCTCTATATCTGGTACTTCCACAGCTTCCAAAATTAACCTAGCCTTGCCACATTCGATGGTCGTCCCCACCCGGCACAAAAAGTCTATCCCTAGTATAATGTTGTCTAGCATCGAGGGCATCACGAGCATACTCACCGTGACCTCTGTCCCCGCTAGACCAACTTTTACCCTCAATAGCTTCTTTACCTCCAAGGTGGACCCATCGGCTAAGTGAATTTTCGCGCAGGCATCCAGCATCTCGCCCCCGCTGGTCACCTTGCGGGAAAACTCCTCACTAACAAAACTCCTAGTCGCCCCTGTATCTACTGTCGCAGTCGCTACTTGGTCCCCGACTCTTACAGTAGCGACCATCCGCCCGTCTTCCACTCTTAAAGGGTATTCTAGGTTCGGGACTGGTTCACGTCGGCCTCCATCGGGTCCCGTCCCGGATGGTGCCGCATATCGTTTCCCGCCCTTGACTGCTGACAACACTGGCTGGTATAGACCCCCTTGGCCCCACACTGCCGACAAAACTGTACCCGTGGATTGGGGCACTCCTGGCAAAATGACCCTCTTGCGAACAGTTAAAGCATAGCCTCTTCCCGCCTAGAGCCCTCGGCTGTTCTTGGCTGATCATTCCGTTTTAAATTACTCCCGTATACCCAAGCAGTGGCGTATTCCCCACGTTACCACTTGACCCTGGCTGTGGTTGCGTCCGGAAAGGATTAAAATGTTTGGCGGGGGCTACCTCACCGGCTAATCCGTCCGAATACCTACTAACCCCGGTCCTACCTCGTGCTGCACGCTCGCGACTTTGTTGACTTACGTTCTCGTACTCGGCTGCCATCTGAGTTAGCTGCGCCAGAGAGGAGAAGTCCCCTCTACGAATGTACAAACGGTACTCGGGTGCCAAATTCTCGTATACCCTATGCAATTCTTGTTCTGCCCTGTACCCCGCGTGGTACATCATACCCCGCAGCTCGAGCAAGTAGTCCTTGAACGGCTCGTTATCATGTTGCCGTCGTGCCCGGATACTGTCTTCTAACCTGTCGAAATACTGGGGCGGTAGAAAAAACTCCAAGAACTCGGCTTTAAATGTCGCCCAAGTCGCGTCCCTTAGCCTACTTATTGATAGCCACCGCGCGGCCTTACCTGTTAGAGCCTCGCTCATTGCCCTCGGCAACCGGTCAAAGCCTATGTCGTATGACAACGCCCTGTCCTCAATTGCCTCCAGGAAAACTAATGGGTCGGTGCACCCATTGAACAGGATACCCCACTTCCGGACTAGTTCGGGGACGACCATCCCGTTCCTAGGGGTACTATAGCTATCACCAGAATTAAGATGTGGGTTCGCCTGTCTCACCGGGGTATCTTCCCCGGATGCCAGAGGCGACCCTACTCGTATATCGGGGATACATGCTTTATTCTGTGGGGAAAATTCATTATAAATCGTACTGTTGGAGGGCGGACGCAAATGTTCCGTGCCACCGGTCTGTATTGATGGGATTGCCGCATCTGATTCAGAAACCAAAGAAAAGAAATAGAACGTAAGAAAACACACAGCAATTACACTCCACTGGGTCACGGACTTACCGGTGACCAATTTATTCAATTTCTATAAAAGGGTTATATGCACAAGAAAACCTAAGCCTAACTACGTATATATACTTATATATATGAACTACCGCGAACTATCCCTCTTACCTTATCTTTTCTAAACTCTATACCTTTGCTACTAACTCGTTAACTACTTCTAAGCGCGTACACGTCCTCTCACTTTCATACGTCAATCGCAACTCCTCGCCCACGCTTCGGCTTCGGCCCAATTGCAGTTTTCGCTACTCCCCACACTTGCTCATGACCGTGGTGGATTCGCTGGTCGCAGCTGGTGCACTGCGTCTTGCGACTCTGCGTTTGAGGCGGTTATATTTAACTTAGACTTCTTAGACTTAGGACGTTATGCGTCAATCATAAGATGTGCAACTCCGATTCTCTTATGTTTATTCAATATAAATGCTGCGCACTCCTTGCGCCTAAAACTAAAAAGTATAATATAATAAGAGAAGAACAGCTAAATAAAAATAAAAATGATAATTAACCCAATAATGCGCTCCTTGCGACTTTAAACTAAAAAGTATAATATAATAAATGAAGAACAACTAAATAAAAAATAAAAATGATAAATATAATCCTTTGTGAAGGGGGCCGGTGCGGCCTACTTCACACTTTTGAAGCTGTAGATCGATCTTTGAAAGACATTCGAGATAGTGAATACTTAATGGGTGGCATAACTGTTCTCTTAGCTGGCGATTTTCGAAAAATTCTTCCAGTGATCCGCAGAGGAACAAGAGCAGATGAAATAAATGCGTGCTAAAAGTCTTCAATTTTGTGGCCCAAAATACAGAAAAATGCATTAACGAAGAATATGCGAGTACACTTAAAAGGTGATAGCATAGCTGGTGGATTTGCAGAAATGCTTCTTAAAAGAGTTCGTTATTTTCGGAAAACTGATTTTGAGGGACTCGCTCTGCTTTTATCCCAAACTGACTGGTCTCCCCTCTACGAGTCTGACGACTTGGACGTGGCAATCAGTATTTTTTATAATACCTTATATTCTTTATTTGATTTATGTGTCCCGGTTGGTGAGCTAAACAGGTCTAACAAACCTGTGTGGTTTACCCGAGAGTTGACAATTCTCAAAAATCGAAAATCTAAACTCTACAAGAGATTTAGAAAAAACGGCTCATCGGTAACCTATTCTGCATACTTGATTGCTCGTGCCAGTTTTGATATCTTAAATAACCTATGTTATAAGAATTACCTGACTCGGTGTAGATTACAGTTTCAGCAGGATCCAAAGCGGTTTTTTGATTTTGTTAATGCGAAGCGTAGGTCATCGACACTCCAAACGGAAGTATTCTTTGAGGAAACGAAGGCCAATTCTGATCAGGAGATTGCAAATATATTTGCCCAATTTTTTCAAACGACTTATAGCTCATGTCAATCTCAAGTCGGTTTGCCTTACCCTTATCAGGTTAATGGCTCGAATCGCATCTTTGGACTGAAAATCACTGAAAACTCACTTTTAAATAATCTAAATGTTTTGAAACCTATATTTTCCCCAGGACCTGACGGAGTGCCAAGCCGTGTGCTTAGACACTGCGCTCATGGTCTTTTAAAGCCGTTGCTTAAAGTGTTTAACTTGTCCCTGGAGTTAGGCTCCTTTCCAAAAATTTGGAAAGAGTCATTTATTATTCCTCTCCATAAAATGGAAACAAATCTAATGTTCAAAATTATAGGGGTATCTCCAAGTTGTCTGCTATTCCTAAGATTTTTGAAAAACTAATAACCTCCCATCTTCAACACCAATGCAAATCTATTATTTCACCGTGCCAGCACGGATTTATGAAACAAAGATCTACTACCACTAACTTGTTAGAATTTACTTCATTTGTTATCAAGGGTTTTCAGGACAAATTGCAGACTGATGTTATTTATACTGATTTTAGTAAGGCTTTCGACTCTGTAGATCATCATCTCCTAATACATAAACTAGAACTCTTGGGCTTTTCAAATATTCTAGTTCTTTGGATTAAAGACTACCTAACTCTTAGAACTCAGAGGGTTTTATTTAAAGGGTCCGTTTCCAAGATGGTTCAGGTCACTTCAGGCGTTCCACAGGGTAGTCATCTTGGTCCTTTGTTATTTATTTTGTTTATAAACGATCTTCCATCAGCTATAAAGTTCTCTCGGGTTTTGATGTACGCTGATGATGTAAAATTATGCACGTCGGCTGCAACTCCCCTTGCTGCTCAACAGCTTCAAAGAGATTTAGACAAGTTTCAAATGTGGTGTAAAGTAAATTTTTTAAACCTTAATTGCAGTAAATGTAAAGTAATGTAATTTTTTAGATATTTGCCCTTTTTTAATATATATTTTCTTGACAACAAACCACTAGATAGAATTGAATGGGTTGACGATTTGGGCATCGTTATGGACCCAAAGCTTAAGTTTGACAAGCATATTTCTTCAATTTCCAATCGATCATCTGGTGTCTTGGTGTTCATTAAGCGCTGGTCGAAGGAGTTTAACGATCCCTACCTAACAAAAACTCTGTATACTTCTCTTGTACGACCGATTCTGGAATATGGATCTTGTATATGGTTTCCGAAATACGAAATTCATCAGAATAAAATAGAATCGGTACAAAAACAATTTCTGCTCTTCGCACTTAGAGGTCTTAACTGGGACACTAACAATAATTTGCCGTCTTATCGTAGTAGACTTTTTCTAATAGATCTTCCTTCTCTGAGTGATCGTAGAATAATGCTTTCATTTTCCTTTTTTCACAAATTAATTAATGGTGAAATTGATTCTTCTGAATTAATTAACCAAATTAACTTTGCTGTTCCTATTAGAAATACTAGAAATTTTGTACCTATATCTCTTCAAACTTGTAATTCTAATTATGCTCTTCATAACCCTTTTCGTATTCTGTGTTCTATTTATAACGATCTTTCCCACTTAATACACAGTGCCACTCCTACTTGCTCTATAAAAAAGTTAGTTTTGTGTCATTTGTCTACATGTTCGCGATCATCGTAACCGCACGATAAGCAGAGCGCCTCTCGGTCGGATGGGCGGGAGGTGGGTCGCTTTGTGCGTGGGTCCGCGCGTTAACAAGCCGGTATCGTTGGGCCACTTGACTGTACTGTTCGTTAGTACATCTACGTCCAATAATAATAAAAATAAAAAAAATTAGAAATGGATTATTTCCAACCCATGATGGCAAAATAACTTTGCCATCAACTTTTTGTCATGATGCGAAAAGTATTGAAGAGCTAACTCTAAAAATATTTCCAGATATTACAAATATCTCTCAAAAATCACTCGAATGGTTTTCAGAAAGTGCTTTTTTGACTGCGATAAATGACTATGCATTGGGAATAAACGAGGTTTTATTAAAATCATTTCAAAGTGAAGAAATGACATATAACTCTATTGATTCTGTGACTGAAGTCGAAGATGCAGTTCATTATCCCGTCGAGTTTCTTAATTCATTAAATCCGGCTGGCCTGCCTCATCATAAATTAACTTTAAAGATTGGTTCACCTGTAATGTTGATTTGCAACTTGAAGCCGCCAAACCTGTGCAATGGTACAAGATTGAAAGTTAAAGTCCTTCATAAGAATGTTGTCGAAGCAATGGTCTTTACAGGCAATGGTATAGGGGAAACGGTTTTTATACCGAGTATCCCATTAATACCTTCTGATTCTGAATTGCCAATTCAATTTAAAAGATTGCAATTTCCTTTAAAAGTTTGCTTTGCCTTAACAATTAATAAATCACAGGGACAAACTCCTAAATTAGCCGGACAAGACTTAAGACACGATTGTTTTGGGCCAATTTTATGTAGCCTGCTCAAGAGTCAGTTCACCAAAAAGTTTATTTGTACTAGCACCTGACGGAAAAACAACCAATGTCGATTATAAAGAAGCTCCTAAAAGTTGTTAATAATTGCAAATTAAATTCAATAAGTGGATAAGACCTACTGGGGAAACCACAATAAAAAATGACGCGCCTGATTCTCTACCTCAATGGTGGCGTGGAAAAGAGAATATTAAATACTTTGCTTTAATATTTTTATGAAATATTTTCTAATTTATTTATTTTGTATCCATCTTCTATTGCTAAAATTTATATAAACTATCTAGCGGGCCATTGACTAGTTAATTTATAAACCTTTACATCAACATGGTAAATGATTTAAAACGAGTGTGTATAAGTGTGTTGTTAAAGGCTGCCAAGGCGGCAGCAAGTTATTTCGCATGCCAAAGGAGATCAACAAGTATGAAGCTCATATAGAGTCGTCATGAGGCCAAATTCCAACAACACTCGTTTCCTCTGATCCTCATCGATGCACAGCTTCCAGGGGATGTAGTCGTCGTCATCCGTACGGTGTCCGAGGTGTCTATAGAGTTGACCGTTCTCTTCCATATAATCGGCGTATTTCACTGGGTCTTTAGCCATCTTTTCTTTCATCCTCTCGATCCACTTGCCGGACGATTTTTCCTGTACCGCTTGTTGAAAGTTCTCCACGGGTTGCCGAGATAAGGCGTCCGCTACTACGTTGAGCTTCCCTCGTCTGTACCGTACGTCAAATTGGTACTGCTGCAGCTCCAGTGCCCAGCGCGCTATCCTCCCTGACGGGCTCTCGATCGAATTCAACCATTTTAAAGCCATATGGTCGGTTACTACCTTGAACCGATATCCTTCCAGGTAGCATCTCATCTTTCGGATTGACCATACTATAGCCAGACACTCCTTTTCGGTCGCTGAATAATTTTCTTCAGCCTTATTCAGTTTCCGACTAGTGTAAGCTATCACGCGTTCCTGTTGATCGATCGTCTGCGTGAGTACCGCTCCGAGACCAAAATCGCTGGCGTCCGTCTGCAAGACAAATTTTTCTGCAAAATCCGGACAGGCCAGGACCGGTGCGGTCGTCAAGCTATGTTTGAGGGTCTCTAGCGCTGCCTGTTGTTCCTCTCCCCATGACCATTTCCTAGATTTTTTTTAATAAAGCTGTGATCGGTTGCACCACTGTAGCGAAATTCGGCACGAATCGTCGATACCAGGAGGCCATGCCCAGGCAACGTCGCAGCTCCTTACAATTGGTTGGGGCCTTCAAGTTCTGGATCGCTTCTACTTTGGCGGGGTCGGTTTTGATCCCGTCGCCGCTCACTAGGTGTCCCAGGTATATCAGCTCCTTCTGAAAAAACAAACACTTCTTACGATTCAGCTTCAAATTGGCCGCTCTCAAACGCCTGAAAACTTCCTTCAAATTTGTCACGTGCTGCTCCTTTGTCGCTCCGATTACTATTATGTCGTCCAGATAGGCAAATGCATGTGGCTCCATATCTGGTCCGATAACCGTATCCAAAGCTCGTTGGAATGTCGCACACGCCGAGTGCAAACCGAAAGGCATTACGCGCCACTGGAATAAACCTCTACCGGGTACCGTAAATGCTGTACACTCCCGACTATCCTCAGCCATGGGAATTTGCCAGTAACCGTGCTTGAGGTCGAGCGTGGAGATGTATCGCGCGTGTCTCAATCGCTCCAATATGTGATTAATCCTGGGTACGGGGTATGCATCTGGCAAGGAATGTGCATTGAGTTGCCTATAGTCGATGCACATTCGCCACTCGCCTGTTTTCTTTTTAACTAGCACAATCGGGGCACTGTGCGGGCTGCGGGAGGGCTCTATCGCGTCGGCTCGAAGCAGTTCGTCTACCTGTTCGTTGATCACCTGTTGCATCGCACTGTTTTTGGGGTAGTACCTCTGCTTAATCGGCTTGTCGTCCCTCATGATGATCCGGTGCTCAGCTACGTGTGACACCCCTTGCAGCTCGTCAAAGGAGCAATTCCGCTTTCAATGTTTCCCTTATCTCTGGTTTCAAGTCCTCTGGCCACTCGTTTTCCCTGGTTTCGACGCTTTCCGCCGGTGTTATTGCGGGGCCGGGTATGACGCACCCTCCTACCTCGCCGAACCGTTGTACTCCTGCCGTTCTCGTGTCCACGCTGTCTCCTCGAACCGTTCCCACGGCGATGCCGGGTTGAGGTACCCCAGGGGCATCCTTCTCCTGCCTTGATCCGCCGTCCTCCTCCGATTTGCTCACAACTGGCTCACGTTCCATTAGGACCTGCTCCTCCTCTATATCTGGTACTTCCACAGCTTCCAAAATTAACCTAGCCTTGCCACATTCGATGGTCGTCCCCACCCGGCACAAAAAGTCTATCCCTAGTATAATGTTGTCTTGCAAATAGGGCATCACGAGCATACTCACCGTGACCTCTGTCCCCGCTAGACCGACTTTTACCCTCAATAGCTTCTTTACCTCCAAGGTGGACCCATCGGCTAAGCGAATTTTCGCGCAGGCGTCCAGCATCTCGCCCCCGCTGGTCACCTTGCGGGAAAACTCCTCACTAATAAAACTCCTAGTCGCCCCTGTATCTACTGTCGCAGTCGCTACTTGATCCCCGACGCTTACAGTAGCGACCATCCGCCCGTCTTCCACTCTTAAAGGGTATTCTAGGTTCGGGACTGGTTCACGTCGCCCTCCATCGGGTCCCGTCCCGGATGGTGCCGCATATCGTTTCCCGCCCTTGACTGCTGACAACACTGGCTGGTATTGACCCCCTTGGCCCCACACTGCCGACAAAACTGTACCCGTGGATTGGGGCACTCCTTGGCAAAATGACCCTCTTGCGAACAGTTATAGCATAGCCTCTTCCCGCCTAGAGCCCTCGGCTGTTCTTGGCTGATCATTCCGTTTTAAATTACTCCCGTATACCCAAGCGGTGGCGTATTCCCCACGTTACCGCTTGACCCTGGCTGTGGTTGCGTCCAGAACGGATTAAAATGTTTGGGGGGGGCTACCTCACCGGCTAATCCGTCCGAATACCTACTACCCCCGGTCCTACCTCGTGCTGCACGCTCGCGACTTTGTTGACTTACGTTCTCGTACTCGGCTGCCATCTGAGTTAGCTGCGCCAGAGAGGAGAAGTCCCCTCTACGAATGTACAAACGGTACTCGGGTGCCAAATTCTCGTATACCCAATTCTTGTTCTGCCCTGTACCCCGCGTGGTACATCATACCCCGCAGCTCGAGCAAGTAGTCCTTGAACGGCTCGTTATCATGTTGCCGTCGTGCCCGGATACTGTCTTCTAACCTGTCGAAATACTGGGGCGGTAGAAAAAACTCCAAGAACTCGGCTTTAAATGTCGCCCAAGTCGCGTCCCTTAGCCTACTTATTGATAGCCACCGCGCGGCCTTACCTGTTAGAGCCTCGCTCATTGCCCTCGGCAACCGGTCAAAGCCTATGTCGTATGACAACGCCCTGTCCTCAATTGCCTCCAGGAAAACTAATGGGTCGGTGCACCCATTGAACAGGATACCCCACTTCCGGACTAGTTCGGGGACGACCATCCCGTTCCTAGGGGTACTATAGCTATCACCAGAATTAAGATGTGGGTTCGCCTGTCTCACCGGGGTATCTTCCCCGGATGCCAGAGGCGACCCTACTCGTATATCGGGGATACATGCTTTATTCTGTGGGGAAAATTCATTATAAATCGTACTGTTGGAGGGCGGACGCAAATGTTCCGTGCCACCGGTCTGTATTGATAGGATTGCCGCATCTGATTCAGATTTCTGCCTCGGTCGTATTCCTCCAACAGAAGTGGAAATCCGGGTAGGCGACACTGGGATCTTTGCGAACCGCAACTCCCATTCCGCTAACCGGGCCCATATATCGGTGGTATGACCACCTTGCCTTATGAAAGTACATACCAGCTTCCGGTAGTCAGTTACCGTGGCACACTTTTCCAATCCGAGCTCCCGGACGATATCCTCTAGATCCTCCTTATGGCAGTGGTAGACCCATTGCACACCCACACCGGGGTTGCTGCTTTCTACGACCTCCACTCGGGCGGGCTCGATAGTCTTGGGTTTCTCCATTTAACCGAAAAAAAAAACGAACGCAAAAAAAAGTTCCGTCTCGAGCCGTATATGTCCCGCTTCGCAAAAATTTGCACTCTTAATCTAGCACGGTTTATCGCGGTAACCGTTTTGTTAAGAAATTAAAAAAAAAAAAAAATTTTCCCGAATTTTTTTCCCGGTGAAAAAAAAACTTTTAACTTGTCACTGTCTGTCGCGATAATTCCTTTTATTACCAAAAAAAAAAAAAAAAAAAATTTTCCACGGTATTACGAATTTTATATATATTTTTTTTGCAGTGTAATAACAAAAAAATTTTTTCCTTTGTTAACTGGTCACTGTTTATTGCGGTTATTTTATTTTATTACCTGTACCAGCTACTGTCACGCCGTTCGTTGACTGCTCACGCACTTTGCCGACACTTTCGTTGCGCCGCAGGGGTTCACTTATGCACAGCCTCGAACGCGAACCGCTAGTTTGATCGGTGAGTCTTCTTCCACCGTCAATTTCGTTGCGCCGCAAATGTTGCTAAGGCAATGCTTCTCGAAGGCGAACAGTTATTCTTATCTGCACTTGCCTTACACCGTCATTTTCGTTGTGCCGTGACGATTGCACAAAACCACGCTCGAAAACCGTTCTCGTTGGCCACTTGTAAAGCATGGTATCGTCGGGTATACCCGCACTTCACTTTACGCACTTTTCCTTCCACACTTGTTGGTGATATTTCTGGGGGCTTTAATTCCAGATTATACCACACCTTTGCACTTTAGAGTCTCTGCTCGGGCGCCACTTGTAAAGGAGTAATTTAGCCGGGGTATAAACACAGTCCGGCCAGACCCACCACACAAGAATATTTATATATTTTGGTGGGAATCTAACGCGCGCGGTTTTACAAGTTGGAAGGGGAAACGCTGGCGTCGGCACCAACGCGACAGCCAGCACACTCAGCAGCCAGAGTATAAAGCGACTCAGCTTGACTCGCGTACGCGCGTGTACGAAAACCAAAGAAAAGAAATAGAACGTAAGAAAACACACAGCAATTACACTCCACTGGGTCACGGACTTACCGGTGACCAATTTATTCAATTTCTATAAAAGGGTTATATGCACAAGAAAACCTAAACCTAACTACGTATATATACTTATATATATGAACTACCGCGAACTATCCCCTCTTACCTTATCTTTTCTAAACTCTATACCTTTTCTACTAACTCGTTAACTACTTCTAAGCGCGTACACGTCCTCTCACTTTCATACGTCAATCGCAACTCCTCGCCCACGCTTCGGCTTCGGCCCAGTTGCAGTTTTCGCCACTCCCCACACTTGCTCATGACCGTGGTGGATTCGCTCAATCAAAAGATGTGCAACTCCGATTCTCTTATGTTTATTCAATATAAATGCTGCGCACTCCTTGCGCCTAAAACTAAAAAGTATAATATAATAAAAGAAGAACAACTAAATAAAAATAATAATGATAAATAACCCAATAATGCGCTCCTTGCGACTTTAAACTAAAAGTATAATATAATAAATGAAGAACAACTAAATAAAAAATAAAAATGATAAATATAATCCTTTGTGAAGGGGGCCGGTGCGGCCTACTTCACACTTTTGAAGCTGTAGATCGATCTTTGAAAGACATTCGAGATAGTGAATACTTAATGGGTGGCATAACTGTTCTCTTAGCTGGCGATTTTCGACAAACTCTTCCAGTGATCCGCAGAGGAACAAGAGCAGATGAAATAAATGCGTGCTAAAAGTCTTCAATTTTGTGGCCCAAAATACAGAAAAATGCATTAACGAAGAATATGCGAGTACACTTAAAAGGTGATAGCATAGCTGGTGGATTTGCAGAAATGCTTCTTAAAAGAGTTCGTTATTTTCGGAAAACTGATTTTGAGGGACTCGCTCTGCTTTTATCCCAAACTGACTGGTCTCCCCTCTACGAGTCTGACGACTTGGACGTGGCAATCAGTATTTTTTATAATACCTTATATTCTTTATTTGATTTATGTGTCCCGGTTGGTGAGCTAAACAGGTCTAACAAACCTGTGTGGTTTACCCGAGAGTTGACAATTCTCAAAAATCTAAACTCTACAAGAGATTTAGAAAAAACGGCTCATCGGTAACATATTCTGCATACTTGATTGCTCGTGCCAGTTTTGATATCTTAAATAACCTATGTTATAAGAATTACCTGACTCGGTGTAGATTACAGTTTCAGCAGGATCCAAAGCGGTTTTTTGATTTTGTTAATGCGAAGCGTAGGTCATCGACACTCCAAACGGAAGTATTCTTTGTGGAAACGAAGGCCAATTCTGATCAGGAGATTGCAAATATATTTGCCCAATTTTTTCAAACGACTTATAGCTCATGTCAATCTCAAGTCGGTTTGCCTTACCCTTATCAGGTTAATGGCTCGAATCGCATCTTTGGACTGAAAATCACTGAAAACTCACTTTTAAATAATCTAAATGTTTTGAAACCTATATTTTCCCCAGGACCTGACGGAGTGCCAAGCCGTGTGCTTAGACACTGCGCTCATGGTCTTTTAAAGCCGTTGCTTAAAGTGTTTAACTTGTCCCTGGAGTTAGGCTCCTTTCCAAAAATTTGGAAAGAGTCATTTATTATTCCTCTCCATAAAATGGAAACAAATCTAATGTTCAAAATTATAGGGGTATCTCCAAGTTGTCTGCTATTCCTAAGATTTTTGAAAAACTAATAACCTCCCATCTTCAACACCAATGCAAATCTATTATTTCACCGTGCCAGCACGGATTTATGAAACAAAGATCTACTACCACTAACTTGTTAGAATTTACTTCATTTGTTATCAAGGGTTTTCAGGACAAATTGCAGACTGATGTTATTTATACTGATTTTAGTAAGGCTTTCGACTCTGTAGATCATCATCTCCTAATACATAAACTAGAACTCTTGGGCTTTTCAAATATTCTAGTTCTTTGGATTAAAGACTACCTAACTCTTAGAACTCAGAGGGTTTTATTTAAAGGGTCCGTTTCCAAGATGGTTCAGGTCACTTCAGGCGTTCCACAGGGTAGTCATCTTGGTCCTTTGTTATTTATTTGTTTATAAACGATCTTCCATCAGCTATAAAGTTCTCTCGGGTTTTGATGTACGCTGATGATGTAAAATTATGCACGTCGGCTGCAACTCCCCTTGCTGCTCAACAGCTTCAAAGAGATTTAGACAAGTTTCAAATGTGGTGTAAAGTAAATTTTATAAACCTTAATTGCAGTAAATGTAAAGTAATGTAATTTTTTAGATATTTGCCCTTTTTTAATATATATTTTCTTGACAACAAACCACTAGATAGAATTGAATGGGTTGACGATTTGGGCATCGTTATGGACCCAAAGCTTAAGTTTGACAAGCATATTTCTTCAATTTCCAATCGATCATCTGGTGTCTTGGTGTTCATTAAGCGCTGGTCGAAGGAGTTTAACGATCCCTACCTAACAAAAACTCTGTATACTTCTCTTGTACGACCGATTCTGGAATATGGATCTTGTATATGGTTTCCGAAATACGAAATTCATCAGAATAAAATAGAATCGGTACAAAAACAATTTCTGCTCTTCGCACTTAGAGGTCTTAACTGGGACACTAACAATAATTTGCCGTCTTATCGTAGTAGACTTTTTCTAATAGATCTTCCTTCTCTGAGTGATCGTAGAATAATGCTTTCATTTTCCTTTTTTCACAAATTAATTAATGGTGAAATTGATTCTTCTGAATTAATTAACCAAATTAACTTTGCTGTTCCTATTAGAAATACTAGAAATTTTGTACCTATATCTCTTCAAACTTGTAATTCTAATTATGCTCTTCATAACCCTTTTCGTATTCTGTGTTCTATTTATAACGATCTTTCCCACTTAATACACAGTGCCACTCCTACTTGCTCTATAAAAAAGTTAGTTTTGTGTCATTTGTCTACATGTTCGCGATCATCGTAACCGCACGATAAGCAGAGCGCCTCTCGGTCGGATGGGCGGGAGGTGGGTCACTTTGTGCGTGGGTCCGCGCGTTAACAAGCCGGTATCGTTGGGCCACTTGACTGTACTGTTCGTTAGTACATCTACGTCCAATAATAATAAAAATAAAAAAAAATTAGAAATGGATTATTTCCAACCCATGATGGCAAAATAACTTTGCCATCAACTTTTTGTCATGATGCGAAAAGTATTGAAGAGCTAACTCTAAAAATATTTCCAGATATTACAAATATCTCTCAAAAATCACTCGAATGGTTTTCAGAAAGTGCTTTTTTGACTGCGATAAATGACTATGCATTGGGAATAAACGAGGTTTTATTAAAATCATTTCAAAGTGAAGAAATGACATATAACTCTATTGATTCTGTGACTGAAGTCGAAGATGCAGTTCATTATCCCGTCGAGTTTCTTAATTCATTAAATCCGGCTGGCCTGCCTCATCATAAATTAACTTTAAAGATTGGTTCACCTGTAATGTTGATTTGCAACTTGAAGCCGCCAAACCTGTGCAATGGTACAAGATTGAAAGTTAAAGTCCTTCATAAGAATGTTGTCGAAGCAATGGTCTTTACAGGCAATGGTATAGGGGAAACGGTTTTTATACCGAGTATCCCATTAATACCTTCTGATTCTGAATTGCCAATTCAATTTAAAAGATTGCAATTTCCTTTAAAAGTTTGCTTTGCCTTAACAATTAATAAATCACAGGGACAAACTCCTAAATTAGCCGGACAAGACTTAAGACACGATTGTTTTGGGCCAATTTTATGTAGCCTGCTCAAGAGTCAGTTCACCAAAAAGTTTATTTGTACTAGCACCTGACGGAAAAACAACCAATGTCGATTATAAAGAAGCTCCTAAAAGTTGTTAATAATTGCAAATTAAATTCAATAAGTGGATAAGACCTACTGGGGAAACCACAATAAAAATGACGCGCCTGATTCTCTACCTCAATGGTGGCGTGGAAAAGAGAATATTAAATACTTTGCTTTAATATTTTTATGAAATATTTTCTAATTTATTATTTTGTATCCATCTTCTATTGCTAAAATTTATATAAACTATCTAGCGGGCCATTGACTAGTTAATTTATAAACCTTTACATCAACATGGTAAATGATTTAAAACGAGTGTGTATAAGTGTGTTGTTAAAGGCTGCCAAGGCGGCAGCAAGTTATTTCGCATGCCAAAGGAGATCAACAAGTATGAAGCTCATATAGAGTCGTCATGAGGCCAAATTCCAACAACACTCGTTTCCTCTGATCCTCATCGATGCACAGCTTCCAGGGGATGTAGTCTTCGTCATCCGTACGGTGTCCGAGGTGTCTATAGAGTTGACCGTTCTCTTCCATATAATCGGCGTATTTCACTGGGTCTTTAGCCATCTTTTCTTTCATCCTCTCGATCCACTTGCCGGACGATTTTTCCTGTACCGCTTGTTGAAAGTTCTCCACGGGTTGCCGAGATAAGGCGTCCGCTACTACGTTGAGCTTCCCTCGTCTGTACCGTACGTCAAATTGGTACTGCTGCAGCTCCAGTGCCCAGCGCGCTATCCTCCCTGACGGGCTCTCGATCGAATTCAACCATTTTAAAGCCATATGGTCGGTTACTACCTTGAACCGATATCCTTCCAGGTAGCATCTCATCTTTCGGATTGACCATACTATAGCCAGACACTCCTTTTCGGTCGCTGAATAATTTTCTTCAGCCTTATTCAGTTTCCGACTCGTGTAAGCTATCACGCGTTCCTGTTGATCGATCGTCTGCGTGAGTACCGCTCCGAGACCAAAATCGCTGGCGTCCGTCTGCAAGACAAATTTTTCTGCAAAATCCGGACAGGCCAGGACCGGTGCGGTCGTCAAGCTATGTTTGAGGGTCTCTAGCGCTGCCTGTTGTTCCTCTCCCCATGACCATTTCCTAGATTTTTTTAATAAAGCTGTGATCGGTTGCACCACTGTAGCGAAATTCGGCACGAATCGTCGATACCAGGAGGCCATGCCCAGGCAACGTCGCAGCTCCTTACAATTGGTTGGGGCCTTCAAGTTCTGGATCGCTTCTACTTTGGCGGGGTCGGTTTTGATCCCGTCGCCGCTCACTAGGTGTCCCAGGTATATCAGCTCCTTCTGAAAAAACAAACACTTCTTACGATTCAGCTTCAAATTGGCCGCTCTCAAACGCCTGAAAACTTCCTTCAAATTTGTCACGTGCTGCTCCTTTGTCGCTCCGATTACTATTATGTCGTCCAGATAGGCAAATGCATGTGGCTCCATATCTGGTCCGATAACCGTATCCAAAGCTCGTTGGAATGTCGCACACGCCGAGTGCAAACTGAAAGGCATTACGCGCCACTGGAATAAACCTCTACCGGGTACCGTAAATGCTGTACACTCCCGACTATCCGCAGCCATGGGAATTTGCCAGTAACCGTGCTTGAGGTCGAGCGTGGAGATGTATCGCGCGTGTCTCAATCGCTCCAATATGTGATTAATCCTGGGTACGGGGTATGCATCTGGCAAGGAATGTGCATTGAGTTGCCTATAGTCGATGCACATTCGCCACTCGCCTGTTTTCTTTTTAACTAGCACAATCGGGGCACTGTGCGGGCTGCGGGAGGGCTCTATCGCGTCGGCTCGAAGCAGTTCGTCTACCTGTTCGTTGATCACCTGTTGCATCGCACTGTTTTTGGGGTAGTACCTCTGCTTAATCGGCTTGTCGTCCCTCATGATGATCCGGTGCTCAGCTACGTGTGACACCCCTTGCAGCTCGTCAAAGAGAGCCAATTCCGCTTTCAATGTTTCCCTTATCTCTGGTTCCAAGTCCTCTGGCCACTCGTTTTCCCTGGTTTCGACGCTTTCCGCCGGTGTTATTGCGGGGCCGAGTATGACGCACCCTCCTACCTCGCCGAACCGTTGTACTCCTGCCGTTCTCGTGTCCACGCTGTCTCCTCGAACCGTTCCCACGGCGATGCCGGGTTGAGGTACCCCAGGGGCATCCTTCTCCTGCCTTGATCCGCCGTCCTCCTCCGATTTGCTCACAACTGGCTCACGTTCCATTAGGACCTGCTCCTCCTCTATATCTGGTACTTCCACAGCTTCCAAAATTAACCTAGCCTTGCCACATTCGATGGTCGTCCCCACCCGGCACAAGAAGTCTATCCCTAGTATAATGTTGTCTTGCAAATAGGGCATCACGAGCATACTCACCGTGACCTCTGTCCCGCTAGACCAACTTTTACCCTCAATAGCTTCTTTACCTCCAAGGTGGACCCATCGGCTAAGCGAATTTTCGCGCAGGCGTCCAGCATCTCGCCCCCGCTGGTCACCTTGCGGGAAAACTCCTCACTAATAAAACTCCTAGTCGCCCCTGTATCTACTGTCGCAGTCGCTACTTGATCCCCGACGCTTACAGTAGCGACCATCCGCCCGTCTTCCACTCTTAAAGGGTATTCTAGGTTCGGGACTGGTTCACGTCGCCCTCCATCGGGTCCCGTCCCGGATGGTGCCGCATATCGTTTCCCGCCCTTGACTGCTGACAACACTGGCTGGTATTGACCCCCTTGGCCCCACACTGCCGACAAAACTGTACCCGTGGATTGGGGCACTCCTTGGCAAAATGACCCTCTTGCGAACAGTTATAGCATAGCCTCTTCCCGCCTAGAGCCCTCGGCTGTTCTTGGCTGATCATTCCGTTTTAAATTACTCCCGTATACCCAAGCGGTGGCGTATTCCCCACGTTACCGCTTGACCCTGGCTGTGGTTGCGTCCAGAAAGGATTAAAATGTTTGGGGGGGGCTACCTCACCGGCTAATCCGTCCGAATACCTACTACCCCCGGTCCTACCTCGTGCTGCACGCTCGCGACTTTGTTGACTTACGTTCTCGTACTCGGCTGCCATCTGAGTTAGCTGCGCCAGAGAGGAGAAGTCCCCTCTACGAATGTACAAACGGTACTCGGGTGCCAATTCTCGTATACCCAATTCTTGTTCTGCCCTGTACCCCGCGTGGTACATCATACCCCGCAGCTCGAGCAAGTAGTCCTTGAACGGCTCGTTATCATGTTGCCGTCGTGCCCGGATACTGTCTTCTAACCTGTCGAAATACTGGGGCGGTAGAAAAAACTCCAAGAACTCGGCTTTAAATGTCGCCCAAGTCGCGTCCCTTAGCCTACTTATTGATAGCCACCGCGCGGCCTTACCTGTTAGAGCCTCGCTCATTGCCCTCGGCAACCGGTCAAAGCCTATGTCGTATGACAACGCCCTGTCCTCAATTGCCTCCAGGAAAACTAATGGGTCGGTGCACCCATTGAACAGGATACCCCACTTCCGGACTAGTTCGGGGACGACCATCCCGTTCCTAGGGGTACTATAGCTATCACCAGAATTAAGATGTGGGTTCGCCTGTCTCACCGGGGTATCTTCCCCGGATGCCAGAGGCGACCCTACTCGTATATCGGAGATACATGCTTTATTCTGTGGGGAAAATTCATTATAAATCGTACTGTTGGAGGGCGGACGCAATGTTCCGTGCCACCGGTCTGTATTGATAGGATTGCCGCATCTGATTCAGATTTCTGCCTGGGTCGTATTCCTCCAACAGAAGTGGAAATCCGGGTAGGCGACACTGGGATCTTTGCGAACCGCAACTCCCATTCCGCTAACCGGGCCCATATATCGGTGGTATGACCACCTTGCCTTATGAAAGTACATACCAGCTTCCGGTAGTCAGTTACCGTGGCACACTTTTCCAATCCGAGCTCCCGGACGATATCCTCTAGATCCTCCTTATGGCAGTGGTAGACCCATTGCCACCCACACCGGGGTTTGCTGCTTTCTACGACCTCCACTCGGCGGGCTCGATAGTCTTGGGTTTCTCCATTTAACCGAAAAAAAAACGAACGCAAAAAAAAGTTCCGTCTCGAGCCGTATATGTCCCGCTTCGCAAAAATTTGCACTCTTAATCTAGCACGGTTTATCGCGGTAACCGTTTTGTTAAGAAATTAAAAAAAAAAAAAAATTTTCCCGAATTTTTTTCCCGGTGAAAAAAAAACTTTTAACTTGTCAC